>CM046034.1:60250374-60850374 GCA_025215565.1 Flaveria ramosissima | reverse complement strand
TTCCGAAGCCTAAGTGTAAAATACACTTCCGAAGGAAAACTCCAACTTCCGAAGATAAAGAAGTTACTTCCGAAGAATCAAGACTTAAAGATAAAGTTCTGAAGTCAACTTCCGAAGTATAAAGAAGTCCTCAAAGCCTCGGAAGCATAGAAGCATCTTCCGAAGTATAAGTGGCTTCGGAAGAACTTGTTCTTCCGAAGCCAGTTAACCTTTGGAAGACACTTCTATTATCCAGTAGACATAAGTATGGTCTGTCTGACAGTCCGCTGCAAATCTCTGATATACTGCATGGCGTTTTCTCAAAAGCCATGTAGTTGACCATACTTTAATCTACTGTTTACCTTTTATGTTAAGTACAGTTGCCATCTTTAGTTGGTGACAAAAGGTAAGTCATGGACATGTCATGACTACCATATCTTAGATAATACTTTATCTAAGATACCTTAACTATAGCATTGTAGTATATGCTTTAGTCGTAGGTTTCCAGCTGGTATCAAGTATAACCGGCTGTAGGATCTAGTATATATAGTTTCTCATTGTAACTCTTGTAACATGCTTGTAAGTGTCTTGTAATCTTGAGTTGAGAAGTAATATATACAAGTACCTTGAAAATACTTCTGCTTGTTCCTTTGATTACTTATTATATTATTATCAACTCTTGTTAAAGGCATTGCTTCATCTTGTTTGAGTGATATCATAAGTGAGTTTGAGAGAATTACAAGTGTTAAGTGACAAAATCCGATCCTGCACTAAGACTATTGTTTTATACTAATTTTAAATAGGCAAATTACCGCAACACCCTTAATCCCTTTTTACACTAACCCAACCCGAAACCCTCCCCATTCTTGTTACCTTTTGGAAATAAGACCCTTGACTACTACTTGTGTGCTTGCTCAAGAAAAAAGCTTATGAACCTCGAAACAACCCTAGATTATGGACTTTGATTAAGATTAGAAGGGAGAGTTAAGGAAAGCCCTAGATTTGAAAAGTGGTTCTCAATTTCTATCTCGAACTCTTGAATTCCATCTCGATTTGAAGGTGCATGGACTCGATTAAGTGATTTTCCTTTAATATACCAAAGATATTAAAGTTATCCAAGATGTATCCGTATGATTATAATTATAAAGATAAAACAAGCTTAAATATGACATCAAGATCTACATTAGAAGTATTAAAGAAGATACGAAGTTTGCTAACATGAATAATATATTTAGTCTTCTAAAAAGATGGTGGACAAGGAAGCTTGTTGATTATCCATTGGTTTACTATCTTTGAAAAATGATGATATATCACAAGTATTATGGTTACAATAACAAGTGTTGATGAGTGTTTTTCTTCAATAAAACATGTGAAGACAGAGTTATGCAATGGTATGAGTGATGAATATATGAACGAATTTGTCTTTGTTACATTAAAATTGAGGTTTTTTTTGTTTCGATCAAAGATGTAATTCAATGGTTTTACAAGATAACAACTATAAAATGTAAGTTTTCTTTAATCTCTTACGCTATTGTATTTTTGTTAATAGTTTAATGCAATTTAATAATGTCTATCTCTACCTGACTGGCCGACATGAAAATTTTGATATTGCTTCATTAAAAAACTCTCTCTTTTGACGGTGAAGTTTTAGATGTTTTAAAAGTTGCTACAAAACTTTGGTTTTTAATAATTTTAACACAAAAGTTCAATCTTTTTTAGTTTTTTTAGTTTTCATTTTCACCACCCACACTATACATAAAATACGCTTTAAACCATTTCATTTTCTAATAGTTTCATTTTTGTGTAATAACTTTCGTTCGTTAACATTTTCTAAAAGATGGAAGGCGTGATTGTCTTTAGTCTTGTTTGTTAACATTCCGATATAAATTATTTTGAAAGCAAGGTTGTGTTCAAAATCAAGTTTTTGGTACTATAGGCTATAGTGAGTGCCATTACCGTTACAGTACCATGATGAAACTGAATCGATTATGAGTGAAAAATTGTTGCATGTATAATGATATTGGTATTATCAAAACTTATTTTGGTATTTGTTTTCATGGTTTTAGACAAACATACCAAGCTTATTTCGTGTAGCATGAGGGAAAAACGACCAAACTCCCGCTGTGTAGAGCGGGGGAATAACTTTTATTCGTTAACATTTTTTGAAAACTGAATTCCTGCTATATTTATTATTCTTTTTATAAACGCTTCGATATAATTTTTTTGAAAACAAAGTCTCACCCCCGTTCAAGTAATTACTTTGGTATTATAGTCTATAAAAAGTGCAGCTAATGTTACGGTACCATGATAAACCAAACTAATTATGAGGCAAAACCATCGTTACTAATATTGGTATTATCTGAACCGGGTTCAGCATTCGTTTTTATGGTTTTGACAATCTAATGCGATAATGACCAAACTCCCTACGCGTAGCGTTGGGGAATAACTTTCGTTCAATAACCTAAAAACACGGAATGCACGACTTTCTTTAGTTTTTTGTCAACGTTTCGATACAATTTTATATTTTATTATTTAAACATAAGTTGTATTCAAAATTGAATATTTTTTGGTATTATAAGCTACAGTAAGTACAATTACCGTTGCTATTCTGTGTCGAATCAAACCGGTCATAAGTGAACTTATCATTACCGCTATTGGTTTTATCAGATCACAGTATTCGCCTTTATGTTTTCTATGAGTAGAACTGATAGCGAGCAAAGTCACACCGCATAACGCAACTGTAAAATCAACCAAACTCACGTTGTGTAGCGCGGGATAAATACTAGTTCCAAACCCATTAACAAAGGTAAAAGCTTTATCTTGCGACCATCGATGAAGATGTTGTCAAGCTCACAACCGCACTGAAGCAGTTGAAAGATAATGGTGGAAGTCTACATACGCAATTTCCATCGATCCCTTCTTTACACTTCCTCCACACGCTCTTGACACATTGCCATTAATCAATTCTTTAAACTTTTAATTAAAGAAATCATCACATCAACAGCAACGTGCAAACAACCACTACCATTTTCCCATCTTGATCTTTAAACACCTAACATCAGATGGAGAAAGAATATTCAATTTCTTTGACATTTATTGCGACTAAGCCCAAATCATTGACTTCAATCAAAGGTCCCGACTTTCCTCGAAACTTCCCCTTTGTATAATTCTACGTAATTGTTAAGAAACCCATGTGAAATATCAACTGTGTTTGGCTGTTTTTCGTTAAAAGAAGTTATGCCCACCAGGTGTTTGATGTATTGCCTGCTTTAATATTTGTGTTGAAGTTGATGAATTTGGGGGTTTTTTGTAGTGATTTTTGGTGGGTGTTAACTGTTGAGTGGTTTTGGTTGAATTTCAATGGAGCAGTTAAGGTTTGAGTGAAGATGCAATAAAGTTTCTGCTTATTGGCTGCTGAACATTTGTCAATTTGTCAATTTGTCAAATTCATTGATTGAATCAATGGGCAAATGCAATGATCTGCAGATGGTAGGATTCAGTACATGTGTTGAAGTGAGTTTTACTCTTTTTTTCTCTTTTTGACCACTGCCAAAATGAAATCATGGTCCATGGTTGTTGTTGTTATGCACCTAGAAATGTGTAGATCTGTCTAACATAAGAATTCTCACAGACGGGATCGATAGAGGGGAAGCCAATTATGGAGCCACATGATGCGGGCATTTCGGGTTCAGCATCAACCAAAAGAAATATGCTTTCTGTTAAAGCAGTATATGAAAATTTGGACAAAAGATATGTTTTGAGGACAGTGGTAACCAGCATAAAGATTGCCTTTTTATCTGATAAGATTAGTTTGCTTATACCTTTTGGCCCCTTAGCAATACTGGTTGATCGCTTGACTAATCATCATGTGAGTTATTGCTTATTATCATTGTTATTGTTGTTGGTTCAATTACGGAATAGCACTTTCGATCAATTTTTTATGCCTGTTTTGACCGGATCATATCTTGTATCAGGGCTGGGTCTTCATCTTGAGCTTATTGGGCATCATACCGTTGGCAGAACGTTTGGGTTGGGCTACCGAGTAATTATCTTCATATTTCTTTTACATTTTTCTTTGTAGTCATATTAAGGGTGTTTTTGAACGACCTTATTTAGATCTTTTCTTCATGTAATATTGTGTTATGACCACATTTGACTGATTTTGATCAGTGTAATAAGTAGTCATCTAAGATGTTTTGGCTTGTTTTTATGCAGGCAGCTGGCTTTCTACACTGGACCTACAGGTTTGTTACCAGCTATTCATTCTAAATCTGATTCAATGGTTTTAATTTTTGCAAGTTTTTATTATTGGTTATGTGAATTATGCTTTGATATTTACTAGTAGTTTACAAACTGAAATTGCAGTTGGTGGTCTTCTAAATGCTACATTTGGCAATGCAACCGAGTTGATAATATCAATGTACGCAATGAAACATGGTATGCTACGTGTTGTACAGCAATCATTACTGGGGTCAATTTTGTCAAACATGTTGCTTGTTCTTGGATGTGCATTCTTCTGTGGAGGAATTGTTCATCCTAATAAACAACAAGTGTTTAACAAGGTCCGTATAGTACTTTTAACTTGTTGATAATTTCTGTATCATTGACCAAAACTTGAAATTCAAATGTATACCACCTTTTGGCAGTCAAATGCTGTAATGAGCTCAGGATTGCTGTTAATGGCAGTTATGGGTCTGTTATTCCCAGCGGTTCTCCACTTCACACATACTGAATTGCATTTTGGGAAATCAGAATTGGCACTTTCAAGATTTAGCAGTTGTATAATGCTTATAGCATATGGTGGATATATCTTTTTCGAGCTGACTAGTCAAAAGAACTCGTATACCCCAATCAATGAGGTTGGTGATCGTCCTGTTAGCTACAGAGACGGTATTAACACCTTCAAATGTGTCTTTTAGTTATAAGAGTATAATAATTTTCTAATATTGAGTTAAAAATACCAGGAAATTAGTCCAGATGATGGGGATTCAGATGACGAAGAATCTCCCGATATTTCGAAGTATGAATCCATTATCTGGCTCAGCATCTTGACACTTTTCATTTCGGTTCTCTCTGAATATCTAGTCAACACAATTGAGGTATCCAAATCGTTTATATTCTATGTAAAACTATTTCTTGAATCCTTTTTATATTATTATAAACAAGATTCTATCTTTCAGGGTGCTTCTGTTGCAATGAATATTCCAGTAGCATTTATTAGTGTTATTCTACTTCCTATTGTTGGAAATGCAGCAGAACATGCCAGTGCCATCATATTTGCAGTTAAAGATAAGCTTGTAAGGACTTGCTTGTTACTTGTTATTTATTACACAATCATGTATCATTTTTCTTAAAAAAATTGTTACTGTCATATCATGTGTGCAGGATATATCTTTAGGAGTGGCGATCGGCTCGTCAACACAAATATCTATGTTTGCGGTATACCATTATGCATTAATGTCCACTTTGTAGCATATTTTAACCGCCAATATTTATTACCTTACTAATCTTGTTATTTATTTCCTGTAATTATAGATACCGTTTTGTGTGGTGGTTGGGTGGATCATGGGACGTCCACTCGACCTAAATTTTCAACTTTTTGAGACTGCAACCCTTTTTATGACGGTTCTGGTTGTGGCTTTCATGTTGCAGGTTCACCCTATTCGAGCAGATCTTTTATTTTATATGTTATGCCATTTTTGGTCAAATTTGCACCTAAACTTTGTTCTATGTTTGCAGGATGGAACCTCTAATTACTTCAAGGGACTAATGCTTGTGTTCTGTTATTTGATAGTTGCTGCAAGTTTTTTTGTACATGTGGATCCTGAATCTATACGTGAGTTATATAACTTCTTCTACATTGTTGTTTGACTTTTGCCTAGACTTTTTTTCTTCTACATTATTGTTGGAGGCGATTAGTGATTTTTTTTTCTGGGTTTTGCAGAAGATAAACCCTGAAATCCATGGTTGCAAAAGATGTGCAAATTCTGGAGAAGAGGGCTTTGAATCCATTGGGCAGCAAGCACAATCACCGGTTCGGTTTGCTTGACCTCTACAGACGACTGTAATTTTCATATTTGACTTCCATGGTGGTGTAGTTATTATGGCATACTACTAAGTAATTGTAAAAACAAAAGGATGTAGATATATCCAATTTTCAGTATTAATCATGTCATTCTGTCTTTTAACCTCCATTTATTGTTTAGAAGAGAAGTTGACTAAAATCAGCAAACAAATAAGTAAGAAAAAATGAAGATTATCGAACAATAACAACAATCTGGCATTAGTAATAAAACAATGATTAACAAGATATATCTCATGTGATTGAATATTATTTATATAAATTAATATGATCCCTTTACAAAAGAATTGGCATACAACATACAAAGAATGAAATTTTAAGTTTGTATTTCCTTAATAAAAGTAGGTGGAAGTATCTGCTGCATTGTTAGTATCCCTACAAAGAATAGACCGAGCTTCAACAATTGAGCGAGGCGGTTCTAGATCTTTCTCTTGTAACGCATTTCCCTGCAGTCTTTGCATTTGGGAAGCAAAAGTATCATCCAAAACCTACAAATCAAACAATAAACTCATGTTATATTGCTAGAAAATAAAAAAACTATCCCTAGAACAGACTAAAGTTTACACAACTTACTCCAAGAGCATAATAAGACCCATTGTACCATACGCGGTTTTCCTTTCTACCCTCCAAAAACTTTAGCACAATCTACAAATTATGCACTCAAGTATATCAGATCACATTCTTTTAAGAGTATATGAAAATCAAGAAATGATGAATAAAGACATATGATTAGAGTTAATTACCTGTCCCATTTTGTCCCATAAACCACGACAACTAGCAATGAATATTTGACTTGTAAAAACCTCATGTAAGTTGGATATTGATTCCACAAGCTGTGAACTCAAAACTTGCATCCTGTCACGGATTTCACTTTCTCCATCTGCTTCCTTAGTTTCCTCAAGAATTCTTTGAAGTCGTGTGCTTCGACTTGCTTGCATCTGTAAAAAAATTATTGATTAGTCATTATCTTCAAGAAAGGAACGCTTTTTATTAACTTATTATTACTTACATTGCTAATGAGCTTGACCACCACAGCCTGCATGTAGTTTTTATACTTTGTTCTGAATAAGACAGTAACTGCATTCATTTGCTCTCCATAAGTTGACTTTTTATCCCCGTTGACCGGAAGACATGATGCCCATGCCTTCAGTTTGTCTTCTATTCTACAGTGTAGAACATCAAGAATTCTCTTGATGGTGTTTAGAAAAGTTCCCAGCTACCAAAAAACAAAACCGATAAAACTGATAAGCTATGTTTTTAAATAATCTTTCTATAACTAATATAAATTGTATAACTCACTTGATTAGGAATGGTATACAGAGCATGTGATTGTCTTCTTGTTAATTTCTGAACTTGTATTCCAAGCCTCTTGGGAATGCTATCTTTCAAAGGTGTCAAAATATCTGCATATTGTCTTTCAAGTGCTTTCATGATTGCTCTTTCCACATTTGCAACCGCCTTTCAAGTGGAAGATGAAAACATTTAGAATCAAAACTTATAAATGGATATAACTTGTGTTTGGAATTAAAGCATAGATCATTATAACTTACATTCTCCAAGATCAACGTGTATTGTGGCCATCGATTGATCACAACTTCATATTCACTCAACATTTCTTTAATTTTATCATATAATTCTTCAGCAAAAGGTGAAGTTGTAATTACACCAGCCCATGGTATCTTTTCAGCTTTGCATGACTCAAGTAAGCAAAGTTGCATATCTTGGACCCAAACCATAATGTAATTGTGGTATAAGTTTCTTGAGTCTACACCACCTTGAGGTACACTGAAACATAAATATGGTAGCTTTTTTAATTCCCAGGAGTTATTATATGATTATTTTATTGACACAAAGAAATGAGATGTAATTTATCAGACCTAATGTTCCATGACTCAAGATTTCTTTCAAAGTCAGCAGTTGCTATAAGAAGTTCATTGACATGAGGCTGAGGACTTGAAGGAGGCCATGCGGCGAGAAATCCTTTAAGCCGTTTGCATAATTCGCTGCTGTAAACTGCTGCTGTGATGCTTGAGAGATCAATGGAGCTGAAAAAGAGGCATAAATATACAAAATTAAAATACCATAACTTTTTTATTTTTCTTTTAAATTGTTTATACTACAGAAGTTGGGTAACAGGTTCATATGGGTATGGGTTGAAACGGGTCAGGTCAAAATGGGCTCTTAGCATCTTTTGTCCATTTAATTTTTTTTTTTTTTTGTAAACAATGGACGTGAAAAAGAGGCATAAAAATACAAGAATTTTGGCAAATTCAACCCTTTTCAACCTGTTCCCAATCTAACTAACTTTTTTTTTGTTACTTGTTTGAGATGAAACATGCCCAAAGTCAACTAAAAGCAAATGGGTCAAAATATCCACATCTACTATAGAATATTACAAATTCTTTGGATGAAACAATTTAGGTCATATGCTTAGAAAACAGACTTTTCGCAAATTTAAAACCGTGTTCAATCCGCTACCCTCTAGTTAATTCTTTTATTTGATCCGTTTGAAATAAAACACGCCCCAAATCAACTCAAAGAAAATGGGCCAAAATTTCCACCTCTACCACAAAACATTACAGATTTTTTTTTCATGGTATACATGTGCATTACCTTGGTAATATGTGTTGGTTATGTATCTTGATATCTGTTTTTATTTCATCGCTTAAATTTATACACAAATTCTTCATTTTCAGATAAGCTGTAGTAATTGTAATAGAATCCATAAGAAAACCATCAGTATTGCTTGCCACAAACTCATCTGTTTCCACCATATGCTTCCTACACCTCTTTCTTGCTGCTGCCTGTAAAAACACACAACTTTTAAACAAATAAAACCCACACAACACTACTTATTAACCCAAAAATCACACAATTCTCCACCTGTAAATAGCTAGTCAACAAAGCTTGTCCATCGGGCGAAAGTATATCATGAATAAGAGTATATAATTGAACAGCTGGCACTAATGCTGGGGCAGCAGATTCTGGAATTGGACTCAATATGTCTGATAATCCTGTAGAAGAATTTTCATCAAGTGACTTGTAATTTTGAAAAGCAAGTGCCAGTAGACTCTCAATTTGTGTTTCACAGTCCAACAACAAGCTTTTCTGCAAAATGTCAATAAATTATATAAGGGTCTAAATTTCAAAAAGAATCAAGCTTGTAACTTTAAAGTTCCATACCTCTTGTCTTGTTAGTTTTCTTTCTGTTCTAGCCTTGATAACGGGTACTAGTAGTTCATAAATGAGCTCTAAGCAATCTTTTATAGGCGTAGAAACGTTCATGACGTGTGAAAGATGCCTAAAATTGATGTACGATGATGTAAATTAAGGCAAATGTAGGAGATAAAGATTATGTTTCATTGATTAATAAATTTAAGTACCTGAGTCTGGTGTATGATTCTGAAACTCCATAATAATCAGAAAACTCAGTCAGCAACCATTTCCAAGGTTCAACTACCCATAAATTACGCGCATGGAAACATTGTGCACGCATGGCAGCCTCCAATAGTAAATCATAGGCTAGTGTTTCCACGACAGGCCCGCACTGTCAAAATTATGAGAAGAATTAACATTGTAAAACAACTTACAGCATGAACTTTCAAAAAACATATATATAGTTTTTTAAACCTTGAGGTGAGTAGCTTCATCAGATGTAACTGTACTGGTGATGGAAAGCTGAACCTTCCCTATGCATTCACTGTCTTCATGATAAATTGGCCACCATTTGATTCTATCATTCTGCATACCATGAATTACATCATAAATTTTATTATTAAATTACATTTGAATTTATGATTATATCATATGTACTTAAAACTTACAGGATTGTCATGTAGGGATGACACTGGAATAATTGCACGACCCTGGATAATTCTCTTTTCGCTCTGCACTTCTAGCATAAGGGCATCACCTTGATTCTCTGGGAAACTAGTGTCACATACAAGATATAAAGTTAGCATATAATTAGTATCTTTTTTAAATGTGACACACAAATTTGTTAAGTTTTTTATTTTTTTGATTTTTGGGTACTTACAAGTCATGGGAATCACCGGTTCCAGGCCTCAAGCAAATGCCTAAAGCTGATTCTGTTTCTGTATGTTCTTGAGAACTTTTGAGGTGCAATAAGCATGTCACTGGTTCTGCAACAGGACGATATTCTAAATATTCTATGAAAACTTTAATATTCTTTTGTTGATTAGATTATTAGGATAAAAAAGAACCAACCTTCACATGGAAGTGAAAATGAAGAGAGTCCTAATTTGTTGATTTTGCTTTTTACAAGTGAAGAAACGTGTCGAATGTACTCAACTCCTGCTTGCATATAAATAGCACTTTGCTGAGAGTATGTGTCCTTGAGTTTTCTTTGTGGGATGATTCTTACTTTTCTCACTGCAAAAATGAATGCACATCGGTTTTGAATTAAAAAACATAATATTTTGAACTTTTAAAGTTAAAAAGACCCATGTATTCTAATATATTGAGTTAAAGACCATACCTTCAACCTTAATCTTTCCGATCACTTTCTTTACCTTCAAGGAACATGCTTTATCTGTACTTTCAGTACCACTATTTGCAACCGGTTTAAAACCTCCAGGTTGCAACAAGAATTTGTGTAGTCTAAAGAAAAGCAGAAAACACAAACCTTTTAAGGCTATAAATATTATAAGAAAGGCAACAAAAAAACATCAAGATAAGTTAACATACCCAAAGGCATTGCGCAAAAGTCGGCATTCATCATTTAGGAACACAGGTGCTTCTGTGCAGCCTCGTGCCCATGCATTTAAGCATAACCGAAAGCATGCATCGTATGTTATTAAAGTTTGCCATGGATTTTGACTACTGCCAAAAGTCAACATTCTGTGTAAGTGATGTTAAATTATGCTAAAAAAGAAAATGGCTAAATCTCAATGGATATAGTACCTATTACAATAAGGTGTGTGATCTTGTAAATTCATTTCCCCACACTGCATTGACTTAATGGCTTCATTTTCCCTGCATAAGATGATTATTATCTGAACATATTATGCAAAAAGTGCTAAACAATGAACATAAACAAGCACATGTTCAAATATCTAACCTTTCACTAACAGAGGTCTCCAGTTTTCCATCATGAGCAAGTTTATCATCATTAGTGAGTTTATCTGGCATATTGAACTCTTTTTGTGATTGTTCAAATCCTAAATGCCCTGAAGATTCTTTACTTGACTCACAATCAACCTCATCAATGTGTCCTACGCCTTCAAAAATAGGTGGTGCACTTGGAGTTCCCAAATCAGCTATAGGGGTACCCTGCATTTATCACGAACGTCAACAAAAGTCAACAGAAGTCAACCTTCATAAACCTAGAAAGCAAATGACATCAAGAAACTTACATAGGTGCTAAGATGTGTGCTTGCTCCACCATGCCATCCAGTTTCAGTAAAACTTTTGGTTTTTTGAGGAATTTCAACAGAAAGATCATCTTTTATTATCCCTCTATTCAAAGTTGACCTGTTTGGTCCAACTTGTTTAGGTGATTTAACAAAATTAACATTAAAGATTTCTTCATTGAACTCTTCTCCCTCAGAGAAAGTGCAGTCCATATCATCAGAAGCGGATCCCACGCTCTCTTCACGAGCACCATAATCATCATATTCGTCATCATCTTCATAATCATTGAAGCTGTTTGTTTCAAGATTATGAGATCCAAGCAGGCTGGAATGGAATTTAAGGGGTGGTAATAAATTAGAGGATTTATAAGCTGTAGAATTGAATGAAAGAGGGGATTTTGGAATCATGTATTCATGATGAACTGCAGTCTCTCTTAAAGGTGAACGAACTTGAAGCTGTTCTTTCTCTGACCCCTGCCAACAATCAACAAAACATTCAAGATTCAATATTTTTGCTAAAAGAAATTAAGAGATGATTATGCCCTTTAACAAATCATCTGCGCGTATGATCAAGAATCTGAATACTGATAAACAATTACTTACCTTACCGTTATAAAACAATTACTTGCCAAGAAAAACAAATTATGTTGGTATACTATCAATAATAACCAAGAATGTTTTGTTTAGTAAACATTTAAGATTCAGTTTTCTACTAGAACACATATGGGCAATATGCATGCTATCAGTAACCTCTACAAACTTGTGCAAACTTATGTGGGAAATTGGGCATGTATGATCAAGAATCTGAAAAGCAAAAAAAATAAAAGAAAAAAAAAAGACTAAGAAGAAGATAATGAACAGGATCTTCCTTTCTCTGTCACTGCTAGTGATATGATTTTTAATCAACATGACATTCAAGATTCATTTCTTTTAATAACAAATCATCAAGAAAATTGAACAAATGCTTAGATGCATCAAAAACCAACATGAATTTGTGGGTATCTTATCATTAATCTAAAAACAATGAAACAATAATAATTGTTCTTTCTCTCGCTGATCCCTGCTACATACCATTCAAGATTCAGTTCTTTAAATAACAACACATCAAGAAAATATGCATAAATGCATGATTTCAATAAGAAAATTCAACACATAGTTTGTGGGTACATGATCAATAATCTAAAACCAATAAAATAACAATAAGTATTCTTTCTTTCTCAGACCCCTGCTACATACCATTCAAGATTCAAACCTTTATCCTCCAAAAAACCAAGTAAAACGCATACCATTGATACAAATCCACACATACTTTCACAAAACCTTCAGCATATACGCTTACAAATCAAAATATTAAAACACATAACATCCAATTGCACTCGATTTCAAGCAGTTTTATGATCGAAACTTGACATACCTGCTTAACCCAGTTCAGTGCACTTTCATCCAACCCTTCTGTGAACATTTTTACAAGAAGAAAGATCGATTATCAAAGCAAATCAATTAAGAAACAATTTGTGTTGTGGTTTTAAGAGAAGACAAAGGGGAGAGCGTTTGTAACGGCTAGTTTGAAAAGCTTGCTTCATATACATCATACACCAATTGTTTATAAGCTTGTAGTTTTATTTTCGCCCCTGCATTTCTGAATATGTCACCGACACCCCCTCTCTTTTCATGTTACCTTTTTAGAGATTAGAGTTGTTTAATGATGTTTTTGTTTTGTCTTTTTAATATTTATGTTTTCGTAAAATGGTTCATGATTGTTTCTGATTATGAAAGAAAAACAAGCCCTAATGTTCGAAGTATTGTAAAAATATGTCTTATGTTTATAATCAGTTTTATTAATATTTTGTTGATATGTTGATAAGTGAATAATAATAAGTTTGTTTGAGATATAGAGGTTATAAGTAATTGTAAGTTCTATGAAAAAATAATTTTATTTATATACATTTATCAAATGATAAATGATATAAGGGTTTAGGGGTTTATCTTACACAATAGTAATCATGTTTCCCAAATCTTATGTAGTATTTTTATAAAGACGTTAAAAATCAAACGTTTTTAAAAAATGTTTACAAAAGACGAATAGCAAGGACCGAACGATTTTAAAAGAACGTTATAAAAATCAAACAGTTTAAAAAGGGACATTAAAAAATGAAAGCTTTAAAAAATTGAGATGTTTAAGTGAAAGCTTTAAAAAGGGACATTAAAAATTCAAACAGTTTTGAAACACCCTCTTACTCGGTCAGCCCCTTCTGACCGAGACCTGCAAATCAAACAGCTTCTAAGTGAAAGAAGTGAAATGTGTTCATGTGACACTATGGTGATAAAAAGATGATAAATAAAAACTAAACACTACGGATGATCCAGCTTAATAATTAAGTACGTACCATCTGTCCACACAGACTTTTTCGACTTAAAAACTGCTATCTCTCTTCCACGTTAGTTGCCTGTTTCTTTCACCTCAGTATATGGACGTTCGTGGCTCTTCATTGTAGATGCCTTGATTTATTGACCAAGTACTTGGAGCTTATTTACTTAACTCACAAGAAAGCAACGTTATGTGCGTTCTAATAAGACAAACTTTTAACATTAGACCACTACTTACGATATATTTATCGAGAAGACTAATGATCAAATTATAACTTATTTGGAATACTTTAATTTGCTTCTAAGATTTTTCTTATAAATGCGAAATTCATCCATAGTTGAAGGTTTTATAGATGAATAAGAAAACAAGTTGTTTCATTTGATCTATTTCTTACAAATAAAGTTGTTTCCTTTATATTGAACATTTAGATTATAATTACTTTTAGATAGTAGATAATCTACATTTTGATCTCGGTAAGTGTTTATATAAAAGCATATTTAGAGGAAGTATCTCATAATAAATTTTGATTAATAACAAAACATAAATTACATACTACTTTAGTTATCTGTATAACTTTGATCGTATTCATAGAATCTATAAAAAAAATTGGATTCTAGCAATTAAAAAGTGATATGCTACTCGTCTAAAACGGTAAGACAGTGAAAATAAAAAATAAAATAAACTATACTTTTTATATTTAAACAATGCGAAATTACAATTTTAGTCCCTTTAATTTTAGTAATTTTACTAAACAACCTTTATATTTAAATATTTACCCTTCAAACATAAAAATATTTACTTGATTAAGGCTAGAGTGGTCTATTTAATTAGATATAGATGTGGAATTTTCTTCATGGCTTTAACTTGAAGATTTTATTTATAAGGTGACGGTGTCCCCATGATTTTTTTAACTTGAAATTTTGAATGATAAGGGTAAATAGAAATTAAGCCCACAGTCCCACACGATGCGACATGTTTACAAACTTTGTTATGCATGTTGCGGCGGCAATATTAACATATTTAAGTACCTAAACTAAAAGTATGAAGTTGAGATGACTCGGTTTTGGAGATTGAAACATAGAAAACAATATTATGTCTTACACGTTGCGGATTAATAATTTAAAAAATTAAAAATATAACTTAAACGAAAAATTATAAGGAAAATTAAGAAACAAAAAAGAAAAGAAAAACCTAAAAAGAAAAGGAATGTAACCCGCATGTATCGAACCTACGTGACCAGATGCAAAGGTGAGACATCCAACGAACTCCACCACACTAGATTTATTGATAACAATTAAAATACACATATTTAAGCACTACTAAAGTCGATGACTTTCCATAAGCCACGTAAACATGTGTGATTGAAATATCACATATACAACAAATGATAATGTGTTTGAATGCGTGATTGGGTATTATTGGTGTATGTGTGTTTTCCTTATAAATGTGTGTGTTTTTTTAATATTTTACCGTATGCGGTTTATAACTTATAAGTTTGAAGGGGTTGACAACGCAAATCTTGTTTGGTAAAAAAAAAGTGATGTACAATGTAACACCCTCATTTTCTAAAAGTAACGAATCTAGAAAGAAAAAAGTTCTTTTAACATGATATTATTAACGATCATCTAGACAATCCAAACTATTTTGTGTTAAATCCGAAAGCCGGTTCGCTTTTTGGATTTTCCCCTTTCTCTATTCTCCATTTATCATTATCCAAGAAGTTAAAGAGTTTAAAATATTTTGTCCCTTATATCCTATGTATTATTTCTCAAACATATATCTTCTAACTATATTTCATATTATAATAGAACTATAAATGTTAATATACCCCTGAAGGTATCACAATACCCACTTATAGTTCTATAACCAAACCAAAACGTTCGAAAAACAAATAACCTTTATAAAAATACACACAACTAAAAACATAACTAGATTATTACGAAAATTTGATTTTAGTGATTATATATTTTGAAGCTAATTATTATCTTTTCTGAACTCTTTAATGGCAAATCTCATATCATATCATTATTAAACTATATTATTGTTAACTTTTAGTATTGATTATTATTAAGGCCAGTCAACCTAATAATAATAATCAATTAACTATTATCATTTTACATGGTATCAGAGTCTTATGGTTTTAATTGCATTCTTCATTGCCTCACCACCATAAAAATATACAAACCATAGCCGTCACCATCGAGTTCAAACCCTAGACAGGGCGGTGTGCCGCCACCGCCGCCGCCGACCTCTCCCACCTTTGTTTTGTAGTTTCGTTTCTTATCTATTTTTTCTAGTTTTTGTTGAAAGAACTTCGTTATCAGTTGAAGATTCAAAGCTATTACTCATATACATGTTCTTGGTTTGTTAATGTCCATTCTCTTGGTTCGTTGGATTATGGCTCCTAACTTGCAGCGGTCACTATGTTTCTTTTTCTTTTTCTATTTATCGGTGATTTAACCGCACCAAGGACCACGGTCCATGGACACTGATTTCAAGCTACAGTTCGATTATATTTTTTTCTCTTTTCTAGATCCACGTATCTTATCTCCTGATCCTCCAAGAGACCGCCGCTTGACCACGATCACCAGTCTTGCTTTCTTTTTGCTTTTTTATATCTACATATGCCATCTTTCGATCTACGGATCCAAGAGACTACCACTTGCTAGCATCAAGACATCGCCAACGACTACGGTCGTCAGTTTTCAGATTATCATTCCGGAAAGTAAAATCAACCAAAACATGAATGACAACATCAAGCACATTATTTATTTTTTTGGCAAAAGTTTGGATATTTGAGTCGATCGAAGCATGTTTATCTTATTATTTTTAGTTTTATGTTTTTCTTTCTGTTTTCCAGTCTTAACGTACAGTTACTTCCACTACCACCTGCGGGAAAATATTAGACTATATTATAGTTAGAGTTAAATATTAATTATTATTAGGGTTGAGCCCACGGACCCGGTTTAAATTTTAAGGTTTCTTATAAACTCTATATAATGTAACAATAACCTATCAATAATAATCAATCAACTCTATTATCATTTGACAATCATATCATCGCAACATATTTACAAATGGCTTCCCCTCTAAGAAGTTATAGAGAATTTAGTTCAAAAGTTATCTCAGAATATAAAATTTGGGTTCACTTGTACTTACACATAAGGTTTTAGGTTGTTTTGAGCTAAATGATATTTATGATGGGTCTAAATGCGTAGAACAAAAGATAAGAAAACAAGAAAGCATGAATGTGTACGAACAATACAAGACCAACGCTAGTTTAGGATATTTTTTTTCTCCCAGCCCTCCGTCATGAGTTAATCAGCCAACCATAAAAAGATAATGAATTGTCTTCTGGTCTTCTTCCTCGAATCACTTTCTCCTCTTGTTCGCGAACCAGGTCAAGCTGGAAGCTATGAGCGCGCATGGTCAATGAAACGCATGATGCTTCTTGCGGGCTTCTTTGCTTCACTACATTACACATGAATTTCATTTCTAGCGTAGTTTTTCTCTTATTACCTCACTTATTTATCTTTTCATGACTTGTACACAGGAGGTGTATACCGTTTCTTTCTATATTAATTAATAAACGGAATGTATACACATGAAATATGTTGTTTTAACTAGGCAACAACAGGATTTGTATGCATAATTGAGTTCTACATGCTAATTTATAGCCTGCCAACTGAAGATTTCTGAGAGCAACTTCTTTATCTCATCAAATAGAGGTAAAATGTAAGATTTATCATTATTTCACCGTATCATACTATTAGATTGAGATTTTACTGGATATGTTTGTTTAGTTTTAGATGATAGAAAAGCAGTTGATGCTTAGTTAGGTGTGATGTTTACTTGCAGGGGCGAATCTTTTTTCGTCAATAGTGTTAGCTTTGCCTGCTAGTTTAAATTCTTATTATATTTGTTGAGCTCGCCCCTCCTAAAAGAATTTACTTTCACCCCCACCCCTTATAAAAACGTTCAAGCTCTCCCACTGTTTACTAGGTGATATACATGTTTTAAATTTTCATGTAAAACGCTTTCAAACTGTTTAACAAAGATTTCATACAACTCCAACATAATAGCTTCATTTTGTCAAACTGCAAGTACAGAGCTCCTAATCACACAAATTGTAAGTTTAAGTATGGCCCGTTTGAACCCGAATCTATTTTGTTCAGTTTTTTAAAATCAACCCGAAGTCCCGAACCCTATAATCTGTTACCTACACAACCCGACCGTTTTGACATGCTTAACTAAAAATAAAAACAAGTATGAAAAGCATTAAACTTTGACCCGAAAAAGAAATCATAAAACAGCTATTTCTTCAAATGTTGGAACAAACAAGACCTTGCAATTATAATAAGTCATAGAAAAGTAAAAGAAAAGACAAATATATTCTTCTAACCTTCAATAAGCCGGAAAATTTACAGGCCTTCTAAGATGACCACATGTCAGATTTGAAATTGAAGCCTGCCTGCCTATAAGAATTTGCACAACCAACTCGCTAATCGATCTTCACTGAGGAGAACAAATAGTGAACGAAGTAGAAGGATGTAATGAACCCAATGGTGCCAGTAGCCAACATGATTGCAATCGCGACAATCAATGAGTACCCAAGATAAAGTATAGCCGACACGGGTCCGCTTAAACTCTGAAGGTCAAACACCAGATACTTCATGGAATACAAGAACACATAAAGGGAGACAGAACCCGAAGCATAAAATGCTTTCCACCACCACTGCCAATCCTCGACGCAAAGATGCATGTAGGTCAGAACAACCGACACTTCAGCACACACAACCACCAGCAACATAAGAACCACGAGTAAAAACCCAAACACATAGTAGAATCTTCCGAGCCAGATGCTAGAAAGAATGAAAAATAGCTCGATGAAAAGGGTCCCGAATGGAAGGGTTCCAGCTCCGATTACTAGTAGCCATGATGGGTATTTTTGTGCTGGGATTTCTCTAGCAATTTGATTGGTTCGGACAGGGAACTGAATTGGGTCGGCCCGTGTCCCTAAGTACCCTCCTAACAGAGTGAGTGGGACCGAGATGCAAAATAAGAGTGACAAAAGTATGAAGTATAATGAAATGGGAATTGCACCAGTGCTGTTACTGCCCCAAAGAATGAAGTTCAATACGGTCAGGATAACGAAAACGATACCCGGGAAGAAAAATGCAATTGACCAGGAAACAGATCGCCATCCTTCTGAAGTACCTTTGATTGTTCTCCATAGATAAACTCCAGCATACCCAGCTCCAGTTCCCAAGAAAAGATAAAGAATTATCATTCCGGTTAAAAGCATACCTCGTGAAGCTGGTGACATGAACCCAAATGCAGCAAATAAGATAGTGACGATCGTCATTCCCGTAATCTGTACCCCGTCTCCTACCATCACACATAGAAGTTTGGAGTGATTTGGCTCACGAAACACATCACCAACAACAAGTTTCCACCCTGATAGCTCTTCATTCATTTGTGCTTGAGATTCTTTGTCTAATTCTTCATATCGGGTAAGATCACGTCTCACGGTTCTTAAAAATATAACAAACACAATACCAGCTAAAAAGAAGATCACCATTAGTGAGTTAAGAATTGAGAACCAATGGACACGAGCACCTTCCATTTTCAGATAAGCATCCCAACGGGACGGCCATCTCACGTTGCTTTTCACAAACTCAACTTCATAAGTAAATGATATTCTTTCTTGTTCTCTTATTATTTGAGATTTTTCAAGCTCTAATGGACAGTTTAAAGAATCCACTTGATCATATTGATGGAGTTTTGCCATTTTTTCTGGGTCATACTTAACACTACATGGGAAGACCTCAAAACCAACAATCTCATATCCAGCAGACTTCTTTTTATCATCAGAAGTTGATATCACACCCATTCCTTCTTCCCCTGTACCAATTATCTGCACACCTGTACCTTCATACTCGTGTACAAACACCCTGAACTTAACATGATTAATAATGTAATCATCCTTACTTCCGGGAGGTGTAAATCCAACTGGGAACCCCGTCCATTGAATTTTAACTCCATTCTGATTAGCAAACCTCATTGCAGGCAAGTTATCAAGAATCATATTAACTTGATACAAATCATGTGTTCTTTGTTTCAAAAGCTTTACTTCATGCTCACTTAATGGATGTGTGGTGCACAGGAAAACAGATTCATTGATGTTCATTCGGAAACGATAGGGTGAGTTGTCGATTTGGTCTCCCATAAGTAACTCTCCTAAATTTTCAGCACTTTTTTTAACTCCACCAGAGGGAGTGCAGTATGGTAGACTGTAATAACTAAAGGGAAGCTCTGTTTCGATAGATGTTAGTGAATTAACTTTAGCAAATATTTCCTGACCCGTTGAGTATGTACGCATGTAGCTTCCAGGCAAATAGAAACCATTGCAGAGATGTCCAAGAAAAACCACATAGGTGAAAACCACCAAATAAGTCCTTTTAGAGATGAATGACGAAGCCATTGTTGTAAAAAGTAACTGGGTGTTGGGACTCTAAATCTTCAATCAAATGAAGCCACCGATGCTGCAATGTTTATCCCCAAACCTACAAGATAGAAATTCAGAGTTTTAGAAGTTTGCTCTCAAATCATACCCAAGCCACAAGTTTACTTATAATGGAACTGGGATGCGTCGATAAAAAGTTCTACCATATAACACCCTTTCCCAGCTTCTTACTTATGTTCAGTTGTTAATTTCAAAGCCCTCAAAAGAGATATGATCCCCTCCAGAAAATACAACATTAAGAGATAGATCAAATCATCAAATATTATATTATATAGAAGATTCCACATTTCAATTGCAGTGCATTTTAACAGGTTTAACGAACAGCAACGTCTTGAATAAAGAATCATGTCATCTTAAGTAAGGGGTCTCAAAACCAAAGACAAATCCCTGCATTCTTGTTTTATAAATTTTGAGCCTCCTCCTTCACTCCGAGAATCAAAGGATTTAAGAAAACCAATAACCAGACAATATCTTAAAGAATTACAAAACTAGTAATAAGCAACAAAATAGAGTTCCAACATAGGAAATGTTCACATAAGAAGTTAAGAACTACATCACATCAGAACACATCCTTAACAACTATTAAACAAATACCTCACCACTAACATAATAATTCATCATCTTCTTTAGTTTAATCAACTTCCAAACACGCCCTCATCTCTCAGATTTGAAACAACTTGCATGCAACAAAATCCAAACCTTATTACACAAAATCATTCCACAACTACAGCTTCATGTTACCGTGTACTCACACAACACATTAGATCAACAAACTCCACACACTCCACACTCAAAAACAAGATCAAACGCAAAAACACACATGCTACAGAATCACGCACACATCCAGCAACAGATCTAACCAATTTCCAAACAAAAACTTCACAAAACCACCTCATCCACCACAAACCAAACACAAACAGATAGATCGAGCTCCAGCGTACACAATTTGTCAATTTCTCAACAGCAAAACCTAATTAACTGTAAATCAGAGCTTAAAACGAGTTAATGAAACAGAAACTCACCATTAGTAGATCTGTGAAGTAGAATAATAAGCCACCAGAAGTCAGATTGAGGTCGTTAGGGTTTCCACGAAGAAGACGATGATGGACTACCAAAAGGATTACAGAAAACTTGTGAGTTGTTTGTGAGGGTGGATTGATATTTGTGTGATCGGATCTATATTTGCGTGAGTTCACATATCGCGTCGGCGTTAGTGTTTTTTACGTTTAATATTATTATTTTTGGAAATCTGTCACTGTATTAGTCCAAAGTAAAGTAAAATATTTTTAATTAATTGTGAGAACGTGCCCACTTAAGTAGTTTTTACTTAGCCAAGACCTTTTTGTCTGTTTCACGTTAGGTATTTAAAATATTAGGGTTGTTACGTGAAGCGTGTTTGTGTGTGACGAATGTTTTAAACCGGGACTTTAAAGGATGCATGTAGTTTAATCATGCTAAAAACTAGGAAAGTCGATCATAAGTGTCTTTGGCGGAGTTGTATGACATATTATTAGGTTCAGGGTCGCAAATTGACTGAGTGTGCCATGAGTGTAGAGGGTTGCGGGTACAAATTGATAATCCTCTAGACCTATCACGCGAAGGTTGCATCGTAATCCAAGTTCATGATTGCATTTAAACTTGTCATAGCCAGTTGATAAACCTCTGTCGGTTAATTCTAGCTAGAAAATGATCAAGTTTTTAAGATAAACCAAAGTTATCTAGGGTTCACTTTCACCATCAAGCAAAGAATATCACTATTGTGTATACAAAGCCAACAGCAATGACGAATGCCCTCTTTCTATCGAGAAAGGGATTCGATGAAAGTGTGGTAAGAAAAATAGAAACCACTAACAACCACCACATTTTCGGCCACAACCACACCATCCGTCGGCTAAGGTTTGCAAAACAAAGGATGGTAAACCATCTCGTATGTAGACCCAACAATGATGGCGAAAGGGCCTGCTACAATATGAATCGTACTGCAACTATAATACCCGTAAATATATATATATATATATATATATATATATATATATATATATATATATATATATATATATATATATATATACATATATATATATATATATATATATATATATATATATATATATATATATATATATATGTGTGTGTGTGTGTGTGTGTGTGTGTAAAATTTAATTAATTTATTAACAATAGTAATGATTACAAAAAAATGTTAAGAAACATCACTTAATGAACTAAAATTAGTTAGGTGAAGCTATATGAAATTAAATGAATTAATTCCCGTGGTCCTGCCGATTCCGTTGTACCGGCCCACAACCCAATATAATTTTGTTGACTTGCAAATTTTGACCAAGCTCATAATCAACTTAATCTTTTAGAAAGCAGTTTCTTCTACTCAACTAACTCCCGAGAGATTGGGATGATGATGACGATCCTTGATAAATCGACCCCGTTATATATATACCCTTTTAGCTCTGTAGTTTTAATAGTGCGATTTGTTTCTGTTCGTGTGACTACCGGGCACCATAACGAACTACCTTTGGCACATAACATCGCTTCTAGATTAGTTCCGCGAGCCGTGCGACTCTTCCGAATCATCTTATTGAGTCTGGATCGTCGACCCAGGTAATAACTGTTGTTGGATCCTACGTATATGAAAGCTTAATATGTACTTTGTTAATTGTTAAAATACCGTGCGCAGCATCGTAGGAGTTCGGGTATCGCCACACTATTGTCTTATTCACTGATTTGTTCGGTTCTGCTGGTTGAGGTAATGTTCGTACCATCTGCCTTTGTAGTTGGCTCCGATTCTCTCCGGCGACTCAGAACGATGTTAATTCTATTTAAAAGAAAACATGATAGGATTTATTGTTATGAAAATTATCACATCCGTGAACCCTTTGTTAAAATGTCTGTTAATTGGAAATTTGAACTCCGAACACATTTGATTGAATTATATTTTACTTTTGTTTAACTCTGTTGTTGGGCTAGAACCAAAATGTTCACACAAATCAAATTCTCTACTTTAAATATCTTAATGAAAACTTACAACAAAACTTTGGCCTAGCCACTGTACAAGTAGAAGTTCGATCATATCTAGCAAATTCAAAGTAAACTATAATAACAATAATAATAACTAATAAAAGAAGATAACTACCAGCACAAGAAGTTTCATTCGCCACTTTTGTTATACTAGTAAGCTTAACACTCACATGCTCATACAAGTTCACATGCATAAATTAATTTCATAACCAGAAGACTTTGGATTGTATTTCCTTGTATTGTTTTAATAAGTGGGTATGATTATGATTTAAAAGTGTTGTATTATAAAGAAGATTCAAGAATGGTATTCGGGTCACTATGACTAACATATAATTATCACAGGTAATCAATTTATGAGGTCTGAATTTAGATAATAATTTGATAATAAACATAATGTATAGTTTGATACGAATTACAAGAGATATTAATACACATTACAATACTAAACGCCATGGTCGCCGGAGGTCAATGAGTCAACGAATGTGATAACATAATTGAGGTTTTCATAAATCTGAACCAAAATATATTTACCAAATTGTAGATTCAAACGAGTTAAGTACAACACGAATTGGGTTGACTTGTATTGCTAAATAAGGTACGGATTTCTGGTCTTTGTATCTTAGTATAACTAATATGTTTTGTTACTTTGTAGTACAGATTTTTGATACCTTGTTTCCTTTAACACGACTCGTTTAGCCTTACTAGTCATCTAGCATTATTTATTTAGTTTCGCTCTAGCTCGTTTGACTTGTTAAGACTTGTAGCATGCAATATATATTTCATTAATTTGTGCTCGTTATTGCATGTTCCTATAAATAAGTTATTGATACGTTGGTAGTTATACTACCCTTTGTTTAGCACTCTGTTACCCGAGCTTATCCGACATGTCATTGTGGCGTCAATGACATGACACTTTTCGTGACGGTGTTATAAATAGTTCACGGCATCTCCGTTAACACGTTAGTACTTAAATAGTACTTTGGCCACATTATTTGGGAGGCGGATGGATTGATCCTAGTTCAGTTCAGATCAGTTCAGTTTCGGGGGATGGAGTCATGTGTGTACGCCCCACACACCATCTCAGTAGTGCGTAGTCTAGCTAGCTATGTACTTATCAGTTCAGTTTCGGCTCTGGGTACTTCTTATATTACACGACTTATTTTATTTGCATATACTCGTCGTGTAGATCAGTTTAGTTTCAGTATCACATGTTCAGTTCAGTATCTGTATTATATGTTTAGAATCAGATTTCAGTTTCCGTATCATATGATCAGTTAAGTATCAGATATCAGTATTATATGCTTAAAGTCGTTACTATTGTTCTTTCCATTACTGAGCAACTTTTGGCTCAGCCGTATTTTCTTTTGTGGTGTTTTCTTATTTATTTGTAGGTAATCAGGGTAATCCGGGAAATCAATGAAGAGTGAATTGAAGATCAAGATTATCTTTTGCTTTAATTGATGTAATAAACACCTTAATGAAGTTCTTTCGGATTATTTGGTTTGTTTGAATTTATTTCTTCTGACTGCTTATTTAATATCATGGATTTGGTTTTTGATTTGATATGTGTAATAGTGACACGTCAGCCTTTTGGGGTTGGGGTGTTACAGTTATGGTATCAGAGCAAAGGCTCTTTCCTGTAGAAAACTTAAACGTTAATAATTAAACTTGTGAGGTAATGGGTAGACATTGGGTTAGGATCTAATCTTTTGCCAATCTAGATTTTGGTGCTCACACGTATATCTTCATTTCAGATGGCTCCTAAAAGACGTGTGAACAACCGCAATAACTCGAATGGTCCCTCTTCTCATGCAAACTTGGAAGCACTGGTTGCTAATGTTGTCAACACTGCTATCTCGAGGATGCTTCCTAACATGATGGCTCAGACTGCCCAAACTGTTTTCCAACAAATGCAGCAGGCTAATATGGTTGTAAACCAAGAAGCACCGCCTGCTGGAAATGCTTCTGGAACACCACCCGCTGGAAATGTCACCGGAGCTCCACCTGCCGGTAACGCCACTGGCGCACCACCTGCCGGTAACGCTACTGGCGCACCACCTGCCGGAAACGCCACAGGGGCTCCACCTGGTGGAAACCATACAGGAGCACCTCCCGTTGGTGATACACCACCACCCCGTGATGGTATTCATGTTTGGTTGGAACGTTTTCAGAAGCAAAGGCCTAAATCCTTTAGCACTTCTAGTGATCCGGTCGAGGTGCAAAACTGGATCAGTCATATTGAGAAATTGTTTGAGGTACTTGGTGTTGAGGATGTATACAAAGTAAGGCTGGCAACATACAAGTTAGAGGATGATGCCCATAGATGGTGGACGACTGTGAAACAAGCTAGAGGAGGAAATGATTATGCAGCCACACTTCCTTGGGATGAATTCCGAGGATTATTTTATGAGGAGTACTTCACCGCTGCTGACCGCACTGAGTATCGTAGACAGTATGCTAATATTAGACAGAGGGATGATGAGTACATAACAGATTTCAAGACACGATTTACGCGGTTAGTGAGTTTTCTTGGTGCATCTACCGGTCCACCGCATGAGCAGACAGAGAATTTTCAGTGGGCCATATGTGAAAGAGATCGAAAGTTTATACTGAATCATCGGTTTAGAGATATAAATGAAGTGGTTGATGCAGTTAAAAACTTATATAATGATCAAAAGAATGGAAAGAAGTCATATGATGATAACCGTAAGCGGCCTAGGGAGAATGATCATGATCAGTCTTCCTCTCATACGAATAAGAATCAGTCTTCATCACCGCGAGACCATCGAAACCGTTTTGATCGCAATAATAACAATAACTCCCGACCATGGAAGAACCGAAACCAAAACCAGAAACCAGCTCGTAACCAGACTCAACAAGCCTCTACTCGTGCTCAACCACCGAATCAGCATCAACCTAATCAGGATCAGAATGCAACCCCTCAGTGTAACACCCGCGGGAAACTTCATAAGGGAGCTTGTCGCCTGGCCGGAGGATTATGTTTTAGATGCGGGCGTGCAGGACACATGATTAGGGATTGCCCTCAGCGTGACCCTCGTAGTGATGCTGGAGGGAATCAAGCTAAACCTGCAGTTGGAGGACGAGTTTTTGCACTCACTGCAAATGAAGCAGCTAATGCACCAGGTATAATTCTAAACCGTTTTAGTTAGAGAAGTATTATACATGTTTCTTATCTCATACTGATAGTTAACGCCCCAGGTATGGTCTCCGGTACCCTTTGCATAGGGAAGCGGGATATTTATGTCTTATTTGATACGGGCGCTACACATTCTGTCGTATCTCTTTTGTTTGCTAAGTACTTGGACTGCACCGACTTCTTTAGAGCACGCTTTGTCTATTACTACTCCATTGGGAGATTCGACTATCATCTCGCATGTTTATAGAGATTGTTCGATCAGAATCGAGTCTATTATTCGTGAAGCTGATTTGTTTTCCATGCAAATGAGTGACTTTGATGTCATACTTGGTATGGACTGGTTAACTCGACATCACGTTACTATTGAATGCCAGACTCGTCGTGTTTTATTTGGAAATCCTCAATGCCCTGAACTCGTTTATCAAGGGACTCAGCCTCGGAAATCGTTGAAAATCATTTCTGCACTTAAGGCTCAGAAGTTCTTATCGCACAGTTGCGTGGGATTCCTAGCTTTAGTGAAAGCTACATCTTCTGATGAGCCGAACATATCTGATTATCCGACTGTACGTGATTTTCTTGACGTGTTTCCTAAGGAGTTACCCGGACTTCCACCAGATCACGAGGTAGAATTCACTATTGATCTTATTCCTGGTGCTGAGCCGATTTCTAAGGCACCGTATCGTATGGCACCTATGGAGCTTAAAGAGTTAAAGGAGCAGTTACAGGAGTTACTAGATTTAGGATTTATTAGACCAAGTGTCTCGCCTTGGGGTGCACCGGTCTTATTCGTGAAGAAAAAAGATGGTACTATGAGACTCTGCATTGACTACAGGGAACTTAACAAGATCACTATCCGTAATCATTACCCTCTACCTCGTATTGATGATTTATTTGATCAACTTCAGGTTGCAAAATGTTTCTCTAAAATCGATTTGAGGTCTGGTTACCATCAGCTAAAGATCAAGGATTCCGACGTCCCTAAATCTGATTTCCGTACTCGGTATGGTCACTATGAGTTTCTGGTTATGCCATTCGGGTTAACTAATGCCCCAGCCGTTTTCATGGACCTAATGAACCGAGTTTTTCGCAAGTTCCTTGATAAGTTCGTCATTGTCTTTATTGACGACATCTTAATTTATTCTAAAAGTAAGGAGGAGCATGAGAATCATCTTCGTATCGTACTCGAAACCCTACGTGAAAAGAAGCTCTATGCTAAATTTTCGAAGTGCGAATTTTGGCTGAGTCAAGTAGCCTTTCTGGGTCATGTTGTTTCTGCGGACGGTATTATGATGGATCCTGCTAAGATAGAAGCTATCACTAAGTGGCCTAGACCTACCTCAGCTGTGACATCTCGTAATTTTGTTAACTTGGAAGTTAATTTTGTTAAATTCTAAAAGGGGCTTTAATGTCAAATTTGAAACTTTGAGGGCTTAATATGCTTAATAATTAATTTGGTAATTAATAAATTAATATAATAATAATAACATTATAAGTGATATAATGTTTGCTTATTATTATAAAAATTTAAAGTGGTGATAATCTTGAATAAAATAATCATTATTAATATTATTATAATAATGTAATAATAATATTAGTGATACTAATATTAATAACAATAATAATAATAACAACAAGATTAATAATAATGATCATAATAAGCGTTACCCTTTAAAATAAATAAAAATAATATAAGTCCTATTAATTTAAAACTTGTACTTAACTAGTTTCAGCATAAAATAATACCATTTTAAACTTCAGGGTTTAAAGTGTAAATTGTTTATAACTAATACACAACTTTAAAACTCAAATAATAACTCATAGAAACCTCAGGGACCGAAACTGTAATTTCATCAAATTACCCAAACCACCGCCCCTTAACCCCGTATTTCCGGCCACCGGCCGGCAAACCTCCGGCGCGGCTCCGGCGACCTCAAATACCCCCGAAACCCTACAAATTCGATCCCAAACCGTTCCAAATCCATTCGTATGCATGTTTCGAACGTGAATGCGTGATTTAATTTCATTTAAAGCACCGGTTACTACATGAACCATCGTGTAACCGATGGTTCAAATCGAATGAGCCGTTCAACATTGAAGACTCAATATTAACTCAATTAATCGAGCATGGACAATCTTTTAACTATCCTCAATCTATCTACGTTTCCAATTCCACCTGAAACCCACACAGAGCTCATACCCGATCCTCTCTGAATCCACGATCTGCAACTTAGTCGTGATCCATTTTCTAAGCGAAATTAATCGTAATTGATATGGGGCTTCTCATAATCATCAACAAGCGAAGCTTTTCAAGTGGTCAATCGAATTAAACCATCAAGAATCAGCTCTGTTCGGTAATTCCACGATCACGCTCGACCCTGTTCTCGTTTGCTAACTAAACAGAATCAATTCAGGTAATTAAACACGTCTATGTACTCGATTTACTATGGGAAACAAGAGCCCTATGTTTAATTCAAGTATCGGGATCGATTTCATGTTCAATTTGGAATCAAACGGATTTAGGGTTCATAAGGATTGGGAACTATTTGAAGGATTGTTCATAATAATTAACTTGCAGTTTAAAACAAGAACTGGGCTTTGGCCCGACGGTTAACCACAGACTTTATACATGGGAGGTCAGGGGTTCGACCCCTGCCTCTGCCATGTTTTATTTTAATTGTTTTTTTTATATATTTTAAATCCAGAAAATTAGTACTATATTAATAAAAAATTATTTTGTTAACTAAAATATTTCTGAAATTATTAAGCTATTTTTAAAGATTGTTAAACTTATAATATCCAATTTATTTTTCTTTTAAAAGAATAAAAAGATTATAAAAATTTTATTTAGTCATTTTATGTTATAAAAATATTATGATTCAAATTAGAGTTATTTCAAAACCTTATTAATTTTAATATTAACTATTCAAATAGTTATTAATCATTTAACCATGTTATAGTTAATAAATTTATTTAAATTCTTGGAACTAATAAAATAATATATATTATACTTTATTTTGATTATTAAAATCTTGTATTGTAAGATCTTTATAATAAATCATTTAGGGGTTCAAAACTTTATAAAACGATTCTAAATAATTTAAATAAGTGTTTAATAAATTCTCTTTATCAAATAATTAATTATTAAATTAATTATTTTTTTTCACATATTATACTTAATTTCTATTAAATCAATAATTTAAATTGTTGAGACCTTTTTAATCATTCTTGGACTTAATTGATTTATAATTATTAAACCAAATCATAAACGATTCATTATTTTATTTAAACTCCCAAATCCCAATTGAAACCCTAGTTCGCATTAAAACGTTAATCTTATTATTTAAACTTAAACTTGTAAAATATATATATTTAGGTGCCTTGTGATGGATATCCTGGATTATCTTTTGACTTTGTATAACATCTTGTAATGCATATATCCATGTGAGTTTTCCTTGTCCCCTTTTTACTTTATTTCACACTATTTTGGGGTGAAACATGATACTTATACATCGTACACTTGTAAACGTTTGAGACTTGTAAGCACATGCAATTCATCTTATTATTTTGTCATGGTTATTTGTGTGTTGTAAGTGTTTATATGAGATACATAGTTTGTTTACAATCATTAACTATTGCTAGCCTGGCGACGTCTTAGATCTTTGGGCCTGACAAGTCTATTTGGTGCTAAAGTCGAGGTATTGCCGACTCCTAGGGGCCGTACGCTTGTGCACTAGGGAACCAAATACACTTAGCCAATCTTTTATACTTGTAATCAAGTCGAGGTTTGGTTGTAACGATATGTGTTCTATAACCTTACTAGCTTATAACCTATGACATGAATTGCTACTTGTAACCTTTTCATATTATGTATGAAAAACCTTGGAAACTCACCAACTATTTATAGTTGACCTTTTATTTTTATCATGTTTCAGGAAAACCCCCAAGTTTGAAGTGAACTTATGTTGCTGGCATATTCTAGGACTTGGACCTAGTTAATAAACAAAATGATTATGTTTGTTATTTCATGTTGAAACTTATTTCATTATTGAGACTTATGCTTGTAATGTAATTTTGAGACTTATGATAATAATATTTGCAATTTAATTATAGCGTTATGTGGCTGTGAACAATCTTAACCCTCACATCTCGACGTTTCCGCCGTCAAGGTTGGGGTGTGACAGATTGGTATCAGAGCCCATAACTATAGGGATTTAGGTTATTAGAAATGATGACCTAGACTATAGTTGCATGAACCTCATAGCGAGATCATTATACTTTGTGCTTACTTATTGTTTGCATGCTACATAATGCTATGCTTTTTGTGCAACTTGATGCCTTAGCATAGGATTGCCTTATGTATGCTTAAACTTAGTTACTTGTCTCCCTAAACTTAACTTTAACTCTTTGATTCTCCCCGACAAATGAACTTCCTAAACTTATTCTCAACGACATGTGGAATCTACACTTATCATCGTGGGTTTAATTCCTTAGACTCTATGTCTAATCTATGAAAATCTCATCAAGGTTTTGATTTCATAAACCAAAGAAATTTGTGTGACACATAGACACCTGTATTCTGGATTTCCTAGCAAAAGGCCTTCGGGCTAAGGCAAGCATAACGTATAAATCTCATTACGAGACCAGTTATGCTTACCTGGGGATTTCTGGGATGAGTGATAAACTATGGTCAACATACACAAGTCTCTATGGAAAATGGGTCAATTTACCTTGACGTGTCAACGATTCCAAATGGTAATGCGTTACCAAATGGAACCATCCTCTTTGTGTCTTAAAAATCCTTGATTCTTTGATCTGGTTTATCACCAAAATTTTTAATATCTTCTCGTTCTTATCATACATAATGTTCCTGTTAATATTGAATCCATCCTACATTTCAACTCTTACTTTTAAACACCGTTATACGGTGAGCGTTTCATATAACTATTTCTATATCTTGACCAACGCGAACATGGATCTTAATATACCCAAAGATATTGGGAATCTAAACCGAATGGTCATCAAAAACTTTAAACCGTTACTTATGGTTCTCAAGTCTTTTTAAGGATGTGTTCCATAACTAAGAACATGCAATGCTATAGGTGGAATTCCTACATCTCGAGATACTTTGCCTAGGCAAAGTGTGAATGGTGATTTGACTTGATCATGAATCCATTCATTTGACCCGAAACCCTTGAGATGAGTGATCACTTATAAGTACGTGTGTCTTCAATAAGGTTATGTTTGACCTCACATCTTGAGAAGTTCGTGTAATTCCTTCAATTGTGAATCGAATGTTCACATCTCGTCGTGGTGTTGAATCACTCTTGTCATTGATTTAGTCTTCCCGATTTAAACCATTCAAGATTTGAACACCATCATAACTAATTCTGTTACCTCGAACTTTGACCTTAAATTTTGTAAGCATGAATTTTCTTTTTTGTTACAATGATGTAACTTGAAATTTTTCGAATTCCCAATTGATATTATTTTCCTCTCGTCGTTAAGTCGAACTTCATACCGTTTGCACCGTAGGAGATGCAAGAGTTGCAAGTCAACCTATGACTAAAAACACTCGTATCTCCTAAATGATTCCAACTCATCAAAACAGGGGTGATTCCCTTACTTTGATGATTCTCTATTCGTTTTGATAAATGGTTTCCAATTGTGATTTATAAAATTTCATCCTCTGGATCGGGGTGATTTCCTTATCCCGAGGATTGAATTCAATTATTTTCTTTGGAATGGCATTTCACAAATGACATGATCTCACCAAAATAGGATTGAAACCCGTACTTTGGTGACAAATGTCAATCTTCGATTGATTTTTTTGCTATGATGAAATTCAATCATCAAGATAGGCGTGAATTCCATACCTTGATGATAATATCGTCTTTATGAATTGTATTTGCTCAAATGAGACGACTTCATCAAAGGAGGAGTGATTTCTGGATTTTGATGAAGAAGTTCATCTTGTTATATTTTGTTTTTGTAAAACTTCACTGTTAAGATAGGAGTGATTTCCCTTACCTTAATGGTGAGTTACCTCGTCCTATTTTTGTGGATCCTCAACAAGGAGTTGGGATCGAACTTTTTGATTGGAAGGTTAGTGGTCATAACTTGGGAATACACCATCAAGTTAGGAGTGAAAACCACACCTTGATGACTATTCTCATTTCTTGATCTTCAACTTACCAAGGTTTTAAATCAAGTAACAAGGAACATGTAGTAACTTGAAGGGTGAACCAATGTTAGTGTTTGGACCTATCAAGCCAAAACATGATTTCTGAACTTGAAAGGAGACCCGATCACTCTAGGTTAATTTTGATTCCGAGCTTGGAGCATTTAAATTCTTAAATTGATTTCTTTCCCTTTATCTTCATGTTTTGACTCGATCTAGCTATATCGAACAATTTATTCCCTACTCATCAACTTTCATTTTGAGATATCATCAGCACATGATTGTGTGATGGTAGCCTTCTCAAACAATCTTGCTACTAAATAAAGACATTATCAACTTGTGGTTATGTCTTTCTAGTCGTACGAATGTTCTCGACTGTACATATGGGTTTGATGAATTACGTATGCAATCTATATTTGAAAATTTGTTGTCTTGCAAGACATGGTTACAAATGCATGTCTTATTGTTTGCGTTACTTCTTGAATCGCTTTTGAATCCTTAACCTTGGAGATCTTTAAAACTTTATCTTGACTTCGATCAACGAGACTCGTTATTATATACATTGTGACGTGGATATAAAGGTTCATAAACCTTCGTAACTTGTAGTCATGGGTTTGGCATAAAGGAAAAGACGTAACTTGGTATGTATCCAAGTGTCTTACCTTCATATATGACAAGACCTAACATTCGTGATCCTATGGATCTTCTGTTTAACTTTTCATTCACTAAGTGTCTCTTATTTTAGCCGTCATGATAAAAATTGGTGCATTATAGACCAATTGACTAATCTCATATTGACTTATGTGAGATAATGGGTCGATAAATTGACTTGTATCTAACTCAAGAATTCGTATACCGTGGTATGGCGTTAAAACATCGATCGTTATTTTGAATGAACGATTCATTTTCTGCTTTTAATAATGTTCCCAACCATCTTATTTCAAGATCTTCGCATATCGTATTATTCTTAGACCGATGATTGGTCAAAGAAGTGATATATATTCACAAGATATGCGTTAAGACCGTTTCATATAGTGACGTTAGGGATTCTTAAACCCTGACGGTCAACCTTTCTTATCATTGTTGGTCCTTTATTGATTTCTAGACATCAATTTACTACGAAATTACATTCTAGAAGTTGTGACTTATGAATCTAAGGTACCACGGTAGCTCGTTATCGTTTTTCAATGTTTTATCTCAAAACGTTTCGCGTTCGTTATGTTAAGAATCTTGTAAAAATTCCATAAAGTGAAAACATCTCATCTGTAATCAAACGTAAATCACTGACCGTTGTACATTTACCTTTCATAGTAACTCCTTTGTTCATTTAAGTTCATTCTTAATTTCGGGACGAAATTCTTTTAAGTTGGGGAGACTGTGACATCTCGTAATTTTGTTAACTTGGAAGTTAATTTTGTTAAATTCTAAAAGGGGCTTTAATGTCAAATTTGAAACTTTGAGGGCTTAATATGCTTAATAATTAATTTGGTAATTAATAAATTAATATAATAATAATAACATTATAAGTGATATAATGTTTGCTTATTATTATAAAAATTTAAAGTGGTGATAATCTTGAATAAAATAATCATTATTAATATTATTATAATAATGTAATAATAATATTAGTGATACTAATATTAATAACAATAATAATAATAACAACAAGATTAATAATAATGATCATAATAAGCGTTACCCTTTAAAATAAATAAAAATAATATAAGTCCTATTAATTTAAAACTTGTACTTAACTAGTTTCAGCATAAAATAATACCATTTTAAACTTCAGGGTTTAAAGTGTAAATTGTTTATAACTAATACACAACTTTAAAACTCAAATAATAACTCATAGAAACCTCAGGGACCGAAACTGTAATTTCATCAAATTACCCAAACCACCGCCCCTTAACCCCGTATTTCCGGCCACCGGCCGGCAAACCTCCGGCGCGGCTCCGGCGACCTCAAATACCCCCGAAACCCTACAAATTCGATCCCAAACCGTTCCAAATCCATTCGTATGCATGTTTCGAACGTGAATGCGTGATTTAATTTCATTTAAAGCACCGGTTACTACATGAACCATCGTGTAACCGATGGTTCAAATCGAATGAGCCGTTCAACATTGAAGACTCAATATTAACTCAATTAATCGAGCATGGACAATCTTTTAACTATCCTCAATCTATCTACGTTTCCAATTCCACCTGAAACCCACACAGAGCTCATACCCGATCCTCTCTGAATCCACGATCTGCAACTTAGTCGTGATCCATTTTCTAAGCGAAATTAATCGTAATTGATATGGGGCTTCTCATAATCATCAACAAGCGAAGCTTTTCAAGTGGTCAATCGAATTAAACCATCAAGAATCAGCTCTGTTCGGTAATTCCACGATCACGCTCGACCCTGTTCTCGTTTGCTAACTAAACAGAATCAATTCAGGTAATTAAACACGTCTATGTACTCGATTTACTATGGGAAACAAGAGCCCTATGTTTAATTCAAGTATCGGGATCGATTTCATGTTCAATTTGGAATCAAACGGATTTAGGGTTCATAAGGATTGGGAACTATTTGAAGGATTGTTCATAATAATTAACTTGCAGTTTAAAACAAGAACTGGGCTTTGGCCCGACGGTTAACCACAGACTTTATACATGGGAGGTCAGGGGTTCGACCCCTGCCTCTGCCATGTTTTATTTTAATTGTTTTTTTTATATATTTTAAATCCAGAAAATTAGTACTATATTAATAAAAAATTATTTTGTTAACTAAAATATTTCTGAAATTATTAAGCTATTTTTAAAGATTGTTAAACTTATAATATCCAATTTATTTTTCTTTTAAAAGAATAAAAAGATTATAAAAATTTTATTTAGTCATTTTATGTTATAAAAATATTATGATTCAAATTAGAGTTATTTCAAAACCTTATTAATTTTAATATTAACTATTCAAATAGTTATTAATCATTTAACCATGTTATAGTTAATAAATTTATTTAAATTCTTGGAACTAATAAAATAATATATATTATACTTTATTTTGATTATTAAAATCTTGTATTGTAAGATCTTTATAATAAATCATTTAGGGGTTCAAAACTTTATAAAACGATTCTAAATAATTTAAATAAGTGTTTAATAAATTCTCTTTATCAAATAATTAATTATTAAATTAATTATTTTTTTTCACATATTATACTTAATTTCTATTAAATCAATAATTTAAATTGTTGAGACCTTTTTAATCATTCTTGGACTTAATTGATTTATAATTATTAAACCAAATCATAAACGATTCATTATTTTATTTAAACTCCCAAATCCCAATTGAAACCCTAGTTCGCATTAAAACGTTAATCTTATTATTTAAACTTAAACTTGTAAAATATATATATTTAGGTGCCTTGTGATGGATATCCTGGATTATCTTTTGACTTTGTATAACATCTTGTAATGCATATATCCATGTGAGTTTTCCTTGTCCCCTTTTTACTTTATTTCACACTATTTTGGGGTGAAACATGATACTTATACATCGTACACTTGTAAACGTTTGAGACTTGTAAGCACATGCAATTCATCTTATTATTTTGTCATGGTTATTTGTGTGTTGTAAGTGTTTATATGAGATACATAGTTTGTTTACAATCATTAACTATTGCTAGCCTGGCGACGTCTTAGATCTTTGGGCCTGACAAGCCTATTTGGTGCTAAAGTCGAGGTATTGCCGACTCCTAGGGGCCGTACGCTTGTGCACTAGGGAACCAAATACACTTAGCCAATCTTTTATACTTGTAATCAAGTCGAGGTTTGGTTGTAACGATATGTGTTCTATAACCTTACTAGCTTATAACCTATGACATGAATTGCTACTTGTAACCTTTTCATATTATGTATGAAAAACCTTGGAAACTCACCAACTATTTATAGTTGACCTTTTATTTTTATCATGTTTCAGGAAAACCCCCAAGTTTGAAGTGAACTTATGTTGCTGGCATATTCTAGGACTTGGACCTAGTTAATAAACAAAATGATTATGTTTGTTATTTCATGTTGAAACTTATTTCATTATTGAGACTTATGCTTGTAATGTAATTTTGAGACTTATGATAATAATATTTGCAATTTAATTATAGCGTTATGTGGCTGTGAACAATCTTAACCCTCACATCTCGACGTTTCCGCCGTCAAGGTTGGGGTGTGACATCAGCCACAGAAGTCCGTAGTTTTCTTGGCCTTGCTGGTTACTATCGCAGATTTGTCGAAGGTTTTTCTGTCATAGCTTTACCCCTTACACAATTTTTGAGGAAAGGGGTTAAGTACTCTTGGAACGATGAACAAGAGAACAGTTTTGAAGAGCTCAAGAAAAGATTAGTGTCTGCTCCGATTCTCACACTTCCATCAGGCACGGGTGGATATCAGATTTATAGCTATGCCTCTAAAAAGGGACTCGGATGTGTGCTAATGCAACATGGTAAGGTCATTGCTTATGCTTCACGGCAGTTGAAACCGTACGAGGTTAATTACCCTACGCATGACCTTGAACTTGCTGCTATTATTTTTGCATTGAAGATATGGCGTCACTATCTTTACGGAGAGACTTGTGATATTTTTACTGATCACAAGAGCTTGAAACATATTTTCACACAAAAGGAACTTAATATGAGACAGAGGAGATGGTTAGAACTATTGAAAGATTATGATGCCAACATTCAATATCATCCAGGAAAGGCTAATGTGGTAGCCGATGCTCTTAGCCGGAAGAGCTCGGGAACGGTGGCCTCCTTACAGCTACACCCTCATATTATTACAGATCTTGATAGATTGGGTGTTGGTCTTCATATTGGCAAGATTGATGGGTATCTCGCTAGATTCCAGATCGAGTCGGATCTAGTATCTCGGATTAAGGACGCACAGAAAGACGATGGTGAACTTTGGGCAATCTTACAAAATGTGGAGGATGGAAAACAGTCAGAATTTAGAGTAGATAAATATTGAGTAGTTTGGTGCGGTAAGCGTTTATGTGTTCCAAATGATTCTGCTCTTCGAGAATCTTCATTAGCCGAAGCTCATAGTTCGTCATTCTCTATTCACCCTGGATCTACTAAGATGTATCGGGATCTTCATCAGAACTTTTGGTGGAACGGAATGAAAGAGGACGTGGCTAAGTACGTTAGCAAATGTCTTACTTGTCAGCAAGTTAAGATTGAGCATCAGAGAGCTAGTGGTTTGCTTCAGCCACTACCTATTCCTGTATGGAAATAGGATGATATTTCCATGGATTTTGTGATAGGGTTGCCAAGAACATTCAAGAAGAATGATGCAATATGGGTTGTAGTTGACAGATTGTCAAAGTCGGCTCATTTTCTTCGAATTCAACAAGGATTCCCGGTTAGCAAACTATCTGAAGTGTTTACACAAGAGATTATTAGACTTCATGGCACTCCAGTCTCTATCGTGTCTGATTGAGACCCGAGGTTCACTTCTCGCTTTTGGAAGGGTTTGCAAGCTACATGGGGTACTAAGTTGAGGTTTAGTACGGCGTTTCATCCTCAGACTGATGGTCAGTCAGAGCGTACTATTCAGACACTTGAGGACATGCTTCGAGCTTGTGCCTTAGAATGGAGTGGGAACTGGGATGAGTACTTGTGTTTGGTTGAGTTTGCTTACAACAATAGTTGGCAAGCTAGTATCGGCATGACACCTTTCGAACTATTGTATGGTCGTAAATGTTGAGCACCTATTTGTTGGGAAGAGGTTGGTGAAAGAATCATTGAAGGACCTGAGTTAGTTCAGATTACGAATGAAAAAGTTGCTATTGCAAGGAAAAGTTAAAGGAAGCTTAGAGTAGACAGAAAAGTTATGCAGATTGACACCGTCGACCTTTGGAGTTTAAGGTTAGTGATAAAGTATTTTTAAGAGTTTCACCTTGCAGAGGTGTACGTCGTTTTGGCATCAAAGGAAAGCTCAGCCCTAGATTCATCGGGCCATTTGAGATTTTGGAAAGAGTTGGTGAAGTCTCCTACCGTTTGGCACTACCACCTCAATTATCTCATGTGCATAATGTCTTTCATGTATCTCTTCTAAGAGGGTACAATTATCATCCAATTCATGTAGTGAACTATCCGCTTCATTTGATTCGTGAGGACTTATCACTTGAGGAAGAACCAGAAGCTATTCTCGATCGACAAGAGCGCATTATGAGAAGAAAGACTATTCCTTTTGTTAAAGTATTATGGCGGAACCATTCTGAACGCGAAGCTACTTGGGAGATAGAAGATGCGATCCGTTCTCAATATCCGAATCTTTTTACATCCTAGTGGTTTTTTTTTAATTATTTCTATTTAATATGTTTTGGCTTTAAGCTATGAAGATTTTAGTTATTAGTTTCTGATCATTAGACTATCAGTTACGTGAATCTGATTATTAGATTAGTTCTGCTTCTGCATCCGAATGATTATGTGTTATACTATTCACTCGTTGATTTCTATCACTTCGTATAGGTTTTGTCTTCAACTTCGTTTGATCCGTACCTGGTAATTTCGTGGACGAAATTGTTTTTTTAGGGGGGGTGAAATTATAATACCCGTAAATATATATATATATATATATATATATATATATATATATATATATATATATATATATATATATATATATATATATATATATATATATATATATATATATATATGTGTGTGTGTGTGTGTGTGTAAAATTTAATTAATTTATTAACAATAGTAATGATTACAAAAAAAAAATGTTAAGAAACATCGCTTAATGAACTAAAATTAATTAGGTGAAGCTATATGAAATTAAATGAATTAATTCCCGTGGTCCTGCCGATTCCGTTGTACCGGCCCACAACCCAATATAATTTTGTTGACTTGCAAATTTTGACCAAGCTCCTAATCAACTTAATCTTTTAGAAAGCAGTTTATTCTACTCAACTAACTCCCGAGAGATTGGGATGATGATGACGATCCTTGATAAATCGACCCCGTTATATATATACCCTTTTAGCTCTGTAGTTTTAATAGTGCGATTTGTTTCTGTTCGTGTGACTACCGGGCACCATAGCGAACTACCTTTGGCACATTACATCGCTTCTAGATTAGTTCCGCGAGTCGTGCGACTCTTCCGAATCATCTTATTGAGTCTGGATCGTCGACCCAGGTAATAACTGTTGTTGGATCCTACTTATATGAAAGCTTAATATGTACTTTGTTAATTGTTAAAATACCATGCGCAGCATCGTAGGAGTTCGGGTATCGCCACACTATTGTCTTATTCACTGATTTAAAAGTGTTGTATTATAAAGAAGATTCAAGAATGGTATTCATATGCATGGGTCACTATGACTAACATATAATTATCACAGGTAATCAATTTATGAGGTCTGAATTTAGATAATAATTTGATAATAAACATAATGTATAGTTTGATACGAATTACAAGAGATATTAATACGCATTACAATACTAAACGCCATGGTCGCCGGAGGTCAATGAGTCAACGAATGTGATAACATAATTGAGGTTTTCATTAATCTGAACCAAAATATATTTACCAAATTGTAGATTCAAACGAGTTAAGTACAACACGAATTGGGTTGACTTGTATTGCTAAATAAGGTACGGATTTCTGGTCTTTGTATCTTAGTATAACTAATATGTTTTGTTACTTTGTAGTACAGATTTTTGATACCTTGTTTCCTTTAACACGACTCGTTTAGCCTTACTAGTCATCTAGCATTATTTATTTAGTTTCGCTCTAGCTCGTTTGACTTGTTAAGACTTGTAGCATGCAATATATATTTCATTAATTTGTGCTCGTTATTGCATGTTCCTATAAATAAGTTATTGATACGTTGGTAGTTATATTACCCTTTGTTTAGCACTCTGTTACCCGAGCTTATCCGACATGTCATTGTGGCGTCAATGACATGACACTTTTCGTGACGGTGTTATAAATAGTTCACGGCGTCTCCGTTAACACGTTAGTACTTAAATAGTACTTTGGCCATATTATTTGGGAGGCGGATGGATCGATCCTAGTTCAGTTCAGACCAGTTCAGTTTCGGGGGATGGAGTCATGTGTGTACGCCCCACACACCATCTCAGTAGTGCGTAGTCTAGCTAGCTATGTACTTATCAGTTCAGTTTCGGCTCTGGGTACTTCTTATATTACACGACTTATTTTATTTGCATATACTCGTCGTGTAGATCAGTTTAGTTTCAGTATCACATGTTCAGTTCAGTATCTGTATTATATGTTTAGAATCAGATTTCAGTTTCCGTATCATATGATCAGTTCAGTATCAGATAACAGTATTATATGCTTAAAGTCTTTACTATTGTTCTTTCCGTTACTGAGCAACTTTTGGCTCAGCCGTATTTTCTTTTGTGGTGTTTTCTTATTTATTTGTAGGTAATCAGGGTAATCCGGGAAATCAGTGAAGAGTGAATTGAAGATCAAGATTATCTTTTGCTTTAATTGATGTAATAAACACCTTAATTAGGTTCTTTCGGATTATTTGGTTTGTTTGAATTTATTTCTTCTGACTGCTTATTTAATATCATGGATTTGGTTTTTGATTTGATATCTGTAATAGTGACACGTCAGCCTTTCGGGGTTGGGGTGTTACAGCAACGATGATGAATATCGGTGCCCATTTAACCCTGAATGGAGCAAGAACTAAAGTTACATGTTCAAAGAACTCTCAAACGAAGTGGTGAATCATAAATTTCAAAAATCAATAGAAAACTTCGAAAAGAATCAAATTCAATTTCGAATCAAACTCGAATTGGTGATTTCCGTATCGAATCGAATTTCAATTTTTTTGAACTCATTTAGATACTTAACACCCTTAGGTGTTCGTCATTTAAGAAAGGAAGAAACCACACTCATTATACTGCGTACACAAAACAAAAGCCAATAAATAATTGTTCGTTTCCACCCAAAAAGAAAAAAAACACAACAACCATTAGACCGTCGATAAAAACCAGATCATCGCCAATTGAATGAGCGATAGCTATTTTGCATACAAAACCAATGACTATGGCGAAAGCCTCTTTCGATCAACAGAGAAAAGGATTTAATGACACTTATTTAAAAATAAAGAAAGCACAACAACCACATCACCACCCAGAAGCATATCATCACCACCTAGGGTTTGCAACCCAATGGTGATGGCAAAGGCTTCTCTGGCACAAAACAACTAAAACCGACATCAACACTGACAACGTCAAGAAAACCAAATCAAAGATCAACAGGAATATTACAAGGACGATGAGTAAATTGACACAACAACCAAGGTGCCCTTAGCCGGAAACCGGGGGCTAAGTGGCCACCGCCTCCGTATGTCCACCTTCCCTTAAAAACCATGTATCTAAGAAACAACAAATGCAACCACCAACAACACTTAAAAAATATATATATAAAAAGAAAGCATACACAACACACAGTAATACACAAAGCTCACTGTTCATTTCGCTCAAAAATTAAAATATAAGATAATATATATCCGATCAAGACCTTTCCAGAGAGGATTTTCTACTGCCCTATGTGTGTGGAATGGTTGAAATTGACATCCATGAAACTAATGATAAAAGTTATAGACCGATTTAAGATAATCAATCTTCCAAATATAGGACTCTTAGAACGGGTTAGACTCAAATAACAAAATAAAAGATTAGAGACTTTGATCCAGATTTTCTTCCTTCCATTACTCGAAACTTAGTGGCCATTTAGTAGGCATACAAAATGAAAATAACCTACAATACAAAACCACTAACCCATACTCTAAAATTTAGAAACAAAGGGGTAAAAACATCCACTAAAAATACTTGAAATAAACCCACGTTGTAACTCCACATCGCATGGTAAGCATGAGGCTTGTCATTTAGATTTCCCAAATCATACATCGACACTTGAGAAATTGTTAGAGATATTATACAATTTGAAAATATTATGTAAAGATTTATGGTTTTGGAGAGGATCTATGTAAACTCTCATTGGCTAATTAATATTTGATAGATTTAAAAGGATATTTACGTAAAAAAGAAAGGGTTCTAGCGATGCAAGGGATATTTACAAGATTCAAATTTTATATCATTTGGATATTGGTTGTCTAAATAAGTAAATGAATATAAAAAAATATTTTTGTTTGTGTGTATGGTGTATGCTACGATGCAAGGGAGGAAAAAGAGAAAAATTGTTAGGTCTGGATATTATTTATAGGAGCCGGTTACTTTATAATGTGTAATTTTCGTGCGAAGCGTACGAAATCATCAGAGCGTGACATGTGTTTTTTGGCGGATGGCCATTTTCGTTCGGATTACAATTACGCATAAAAAGTTACATGATTACGCACGTTATATTCATAGTTACGTAAGTTATATTTATTATTACGCAAAGAAAAATCACTCACGTTATAAAATCATTACGCAAGTTATATATATAATTACGCAAGTGGTATGATAATTACGTAAGTTATGTTCATCACGCAAGTTATACGCGCAATACATAGACGTAATATTAAAGAGGATAAAATGTTCGATTTTATAGTGTATTTTTTTCTAAAAAATAATATCATATAAACAAGTTATATGCGTTTAAAAAAACGGGAGAAACATTGTAAGTTAATTCCAAATCTACCGCTCCAGACACATTTCTTGCATAATTATTACATCTTTAATCGGAACTGTCCATCGCTAAGATAAATGGTTGTTATCACTTCGTATACTTTTACCGTAAACTTTCTCATTATTTATATTTATAAATTTTCAAATCCTTTTATATAAAAAGTATATACATAATAATAATATATAATATATACTAGTTTTAAATATTTTTATAAAACTAGTCAACTTAAGAAAAGTGTCTAGAAAATTATGTGTATAATAATGTATAGGTTTAAATTAGTTTTTATAATATTGTGAGGACGACGTGAATTTTGTGATGGTGAAATAATACGAGTGTGTGTCTCACTGTGCACACACATATTAGGTTATTTATTTATAATTACCTAATATAATTATGATCTTATGTAATATTTAGTGTATATGTTATGTAGGTGTGGTTATACATTTTGATGTAACCGTATAATTATATACCTTATCTTATGTGATCAGACACTACTATACTTAGGTGCATTTAGTGTGTGTCGGTATAATTAAGCTGAATAAATAACTTTAGTAAGTTTTGGTGGTTTGAGCTGAGCCCAATAGTTTATAGATGGGTCATGCCCATTAGGCCCTAGTCCATAACCAATATATGGGCCTAGATCGTTACAACTTCCTTGGTCACGTCTAACTACATGTGTTTGTTTCTTAGGTTATCCAAACATATAACAGCTAAAATAAAATATAAAAAGATAGATCCTAAAATTAGGGTTGTTATAGATGATGGAAGCTACATGAAATTGATGATAAGAAAGAACTTATAAAGCAATAGTAACTGAGATCTTCAATGTTAACTAAAATCATCAGTAACAATTCAGCAGCAACAAAGCATCTTTAGTTAATGAAACATCATTAACAACTGGTAGCAAGCGTAATCAATAACAACTAAGTTGCTATTTAAGTACACAACATCAGTAGCAACTAAAGTTGCTAATTATGGTGTATATACTAAAGATACCCATTGATGTAACCATCAACACCTAACAATTAAAACCGTCAACTGTCATGTATTTTTGTGAAAATTTACAATAGTTTGTTGTAATGGTTCAACACTTATATAAGATGAATCATAGGGTCTGATTTAATATACAAATTTTGTAGTCCTATAAAAAGTTGTGTATGTGCACGAAATACTTCAATAGTTTGTTGTAGTCCTATAAATATACAGAAGTACTTTTTACCCTACATGTATGTTATAGCTTTTTGTTATGTTTTTAAGAAATTGATGGACAGGGGACCTATGTAACGTATTTTCTTCTATGTAGTGTAATGAATTATGAAATCACGCATGCAAATGACCTTCTATGTAGCGTATTTTCTAATTTTTTTAAGAAATTAAACTAAACAAAATTTTATCATCAAAATCTCTCAATATACTCTAAAAACACATCTAAACACCTCTACATAGTAATGTATTTTCTTATTTTTTTAACATCTATTTTTTACCTCTAATACTTGTTAATTGTATACTTGTGGGGATTTAAATTTTAAAACACATCGCATATTAATGGCAATCATTGACGACGCTTGGTCACAAAGCTATGAGCTAATATATTTTTAGATAACTTTAAGATTTGAGCAATCCTTGTTATTGTATTTTCAAATTTCAACAAGTAGATGTTTATTCAAGATACAAATAATTTAATTATAACATTAACCCCTTTTTAATATTTTTCATATAAAATTAAGTAAATGCTTTTCAAAAGATACATTCAAATATTTATGAACCAATTGACATTCTTGTAGGATGTTAAATTAATTTTTATTTATTTTTTAACTCCACCTAATAGAATATTTTATTTCTTTTACGTTGAGAAAAACTTATGCTATATTTCTTATAGTTCACTAGAAACTGCTATATATGACACAATGTATCATCAAACATGTTTATTAAAAGGCGAAGAAATGACATATTTTATAATATGTGTCAAACATGTGGGGTTTAACATATATATCTTTTACTTCATTACCTTTTATGTTTAAAGTAAACCGTATTAACTTTTTCTCAAATAAAATACTTCTTCAAAATATTTTATGCAATTAAACACACTTTAAACTCTTGACTTTTTTTACCAAGTTCAAACGATATTCAATTTAGTCAAAATTCATATTTATCGGTTCAACTCATAATTACCACTTTTTTCATATATTATCAAAGTTACTACAAATACCATCAATCAATTTGTTCATACTTCGTGCTTATAATAGTAATACAAGGGGTTAGGCATATAGTAGTAACAAAATAGCGAATAACATACATTTATAATAGATAATCAATTACTATTGAGCTTAGAGAATGTCTTGACTTCAATTATTAAAAAAAGAAAAAAAAATTCATTGTTAGAAAAGACATTATAAAATAATCAATTCAATGATTTTGATTTTTGGGGACATTCAAAGCATTCACATCTCGTTTCTTATTCTTATTTTATAACTAAACTAAAAATTATTTTTTTATTTAAAAAAATAATATTTGTATATCTTTATCATTACTTTTTTTACTCTCTCTCTTTTTCACTCACAATCAATTTCAAAAAAATATTAAAAATTAATAGATGAGAATTTTCTAGTTGTGGATTGTGACTTGTGAGTGTGATACATCTAGAAAACAAATAAATATGTCTGATTATGATAACATTAGCATTCGAAATATACCTATATTTTTTCCTTAAATAATCATCTTGATAGACAGAAATTTCTTCACCAATGATCCTTAGCCCAACTGGTTAAGATAAGATACTCATGACATGTAAATAAATGGGTGGTTATGGGTTCAAGTCTCACTCTGAGCGAAAAATGCTCAGAGTTGAGCCCGAGGTTTTCTCAGCAATGAGTTTCCTCCTAAGGGGGTTGGGGTGCGGTCTAGGCTAAAAGACGGATAGGCGGACCCGATTAAGATAACATCTATCATTCGAAGCAGGGTTGTACATTTGTCGTTAAAAAAAAAGATTTCTTTCGATGAATTTGCTTTTGGGGACATTCATTACTTGCAACTTTTACCCCAATATCCCATTCGTAAATCTTGAACCAACCGGGTTGAAAGTTTCAAAATTTCAAACACCCAACGGTCTTCTTCATCTCACACATAACGCCACAAAGTGAACTCATCATCTCCTAACCAAATCATCGCATCTCACAAACACACCAAAAAAGATTGAAGAAAAACAAAAGGCATCACACCACTTTCTCTTCCTTCAAGAAAACTGCAATTGATTCAAACTTTAAATAAATCTTCCCTCTGTTCATCAATGGAAGATAACCGATTTGACCCACTTCTGTTCACTGATGTTCCCACGCAACAACTGCAATATCAACACGAAATTCGATCTCACAGTATGTTTTTCTCACTTAATTTGACTGATTATCAAGAAATTGTGTGTTGAAGTTTCGTATTTCGATTAGGGTTTGTGTGTTTTTGTTCTGATTTTGGTCGTATTGTGGTTTTCAGCACCTGTTGTAAGCTTTCAGACTTCTGTTATGGCGGAATGTGATGATCTGTGTATTGACAAGATTGAAGGTGAGAATTTGTATCAAGATTCAGTTTTTGTTGATGGGGTTTTTAGATCTTGAACTAAATTAGTCTTTATGATCTCTTGAATTAGAAATTTGTTTGCAAAATCGACCCAGTGAAGCGGTTAGTGATAAAGATTGTATGGATCCTATTGGAAATGATGTTCTTGATGGTGAGAATGTGAATAAAGGGTCAATTATCATCTTGTTTGATTGGATCTCTGCAGAATGTTGATATGTTTGTGCTAATTAGGGCTTTTGTTTTCTTGAAATAGAAGTTTCTTGGAGGAATTCAAGCTCAGATGCAACTGGGAATGAAGATGTGCTTGATGATGAAAAAGTTAAAAAAGGTATAAAATCTTCTTACTGTTATTAGAATTTCAAGATTCAAACATTTGATCATTATATATTTTTTAGTTTTATTGGAAGAAGGTAAACTTTTCAGGTTCTTGTTTTCTTGAATCAGAAATTTCATGGAGGAACTCAATCTCAGAAGCAATTGGGACTGAAGATGTTCTTGAGGATGATAATATGACAAAAAGTACAAATTTTTACTTCTTTTTATGTTTTTAAGATTCATGAACTTAATCACTAGAATATTGTTTTCATTTTCTTGATTCATAGGTGATTCCAAGCTAGGGTTTTCTTTAACTTCACCCGATTTAGTTGTATGCTCCGGATCGCCTGAGATCCCTAATCGAACTTATGAAGATTCACCCAAGTTGATAAAACAGTCATCCCTGGAGCTCTCTTTCGAAAATGGTATTACTGAGGAATCCAGGATGAAGGATTACAATCATACTCCAACTAATACAAATGAAGATATTGGTAGTTCAGAAGCTTCATTTGAGCTCCTTCCATTAGCATCATGTGAAGTAATGATCTTTCCACAATGATTGTATAAAATTTAAGTTAAAAGAAACAACCGATTAGATAGTCATATTCTCTTCGTGCATCGAGTGCAAAGTTAAACTTTCAATATTTTTTGATTTATTTTGCAGGAAAAGAATGAAGAGTGTGATGAGCTGATGAAAGCAAAGAGGGCATTGGAGATGATGAAGCAGGAAAATGAACGCAAGAGTAAAGAATGTGAAGAAGCTTTAAAGTCTTTAAGAGAACTTCAAAATGAGTTAATGAGAAAATCAATGCATGTTGGATCATTGGGTATTAATGTTTTCTTGAAATCGGTTACCAAAGTTTCAGAATTTGCGTAGAAAATCATTCGGTTTTGGTGTTTATGGCAGCTTTTGCGGTTGAGGGTCAAGTGAAAGAAAAGAGTAAATGGTTTTCATCCTTAAGAGACATGTCAAGGAAACTTAAGGTATAAAGCATCATGATATTTTACTAATAAGTTTTTCTCTTTTCTTATTTAAAAACAAGAATTATTTCTGAAAACAGATCATGAAAATGGATCAAATCAAGCTGCTAGAAGAGGCAGAGGCCTACAAAAAACATGTTGCTGATATGAATGACATGAGTAGTATCATTCAATCTAGAAGTAAGTTCTACATTTTTATTGCTATTAATCCTCCATGTTAATATTTATTTAAAAAATGAACATAATTCCTGCTATTCATTTGATAGTTAATGAACAAGTTACACAACATGAAGATCTTAAGATCAGATTCAATGAAGGAGCTAAAGAAAGGAAAGAACTGTACAACAAGATCCAAGAGTTAAAAGGTTTGATTCTGAATTCTATGTTCTGAAATAACATGTTATATGATCTCAAGAAAGCAGTGTCAAATATGATAATGGTTAATATTGTAGGGAATATTAGGGTATTTTGTCGGTGTAGGCCTTTGAACTCAGAAGAGATTGCTGAAGGAGCTTCAATGGCATTTGATTTCGAAGCCTCTAAAGACGGTGAACTTAGAGTGAAATCAAATATAGCATTTAAAAAGAACTTTAAATTTGATTCAGTTTTTAGCCCTGAAGCAAGCCAAGGTAACTAACATTTAACTACATGAATAAAGTTTTTGTTTTGATGTTTTAATAACTATTAACATGAATCTTTACAGTCGATGTTTTCGAGGACACATCATCATTTGCAACCTCGGTTCTTGATGGATATAATGTGTGCATATTTGCCTATGGACAAACTGGAACTGGAAAAACTTTTACAATGGAAGGCACAAATGAAAACCGAGGAGTTAATTTCAGGACTCTTGAAGAATTATTCCGTGTGATTGATGAACGTAAGAATCAAATCCGGTATGAAATATCTGTAAGTGTTTTGGAAGTTTATAATGAGCAGATTCGCGATTTACTACTTCCAAGTTCACAGCCAGGTGCTGCTGCAAAGAGGTAGATTAATAATATTCTTTACATTTGGGAGTGTTTGTGAAGGTTCTTAATTACTAAAATGGTGGAAAATTGTTGTTGTGTAGGCTTGAAGTTAGACAAGTCGGTGAAGGGCTGCACCATGTTCCAGGCCTGGTTGAGGCTGAGGTCAGCAACATGGGTGAGGTTTGGGAGGTTTTAAAAACCGGCAGTAGTTCGAGGGCGGTTGGGTCAACCAATGCTAATGAGCACAGTAGCCGATCTCATTGGTGAGTCTTGGTGTTTGTTTCTTGAATGGCAAATTTTAAATAATTACTACTTATGATTGGGTCTATTCGAGTTATGTTTTTATCTCCAACGAATCAAACTAGTAAGTTGAAAGAAAAAAGATTAAATAGAAACGGGTCGACCCACCTGTTTTGCTGTCTTTTAGTGTTTGTAAATGTTTTAGCATTTGTTTGCAGTATACATTGTGTGATGGTTAAAGGTGAAAATTTGGTGAGTGGAGAATGCACAAGGAGCAAGCTTTGGCTAGTTGATTTGGCAGGAAGTGAACGGGTCGCTAAAACTGAGGTACATGGGGAAAGACTCAAAGAAACCCAAAATATAAACAGATCTCTTTCTGCACTTGGAGATGTTATATCTGCTTTAGCAACTAAGAGCCCACACATCCCCTTTAGGTACTTCAAATTTTTTGCTCTTTTTAAGGCTGCAAGCTTAAATCTTTTTAGTCTATTAATCGGTTTCTATTCATGGTCTTCTTGCAGAAACTCAAAGCTCACTCATTTGCTTCAAGATTCTCTAGGTACAGTTAGCAAAACTTTCAAGATTATATTTTTAAACTTTCTGATGATACTTATGACACAATACAACACCCTTTGATGATTTATATAGGTGGAGACTCGAAGACACTAATGTTTGTGCAAATTAGTCCCAACGAGAACGATTTAAGTGAATCACTTTGCTCCCTCAACTTTGCAAGCAGAGTGAGAGGAATAGAATTGGGCCCTGCAAAGAAGCAAATCGAAAGCTCAGAAGTTATTAAATATAAACAAATGGTGATCATTAAACCTTGCTGTCAAATGTGTTTGTGTGAATTGAATGAACACAAGCCCTCATTGTTTTCTGTTTGTTTATGATCTTGTTAGGCCGAGAGGTACAGGCACGAGATGAAGAACAAAGATCTACAGATCAAGAAAATGGAAGATAACTTTCATGGTTTAGACATAAAACTGAAAGAAAAAGAGTTGAAAAACAAGATTTTGCAAGATAAGGTACATGTTTATCATCAACAACCTTGGTTTGACTACAATCAAGTTCATAAAATGATTCTTGCTTTTGATTTTCAGGTTAAAGAACTGGAATCACAACTTTTGGTAGAGAGAAAACTTGCGCGCCAACATGTTGACACGAAGATAGCAGAACAACAATTGAAACAACAGCAAGATGACCCCATACCCACACTTTCAAGACAACCACTTGCTTCTAAACCGTTATTTACTCAGAAAAACTATGAAGAAAGCAAAGAAAACCAATCAAACATCGTTCAACAACCACCACTTATCGACAAGAACACCACCTACAAACTACCTGCACCCTATCTTCCAGCAAGAGACCTGGTCAATCTAGATGATGACATGGAAATAGAGAACGAAAAAGAAAACAACCCGTACTTACCTGAACCATTCAAACTTCCAAAACGAACCGGTAGGGCTTCCATCTGCACAACAACTTCACAGCGTGTCCCCGTGAGATCAGTATTACCACGAAGAAACTCTTTGATCCCTCTACCAACCACTATACAACCAACCAGATTTGCGCCACCACTGCCATCAATAGAAAGTGCTAATGAATATGTTGATCAAACCGAGTGTTGTATGGAGCCTTCAGTTACAGAAAGTCCCAAAAGAAGCAATGGTGGTGGGAAGAAGCTGATGAGTGCATTGCGACGAAGCCTTAACAAGAAAAACCAAATGAAATCTCCATTGCAAACACATCAGATACGAAGAGTAGGTGGTTTGAATGTACCTGTGGATAGGGTCAGGGTCTCTATTGGTTCAAGAGCACGTGTAGCTCATAGGCTCGTTGCTAATGGAAGAAGAACAAAGCAACAGAACCATATGGAAAAGGAGCGACGATGGAACATTGGTAAAGGAGGACTTTGAGTCTGTCTCTATGCATCTTCATGGTTTTCATAGGCTGCAAAATGCTAAAATTATATAGTGATTGATGTAGATAGTTTAGGTGAATGTGATTGATTCTGGATTGAACTGATGATACTTGTGTTTGGTTGATGTTGGATTTTAGTTTCCAATAACTGTTTCATAGGTTGTTTGAAACAAAAACCAAACTAACATTCAAAGTTTTAAGAATGTTTGGTGGGTTTAATGTATTAATAGTTTTTTTTAATTTGAATTTAGTTCATATGTCAGTTTTGTTTATCATGTTATGAATTAATTTTAATTAACTTAACTACATGTGAGTTTGGTGTTGGAAAATACAGTTAAAATATATGAGATATATGAAACAAGTTATTGTATGAAAACTTGAGCAAAGTTATATAAACATAATACGATCATATGTCATAAAGAAGTCATAACAGAATTATTTTTAAATATCGGTTTTCTAGTTATGTGGTTATAAAATGAACTACTTGATTCATTTCTAAGAGAAACAAGAATTCAGTATTCTTCACAAACAATTAAACACAGAAAAATCTAGTGTTAATTTGGACTTGTGAGTTCAACTTAGACGCAAAATTACTGTTTTGGTTGTTGTATTCTGAAGAAGCGTGAAAAATGACCTCACCCAAATTTAAACTTTTACTTTTCTTGATGTTATATTTTGTTTGTATCGGTTTTGTATTTATATATTGCTTCACACAAATTAACTTTATGTTACAGAAAATAAGAAAAGTATAGTGGTTTTCTTAACAATAGGCTCAAGTCTCAACATAGGCTAATATATATTGAACCAATGTGTAAGCCCATAACTACAACCCGAAACAGCAGAAAATAAACCAAATGTATAAGCAACCCCCAATTTCTCTTGTAAACTTTATTAATTTAATTTTCTTGCTGATTGATTATATATTATTTTCGCCAAAAATAATGCAAGTTGAAGCTTGTTCCTAGAACATGATCCTCCATGTTTAAGTTATACATTTTAGTTTTATTTTAATGATTCCAATTAAAAGAATATGAAGCATTTTGATTTTGATGACATTGATAAGTGCAACTAACATAACTGCAAACAGATTGGGGGTGGGAGTGGGTGTGTGGGTCTTAAATTATTTTTTTGATAACTCTATGATTGAAAATTGGGAATCTTAACTTTATTATTCATTTTAATATGTATGTTGGTAACTAAATAATGATTGGTTAGGAGTTGCCAAGCCACACAAATTAGTGTTTTACATGTGATATATTTTGAATAAAGACATAAGTTCAATGAATGTCGTCCCAAAAATTCATACAGTGTGTGTATATACACATATACATATATATATATATAATATACACATATGTCAGTGAGTTTAAATGAGAATTATCCTAAATTCGAGAACTGATTTTTAAATAAAATCCACAACGGTCGTATTTAAAAGATAAAAAATCACATTGTGTTATTTTTATCATTAAGTAAAACCATTATGTGTCGAAAAGACCAAAATCACATGGTGATGTTATCAGCGAAACTTTAAAGGTACGTATAGTGAATGCAACGACTCATACACCAAGAGATATGCAAATTAACATGATATCAGTATCGTAAACAAGTGACATATTGATAGTATAATGTATACATTGTTGATTACATTAGATGTGTTATTGATTATACGTTAGTGTATATATTGATGCACACACTACATGTGTTGATGTTGATACTTTACTATATGTGTTATCACATACTCTCCATATGCATGTTTTAGTATAGTGCATGTATTGGTGATTAAATCACATGTGCTATTGATTATGCTATAGTGTATAAATCGTAGTATACACTATACGTGTCGCGGATAATATTTTAGTGTACGCATTGTTGCATAAACGACATACACATTATTTGTATTAATAGTGTATAAGTTGGTGATTACATTGTATATGTTAATGATTATACTTTAATGTACGAATTATCACATACATTATATACGCTACCATTGATACTTTAGTGTGTGTGTTATTACATATTTTTGTAACTCATGCTTCCTGTGATTGCACTACATAAAGTAATTGTGATGTAAGAATGTATGCACATGTAGTTACACGACCCTCTTATCTTGTTATTTATCTTGTTGTGTTGTTTCAATCAATCAACATTTATTACAATACATTTATCTAAGCTCCTATCGATTCTTACATGATTTATATGGTTCTAGTTCGATCTATCATTGTTTAATTGTTTATCATTTTGATTGTTCTCTTTCAAAATTTATTTGTATTAATAATAATAATAATAATAATAATAACAATAATAATAACAATAATAATAATAATAATAATAATTAATAATTTTAATAATTAATAAGAGCATTTATTTGGAATAAGATTAGGTAGTGAAAGAATGGAAGGATACATTGCATCTTGGTGACTGGTGAAGAAAGAGTGGATGTTCAAATATAACCACTTTTTCTATTTCTCACTCTTTTGTTATTGTGCATGAATATCAATATGCTTCCATATTTAAATGTCTTTTTTTATTCAATTTCATTGCTTAGACACCAGGTTTCCAACATGAATATTTATTATACCCAACAAGTTTCTCCATTCTCAAAGGGAATTAAATTCACAAAAGAGATAAATTATTTTAAGTATTACATATGTAAAGAGGTGATGCAAAAAATATCTTAAAAGATAAATGTTTTAGATTTTAAAAATAACTAGGAAAAAGCCCCCGCGCGATGCGGCGGGCCTTCTTGCTTTATTAATAACTGCATCTTAGGGTTTCTCGGTCATGTAGGAGAAAGGTTGTTATACAAAATATAATGCATTGTAGCTTATAACCAGATGTATAATAATAAGTCGGCTATTTATTAAGAGATAACTCCATAATCATACATAATAAGGAAGCATGGATATATGTCCTCAAGCACCATGAGAATGGAGCTAATGTGAGGAATGGTAGAGAGGAAAAAAACTACCACTATTTAGTGACATATTTAATCACCAAATAAAGCTCTTTCATTTAAGGTCATGTTACTTAATGAAGAATAAATCATGGATTATAGCATTATGAATAAGCAGAGGCCAAAGTGACATGAGTGTACTATACATAACCCTAAGAAGAAAGGAAAAACAAAGAAGTGGCCTTGAAGATTTTGCCTTCAAGTTACTATATAATAAAGTATGAAGCACTTGTGTGACTAAGAAAAGAAAAGGCTCAACATATGATGCTCAAATAAAGTCTAGAGTATTTGGTCATTCAAGAACAACAAAAGATATGAAAGAGACTTATAATGTCTTTCTCGATCATGTACGGAAAAGCTTGTTATACTTGATATAATTCATTCTAGATTGTAACCCAAACTATAACAATAAGTTGGCTATTTATTAGCAGATAACTTCTTAGTCATACGTGATAAGAAAGCATAGATATATGACCTCAATAACCATGAGAATGGAGCTGATGTGAGGTATGGTAAAGATGAAAAGACAACCTGTACCTAGACATATTTAATCACAAAATAAAAAGCTCTTTCATTTTAAGGCCATGTTACCAAGTCAGAGATAAATCGCGGGTCAAGTGAAGTTTGAGGTGGTTACATTTTTTTTACACATCACAAACTGCAGATGACAATCGAAAACAGGGATGGTGAGGGTGACAACGCTACATGGCTCGAAAGCGAAGGCGACTCCAGAATGATAATTCTGTGAAATGCTAACCTATAAGTGGTGTCTTGGTTTTTTGATTTTCATTACGACTCAGTCGGCCCTGCATCAGTTAACAACCTTCGTTTATGACCTACTAATTCTTCAATGATATAATTCATTGTAAGAAAATAGGCTGGGTGACAGCCACATGTATGAACAACCACAACAAACTAATCTTACAAAGCAACCTAGAAGACTAAGTTAACTATATTAGATTAGTATGAGCACAATTCCTTTTGCAGTGATTAACTGATTCAAGATGGTCTAAGCATTTGTTGTTTTGACAGCAAAATCCAAAGAACTCATAAACCAAAAAGCCTATATGAATTTATAGGCATATAAAAGAGAAGAAGTGAAGCATCACATATATAAATCATACACAGAAAGCCCAAAAAAGAAGTCGTAAACATACCTGCAACCACCTTGATGGAGACAACAGAAAATTCCCTGTTGAGGAAAAGGGAACATACATTCAATGAATAAAGGAAAATTATTCGCGTATAAAGACAAATCCACTAAAATATTGACGTGTAATAGTAGCTATAAGTTTTCAAATCTTGAAGCCTACATTGGAAAGCCCTTAGGGGATAAAATAGAGGCATGATTATTCCAAAATTAGATTAGTTGTAGAAATGAAATAAATTGAACAATTAAACTCCAGTGACCATTAAATGGAAATCTTAATGCAAAAGCAGGCAAAATGTAAGGCACTAATAAGGTTTAACTTTACAAATTAGATTGTAAAACCTGTTTTTTATCAGAAAGATCATCACGTCAGCTAACATAAGGTTGCCTAGCACCATCTACATGAATTTCCCACAAAAAGCAAAACCCCAGACGCATTTACAATTCACGAACATAGACGAACCTCGAACTACTTTGATCCAAATGCTATAAAACTATTTATTCGGAGAAAAGAGCAAATGGCTGCCTCAAATAAAGAAGAAACAACAATGAATAAAAAAATTAAGGCACACGAAGGAAAAAATGAGTGTGTGTTTGCAAAGAAAGACGGAGAATAGGACATAAACGCACCTGTAAGAGCTCTGATCAAAACCCTAAAGAAACCCCTGTTGATGGAAACAAATCAGAGATACAACAACAATAAGGGAGAAGAAAAAGATAATGAAACATAAAATCCACTCACTGAGAAGATCAACACTAAAGATTTATGCGAATCTACAGAGAGCTCAAAGAAAAATGAAGGCGGTGTTTTGTAGGAGGAAGAAGGCGGTTGAGACTTCATGCTTTATGAGGTTGTACATGATGCTTCAAGTGTGTGCTGTTTGGTTTTTAAAGTATATACAATTTTATAATCGATTTAATTTGCCTACATCACAAGACCATTTATAACATCGAAGTTTTGGATTTAAAGTATTACATTTGGGTATAGTCTAAGCGACATGTATCTTGATTATTGAAGAGTTATTACATAATTTGTATCATATAAATAAAATCATGAATTCAAAGGTAAATTTTTGTATTCATACCTTATGAATAAGAAATGGTTATGGCACGTGTAATAATGATGTAAGTGTGTTGGAATGATATTTCAAGTGTTTAAATATTAAATATTAAGTATAATCACTTGTATTTATGCATTTGATCATGTTGAATAGGTTAACTAGGAGTTTGAAGTGATTTTGTAGGTAAAATAATCAAGTTGGAAGCTTCCATGGTGATACAAGGCGTTGGAGGGGTCAAGAAACGAAGATTCAAAATGCAGTAGAAAAGTTTCCACCGTAGCCTACTACAACCACCGTAGGCTACGCCAGCATCAGCCAAAAAACAGCAGAATACCCTCCAGCATAGGCTACGCTGGCTGGCGTAGCCTACGCCAGAGCCTCCCGAAAACACCTATAAAATCGCGTTTTTGTTAGGTTTCACCCACCACTTGCCCCCCATTCGACCTAGGACGATTTGAGACGAATTTTGGGTGTATCTAGACCTGTGATTCACCATTCTACATCGTTCTAATACCATTCGATCATCCGGGATGCAATTCAACGTCGATTAGGAAGATCATTCAAGAACAATGAGCGGCTAGACTTCTCGTGATCTACTTCGGGTAATGGGTTTTGTGTGATTAGGTTCTCGTTTTTGTTAGACTTATGTTGGGATTGAACTTTAGAACCCTTTAAGTTCTTTTATAAGTTTAACTTGTGTTTTGATATTTAAACAATTATGTTGGTTGACCCTTATTTGAATATCGTATGATCTTGCACGAATCATATGGTTGTAGAGTTTTGGTTACTAATTGAATTGGTATTGTGTATTAAGACCTGTTAAGTCTTGATTATCATTATCACTTAATCATTACACGTATAGAATCCCCGTTAAGGATTTTCCACCAAGTTGAACTAAACGATTACTGAAAACCAAACCTTAACCCTGAAGTGGATTATTCTTTCTTATAATTGTCTTCTTAATCAAGTTTATTCATTTGCAATTTGTTTTCTTATTTACTTTCTTAATCATTCCAAAATCCAATTTTTACAGCTAAGAGGCAATAGTTTACGTAATTTGATAATCTAGTTAATCGTTTCTTATAAATCAATTTACAATACACCGACCACTAATTCCACGAGGTTCGACAACCCTACTTACCCTAACTAGTTTAAGGTGAATAGAAATACAATTTAACATCTTATTTGATTGGTACTTCGACATCGATCAAATAACTCTACAAAACCTATTATTTATTTTTTCTCACATCTATCTCATTATCAAATAATATGCATAGGTTAAGCTATAATTATTTACTTATATAAATCTTTTATTTAGAAATAATATGTTTCTTATTTTATTTTATATTTTAATAATCTTCTTCATTATTTGTATTATGTTATACATATATTATATATATATATATATATATATATATATGTGTGTGTGTGTGTGTGTGTGTGTGTGTGTTATACAAACTTTTTTTATACAATTTATAGGTTTATTATTCACTGAAAATCAAATAAAAATATTAACTTTGTTTAAATACGAAAACCTTTAAATATTTTCTAAATTTTTATTATTAAATATTAAATATTTTATTTATTTAACATGTATTATACATGGATTTCTAGCTATTTGTTCTAATAAAGACATATAAATTTGCTTTTGAAAAAAAAATATTTTTGTAATAATAAAAATCCTTCCTAGTTTTAATATATTTTTCAGTCTTGTGATACTTTGTATATACATAAAAGAATTTAAAATTAGTTTACTTAAGGAGGATATATATGATTTGGCTACTATTTAGTTCTTGTTTTATCAAGATAACTTCAAATGGATATTATTATGTAACTTAGTTAGTATTTAATGAATTTATTATTTTCACAGTTACTTATTATTTTAAGTTAATTTAAGAAAAATAATCATAACCAAGTTTTATACATAATTTTTTAGATCATTTATTTTTAAAAGATTTTAACAAGTGTTTCTTGTAGTTGCAGAAAAAGTAACTTTAATAAATCACTAAAAAAATTTGTTCATAAGCTGAAATAAACTTAACTAACTATAATAAGTTGTTTATTCAGTAAAGCATAGTGTTTGAATGGAGTTTAAATTTTCAAAGTTATAATGATAATTTAATCGATGATGACAAACAAATCTAAAAATGACATATAGACCCAATACTTCAAACATTTAGGATGAGTATCTGTAAGTTTGCAAGTTTGCGTGGGTATGGGACGGGTGTGGTATTTGATGATACCCCATCTAATTTCGGTGTAGTATTTGATGATACCCCATCCAATTACTTTAAACATACATAACCGTAAACATTTTTTTCTATTATTTTTTAAACTTAAGTAATAAAGTAAACTACTAAAAGCATTCACAATATGTTTCCTATATTAACATGAGTGTGTTCCCTTATATTTTAAGGAATGATTGTAAGTGTTGTGAGTGAACAATAGAGAAAAATTATTGTTCATTTGTATATTTGAAAAATTATTATTTAATCCCTATAAATTTTTTAATATTTTTGAAAGTGATTGTAAGTGAAAGAAAGAGAAAAGATAATGATAAAGTATTAAGAAATATTATTCAATTGATAATAAAAGAGAAAAAATAATAACTTTTAATGTAATTATAAGGATAATGATAAGAAATCTGGTGAATGCTCTAATTCACTCATTTTTAGGTTCATATTTCTAATGTATTTGGCAAATACAATAATAACAAAAATTTAAATAGCAAGAAATGTAAATAGAAATATCAACAGGTAACTTTTAACTAATGGGTGTTACTGATACATATGCCTATATTCAATTTCTGACGAGTATAGAACATGATTTTATAATCAGACATAATACTAGAATTATGAGTACGGGTCCCTTATCATTTTTATTGCTCTCCTAGATTTGTTTATGTCACAAAACACATGAAAAAAGCATTAGTATGAAAGGAGGATCTTCTAAATCAGAAGTAATTTTATGTTTCTTAAAAACATATAAAATTTTTAATACTAAAACTTTAGGCTATATTATGTCTTATAAAAGGGCTAAACAGGTAATCTAACTTTTTTTATCCTCTTTGTTACACATCGTATAAAATTACTTATGCGACTTCAAACCACGTAGGTAAATCTTGTTTGTTTAGAAAATATAAACTCAATTTTCTAATCATGAATTAAAGTACATATAGTTCAATGATATCAAGATGTTGAAATTGTATGTCTTTAACTGATAAGGGTTTACGTTTTATAGACAAAAAAATTTTTTTAAACCAGCTTTTAATTTATTCTTATTAACCATTTATAATTTTGTAGGATTTAAACTTTCGACCTTCTGAATAAAAGAAAAACATCTTATCGACATGATATGCCCTTGTGAACCGTTTTGAATAAATAATATAGGTTTAAGAGTAACAAGTAGTGTAACATGATTGTCATTTCACCATTAAAAATAATTTCAAATCATGTCATCATGATAATCAACGAGTGACAAGAGGCGCAATGAAATAGCCCACATTTAAAAGAATAGGACCCAAAATGCAAATATTTGCACTATTTATGTGGGCCAAAATTTATGCAACTATTATTTGAGCCACAATATCACATGTCACCCTCATGCATCATATGAACATACATCGTGCCATGTTCTTTTGATGTGCTTATTACTATGTGGAATATATGCTATTAGATAGGTCAACGGGGCACATTTTATGCCATATAATTTACCCTACAATGTCAACTATTTGACTTACTAGTACTATAAAATATAATATTGCTACAATAGGATCTAACTATTTCATATTTTCAGACAGAATAGTGAAAATTCTTAAAGTATTTTTTTATTATTTACAAAATATCTATAAAAGTATCATAATGCTAACCGTAAAGAAAAACTAATCAAATCATATCTTTTAATTACAATAAGTATAAGTACAATGAACTCTAACTAATTTATTTTATGGAATACTCCCTCGTACGTAATTGGAGTGTGAGAAAATTAGACGCTTAAGGTGAAATGAAAAATTAACCATGAATATTTTGACACAAGAAAAACATACAATCTTAAAAAAGAAAAAAAGAAAAAAAATCATACAAAACATAAACAATAAGAAAACTACGTGCTGACAAACACAAACAAACCTAAGGACCATAGCTGCAATGACAAAAGATATAACATAGCTATGTTAATAGGAGCTACAATTATGACGGCACGATGACAGTAAGAGAAAATTAAATAAAACCAAATTTATATATACGTACAAGCATCCTCGAGACAAAATAAGAGGGAGAAAGACAAATCAAAATAGGATGGAAAAAGTAGCAAATGAAAGAAAAAGATGGAGAGAAAAGATGAAAGTAAGATTATAACATATATTATTATGTTGTTTAGCATATGTCTACGATATTTGTGATACATCAGAAGTAAGATAATATGTCTAAATTCATAACGCTATAATACATCGGTATTTTCGAAACGTAAGTGTTGGTAAAAATAAAAAATGAAACACCTGAAAGCTTGATAATCATAATAAATAAAAATGAAGCGAAAAATCGTGATCGATTTGCATGCAAAATTCAATCATCGATGTATAATTGAGTGAGATAGTGGCTTAAAAAAAATAAACATAATGCAAATAACTACATCACGTGTCCATGGCAGATGATGTTTTATTTTGTGAAATAATTTAAAATTAACTCTCTAGACAAAGCATTATTGGGTAAATCATATACAAATAAGATGTATTTATTCTGTTACGAAATAAATGAAATGATTTTGAATATACTTTTTTAGAGAAAAAATCAGATGATTCGTATCAAATAATTTGGAGACGTTAAACAGTTAGCTATTTGTATGTTTATAAAACTCAGTTACATGTTTTTTAAGCTCTTATACCTAAACAATTAGAAAATGATGCAATCTCATATCTCTTTCTTTTAAACTTACAAGATTATACATTTTTTTAAATCATACTTAAAAACCATTATACATTATGCATTGAAAACTTATGAATTTTTGAAGAGATATGTAATTTCACAAGTTTAGTTTAGACTAAATTACAGAAAAGGTCCTTTATGTTTATACCTGGTTTCAGGTTTAATTCTTAATCTTAAAAATTTACACCAAACATCCCTTATCTTTAATGCTTGTAACAATCATAGTCTTTTAAACTAACTTAGGTTAAATTTTTTGGTTAAGTCTAGTCACATGCAAATCACATTAGAGCAATTTTATGAAATCCATCTTAATTCTTACCTACTTATCCTATGTACATGAATGTGATAATCCAACTTACTCTTTTTTTGCTCTTAAAATTAAACGTGATCATCCATCATTTCCTGTTTACTAAAATTGATCCGTCTTTTAAAGACAAAAAAAAAATCAAAAGACAGTCTCGCATTTCATCTTTTAAAAAAAAGTGAACGACCAAATTGAGTTTCATTCCTATTTATTTACGCAGTTTTGGAAAAATAAAAAGGAAAATATCATGAAGTTGTGCAGATGGCGTAGTCTTACGCAACACTTGAAGCGATCTAATTTGTTTGTGTTTCACATATCTTGCAGTCTAAGACATGCTACAATGACTTGTACCCCCGATACATAAAAACCTTATAAATCACTGCTATACCCATGCTTTTTAAAAGAGTGCATAATATAATTATATACAATACCCAAGCAAGACATTCTTTTTGGACCAACATTAATTAACTACTCTATAGTAACAAAAATGATTTTTTAATATATTATAGTGTTAATCAAATTATGAAATCACAACCTTTACCTTTCAATAGATATATTATAAATTGACTGTACTATGTGGTCATGCTTCACTTCAATTCTAGTATTATCGATTTTAGTAAACATGGAATAATGGATAATGACGTTCAACTTTGAAAGCGGAAAAGAGGAAGAAGGATGATCACGTTCAACTTTGAAAGCGGAAAAGAGGAAGATGGATGATCACGTTCATGTACATAGGGTTATTAGAAAGAGGGCAAGATGGATTTTACAAAATTGTCATCATGTGATTTGCATGTGACTAGATTTAACTAAAAAAACTTAACTCAAGTTAGTTTAAAGGGTCATAATTGTTACAAAGATTGAAGATAAAGGATGTTTGGTGTAATTTTTAAAGATTAAGGATGAAACTTGAAATCAAGTATAAACATAAAGGACTGTTTTTGTAATTTAGTCTTTAGTTTATGACATATGAAATTCTCTCTTTAGGGCCTTAAATCAATTCCAAACAAATATTTTATGATTTGACAACAAACTTATGGTTATAGCTTTAGTATCATCAAATCATTTTAGTTTCTTGGATTTATTATCCAAAATGAAATCTAAATAAAAATACGAGCTACGAGGTCCGGAGACAATAGTCATTCAAGACTAATTTAATTTATAGTACCTTAGGAATTCAGGGGTTAGAGGAAGCGACCATATCGGATTTACATGGTTGATAAAAAATCAAATAAAATTGATCATCAACAATAATTGATATTGACAACAACTTAGTCCATCAATAGCATGTTGAGTCAATACCAACTACGAGCAGTATTTACTAGCAATCAACAACAACTTGGGGAGTAATGGTAAGTGTATTATTACTAACAAGCTAATCATAAGCGGTATAACTAACACCCTCTTTCATGTTGTTGATGGTTTTATGTTAACAAAAGTTATAACTGATGTAACTGAATAACTACTAACAATGCTAACCTGGTCAACTGACTTATTATCTTACAAAGAGTTGTATGGTCTTATCTAAAACACTATGATGGCTTCCCGCCTACATAAAGAATTGACTTTGGTCAAATTTACAAATTTTTTCTAACACATTTTCAGAAGAGAAAACATATTCATTCTTTATTTGTTTTTGAATTATCTAATAAAAATTCAAAAACATTACGAAATACTTTAATTTGAAAATGATTAGTATACAGTTCAGTAAAGATCGTATATACATTTTCAAACTAAAAAAACCTACAAATTACTTATAAAATATTGAAACCAAATCAACTGTATTACTACCGGTTATATTTTATAACTATTTAATGTCATATCAGGCTTATAAACTTGCAAATAGAAAATATGTAGGTTTCAACTTTCAACATAGTTGGAAGGAAAAATGCTAATATCTTGAGATGTAAAGAACAATATATTTATATGTTTTCTTGTCAATTTCTAATTATCTTAAAAATGCGAATGTATGGGGCCCATGTTTACCACGTGGCAGACAGTTTTACGAGGGGATCCCACAAAACTAATTGGGGCTAATCAGGGCCCATCACATGGGACCGTTAATTGTTAATTATTTATCACAAGTTCATTAATTGGTAGTTATTAATTAATTAATAATTAAACATTTTATTAGTTATTGAAAGTTCTGAACTTCTATGTTCTATTAATCTGCTTCTACTATACTAGAAGTGGTGTATCAGCGGTAGAGACGCCTCTGTCGACTCTTTACATCCTTATTTTCTGATTATTATTTTTATTATTGTTTTTCATGGTAACCGTTATATGATATGTTAAGCTTTAGTCAAATACTTTGCATTTCACAAATTAAATAAATAAAATCTTAAAAGACAGAAACAAAGAGATGTGGAAAAGAAAACGATATTTCAATTTTAAAGAAGTATGAAACAATAATATATTGAAATGATATTTTAACCAAGTAAAGAAACAGTAATATTCGGAAATGCAAAGACACGAGATTATTATTGAGAACTAGAAGTCTAGAAATATGACACGAGACACGTGACAAAACGAGTTACTTATTTATTAGAGATACAGTTTCATTGAATCGAATAGGATGTATTCATGAAAATATGCTATTACATTAAGTGTTAATATGGTAGCATTATTCATCTTTCATAAAATAAAGAGTAAAACAAGTTTCTATCTATTCACTAACAAAAGCATAAAATAAACAAAATCTATTGATTTAGTTGATTTTATTTATTATTAATTTTAAAATAAATTCCTATACATACATTCGTGTTGAAACTTGTATACACTTGCATACGACCTAGCAAACGTTTGTGTCTTATTCGTCTCGTATACACCTAATTTGACTTCATAAACCCTCAAATAAGTCCGGATTCAACTTCTTATACACTCATATATATAAAGTTATATTAAATAAAAACATAGATACAATACGTCTAAGGGACTGTTTGATTTGAATCTGACCCGGTCAAATGTCTGACCCACTGACCCGGTCAGACATTTTGGCCGGTCAAGGTGTTTGATTCTCACTCTTTCGCGTCTGATCTGGTCCGACACCACTGACTCATGCATATTTTCTCCCTTACCCGATCAGTTTTGAAGCAGTCTCTTACTCGGTCAGCCCATTCTGACCGAGACTTGAAAATCAAACAGCCCATAAGACAACCCATTAAAATAAATCAATGATATCTTTTTAACGTCTCATAAATTCTCATAAACTTGATGAACCGTCATACTAAATCAGACCCATTATTGTCATAAAATTAAGGGGTATGTTAAACACATAAAATGTATGTGTAGAGTTTAGTCCTCCATAAATCAATTGATATGTGCAGACTGCAGAGAGGGTGTGCCTGGTGCCTACATATGCTAGGTGGTAGATCCAGTATAGCCTCTCTTTGTATTTATTATTATTATTATTATTATTATTATTATTATTATTATTATTATTATTATTATTATTATTATTATTATTATTATTATTATTATTATTATTATTATTATTATTATTTATTTTTACTTTTGCTGAAATTAATAAGCCTAAACATAGGGGTCAGTCATTGTATTATTACCCATTCATTAATAACCATTTTAACCTTTTCACCCTTTCCTTTTACAGTGTTACATTTACACACGTGGGCCCTACTTCACACCTCCAATACTCTTTTGCGGTATTAATTAGTAATAAGAAGACTCTATTAAGAGCATGCTAAAGGCTCTTTTGCATACGGAGATAAATCAAAACCAAAAGAAGGTTTTGCTTATGGTGTTTATGGCCATTTTTTGTGGAATTTGGAAATCAAGGAACATATTTATCTTCGATTCTATGTCTTTATTAGTATCAAGGGTGGTTGACGAGGTGAAATACTCAGTGTTTTCATAATTGTTGAAACGTAGAGGAAAATTAGGTGAATTAACATGACATTTATGGTGTAATTTCTCGTTTTTAATTTCCCTTTGTAAGCTTTTAGTCATAGCATCTTGCTAGTGACATGTTTCATTAAAAAAATTGCTAGTTCCAAAAAAAAGTAAAATTAGTACAATACCCTGTTACAGTATAGGTACTGCATGTAATAAACCTACCATTCACTTTAAATTTGGAATAAAAATGCTTAAATTACATTTTATATTGAAAATATAATCAATAAGCATATCATTTTATGCTATTTATAGAGTTTAAGTCAAAACGAGGATCTAAGACGGTCGGATCTTTGGCTAGACAAAGTGGAAAAAATGCTTAATTTATTCTTACAAGTTTAACCTAGAAACAAAATTTGCATCTAGTTATAACATTTGAAGGGGAAAAATATATTTGAACTTTAAAAAAAGGATATGTTATTGATACACCTAATTTATTTTATCCTTTATATATTTCTATACATACATATAGATAAATGGAGAGAGATAGAAAAAATAACGTGTCTTAATAACATAAATGAGTGTTTGTATAACCCAACCCTTAAAAAACTATAATTATTTTTTTTTCTTTGAATCATAATTGTGTGTGTTTGTAGAGGGCCCCCACCCAATTCGGGTTTAATACCGGCTTAACACACTCAAAGCACAACTATTGAAAGCTAATTTATTGAACGCCGACCACAGTGCTTCTGCACTTCCATCTCATAATTCATCATTTATTTATTTATGTTAATGTTAATATATAATTGACTATAGTCATATATTAAAAGTCTCTTTTACCGGAAAACACGAAAGCCGTTAGTACCATGTTAACCAATAAGATCAAACACATCATAACCTTGTAGACATAAAATCTTTAGTAAAACAATATAAGTGTCTGAGGGGTGCTCACACCACACACACTACGCAACATCACACCACACCAATGGGGCACTCATACCACTCCATGCCACAATTTTTTTTTTAAATTACTCCATTTGGTGGTGGCCGCAGGATGTCCGACGGCAGAGACGGCTGGCGGGAGGCGGCGGGGTTGGAGGGTGGGGGAGCCTAACGGCTCTTTACAACAGTCAAAAATGAAGGGAGAAGCGCAGTGCGACAATGTTGTGCCACACAAAAAAATCGTGGCGTAGGGGCCAACAGCGTTGTTACCGCGCGACGTGAGGGGCCGCCCCGCTTACGGTTGATGCGCCCCTCCCGCCCTAACCAAATGATATGATTATTACTACATTACCCTATAAAAGTTAAATTTAACCATTGTTAACAATACTTTTTTTCTTACTACACAAATTTGGTCTTTGAAAAAATTTCATTGAAGGGGAAAAGTTAGCATGGTTAACATAGTATCAGATCATTGTTGCAAAGAATTAACTTCCATTTAACTAACCTATAACTACGAATAATAAACTTATAGTTATATAACTACACACTCTTTGATAAAATTTTGAACCGGTAGTTAAAACCCAACTAAATGTCTAAACCCATCTTCATAAATGTCAAATGTAAGTTACTCTTTTGTCACAAATCACACCCCCAACTTTCACTTTTTCACCATTAAACCCCTCCTTAAAGTTTGGTCAACCAAAACCTACCACCCCCCCTCTCCTCCCACATTTGGTCAACCAGACACGTTAACAACATTAAATTACACATGCCCCACACCCCCTAATTCTCAATATAAACCACCACCACCACCCTCACACTCATCACACCACACCACACCACACCACCGTCATGGAAGACGACCACCACAACACAACCATCTTCCGCCAAGACTCCGACCTCGACCTCAGCTTCACTAGCTGCACCACCACCACCACCACCACTAGCGCCCGCTCCAGCCTCGCCCGTTCTAGCCTATGCCTTAGCTTCAACGAATCCACCCGCCTCTCCTCCGCCTCCGCCGCCACCACCACCGCCGTCCCCAGCCTCCACCACCGCCCCCACCGCAAATCCGACGCCAATTGGTCCGCCATCAACGCCGCCACCACCCTCTCCTCCGACGGCACCCTCCACCTCCGCCACCTCAAACTCCTCCGCCTCGTCGGCTCTGGCAACCTCGGCCGCGTGTTCCTATGTCGCTTACGCGACTACGAACACGCGAGCTTCGCCCTTAAAGTCGTCGATAAAAACTCCCTCACGCAAAAAAAACTAACACATGTGCAAAACGAAGGTCGTATTCTATCATCACTAGATCACCCTTTTCTCCCCACGTTATACGCCCACCTAGAGGTTTCTCACTACACATGCTTCCTTATAGACTTTTGCCCCAATGGTGACCTACATTCCTTGCTCCGGAAGCAACCGAATTACCGCCTACCTATCGATTCGGTCCGGTTCTTCGCGGCTGAGGTACTAGTAGCCCTCGAGTACCTCCACTCGCTCGGGATCGTGTACCGCGATCTCAAACCCGAGAACATTTTAATCCGTGAAGACGGTCACATCATGTTATCCGATTTCGACCTCTGTTTCACCTCGGACGTCGTGCCCAGGCTGGATAACAGAATTCATTTTAGCGGAAACACGAGAATGCAACAGAAAAAACAGAAACAAAGTTTTTTTCTCTGTGGATGTTGCAACAGTTATGACAGTTATAACCGTCATAACCAACAGGAGGTTGTGACGGAGTTTGTGGCGGAGCCGACGGGGGCTTTTTCGCGATCATGCGTCGGGACACACGAGTACTTATCACCCGAGTTGGTCAACGGTAGCGGTCACGGTAACGGCGTTGACTGGTGGGCGTTTGGGGTGTTAATCTACGAGTTGTTGTACGGTCACACGCCGTTTCGTGGTGGGAGTAAAGAGTGCACCCTGCGCAATATAGCATCAAGCAGGGAGGTGACGTTTAACGAAGATGATGTAGAGAATGTAACCGGGGTGGCGCAGGCTAAGGATTTGATAAAGAAGTTGTTGGTGAAGGATTACCGGCGGAGGCTAGGGTGCGCCAGGGGTGCGACGGATATTAAACGGCACCCGTTTTTTGATGGGATAAAGTGGCCGTTGATCCGTACGTACAGTCCGCCGGAGCTCCGGGGGGTGACGTGGAAGAGAGGTGGGAGATCACGTGTTAGTCACGTGAGTGGGGGGTCGAAGAGACGGCGGTGGATATGGAAGGGGCTTAGTTGTCTTTTGAGGAAAAGCAAGGGGTCTAAACGAAACTTGAATTCTAATCAGAATTATTATTGTTATAGTAAACATGTGGTGTAGTTTAGATAGTTGAGGGTTGGATATATAAATTTTGGTTTTGTTTGATCTTTTTAGTTTCTGTGTTTGGGTTTTTAGATGTTGCGAGGGTGATATTGTATAAAGAAATTGTATTCCTTTGCAATTTTAATGCCAGTGATACTATTTGCATCAATTGATATGTAATGTGTTTATTGTTAACTATATTTTGATATATGTTTTGTACAAGAATGGCGTTGCGTCAAATATACCAACCGGAAAGTTTTTATTTGATACATCTCCGCTTTATAAAAAAGTATATCAAAATGTACATAAAAATAAGACATCACAACAGACACAACTCCACTTTTTTTTAACATTATATTGAAAGTTGTAATAGAAAAGCAAAATTATATGTTAACTAAAGTTAGATTCATAAAAAACTTAGTGCAAATAAATCCAAACTTCTAATTTTTTGGCTTAATAGGGAAGAAAAACTGAAAACATGATGATATTCAGTCAAGGATTTTTTTAATCAACAACATAGTTGAAATAGATAAATAAGTATTTTAAATTTAATATTCTTTATATTAAAATAATATTATAATGATAAAGGATGTCAGATCTGCATTTTGAGAATTAAATTTTAGATGCCTAATTACTTCCAAGTATGTTCCCCTCATGGGCAGTTTGGTGATAACCAAAACAACAATTTGGTCCCTGAAGATTTTGGTTAGTTAAATAAACCCCTTAAGAGTATGAAAACGACACTTTGTATCCTCAATGGTTATATATTCATTTCACATCTTCACAAAGCCATTAAGCCTTTAACGCCATGGTACAACAAGAAAATTTCTAACGAAACAAACACTTAGATACATTATTCAGCGATTTTTAACAATTAAATTATACGAGCTGCTTACAAGTATGCTTTTGTTATATGATCTACAACACATATATTGTAATAACTAGAAAATCAACTTCCATACCAAAACTACCCTTCCATTTGATTAAAACCACACCCATGTGCTTGAAACATCAAATACATAGATTTGAGAAGAAACAATAACATGTTCTTTGTATCCAAAAGAGAATGGTTGACAATGGTGGTACTAAAAAGCATCTGATCCTGAATATGAGGAAACAAGAAGACTTGAGAAGAAAGTATGTGTGCAATTAAAAACTAGTAAAATAAGTCAAAGTCTCAAATTCATACCTAACACAATGTACAAAATGTCAAGGTTCAACTCACTATGTACCAACCATGGCATTTAGCCACATAATTCCCCCTTAATCACACTCACCCATAAACCAAACTTCACAAAATTACACCTAACAAACTCAAAATTTTATATTAAGATTCAAACTGTATAATTGGTGTTTATGATTCCCATAAAAAGACAAGGAAATAATTGAACTTTGTTTCAAATTGCTAGAAATAAACCAGTAAATAAGAATAGACCATCTTCAATAATTAGCATACAACCTGTCCAACCTCCATTTGCAACTTCTACTCCTGATCAAACTCGACTTCATCGAATAGTTTATTCGGTATTTAAAAATCAATGCAAATAGTATCCAAAAACAAAGGTTGGAGCTTGATGATTAGTGTTGGTATACAAGTTATGACAAACAGAACAAATTCTAGAATGAATTTAGAGTCATGAGATACATTTCTGCATGGATTCTAGCTGTAGACTATTGCTATGACAAAACCGTATGCCGGTTGTTGAGTTTATCTAAAATACCTGTGAAAGTCTTCATTTCTTAACTAGAATATATGTTAAACGAAACGTTCGTTCTTTTGTTTTTTTGTACAGTAAGAATGAGATATCATTATTTACTTGGATTATCCAAGGGAGACAAGGAAGAGGAAGATCTGGAGTGCCAAGGACTAGTCCCGAATTCTGCTGGAGTCATATAATCTGTAAATCAAATTAAGATGAATGTAAATTTAGATTGCATATAGGCTTTCTAGCTCTGAAATGTGTATACTCTTTTATGAACAGAGAATTTTAATGGAACAATTGCATAAAAAAGTAATAAACTTTTGCAAATTTCTATTTTTCATTACCAACTTCGTTTTTGCTAAATAAACCATGCCCAAAATTTGATGTAGGGTACCACATTTCAAAATTTTTATGAAAGGTAATCACACTAGTAAAAAATGATGACGTGGCAGCTAACGTGCCAGTATTTTGACTATGAAGACCTTTTCTGATGTGGCACTGATGTAGTGCTGATGTGGCCATTGACGGCTGGCTACTTTAAGTAATTCCCTTAAATCATCTTTTTCTGGCTTAATATAAGTTGGTTACCAAAAAAGAAATCTGATAACCAAAAAAGAAATCTGAACAAAGTTGGTTACCATTTTATGCTATCATTTCAACTTTAATAGTATGCATAGATGATTATCTTACCTTTGCATGAATTAGCATCATCTAGAGGAGTTTCTGATGACGGCGACATTGGTGAATTAATTTTGACCTCCCTACAGTCAATCATCATTGCAATCACTTCTCTCATTGTAGGCCTATTGAGAGGGGATGGACTTGTGCAAAACAATGCAATCCTTAAAAACAGAGATATCTCATCTATTGTCTTTTTACAACTCAAATCTAACCTTTTGTCGAATATATCACAAAGCGGAACCATCCCATGAACCGATCTTTTAACACACGTCACAAGATCCCCTCCTTGATCAAGGGGTTGAACCGGAGGCTTCCCTGTAACAAGCTCCAACAGAACCACCCCAAAACTATATATATCACACTTTTCCGTCACTTTCATTGTATATGCATATTCTGAAAATCAACAATTGAGGAATTTAAATTTGTCAGAAAGTTATAAGTTTAAAATCATATTTTGGTACTAGTAAAACTACTAATGCTTACCTGGAGCAATGTAGCCATATGAACCAGCAACAGCTGACATGGATTTTGAATAAGGGTTGTCCATCAGTTTAGCCAGACCAAAATCTCCAACATGAGGTTGAAGCTTTTTGTCTAATAATATGTTGTTTGACTTTATATCTCGGTGAACAATGTGAGGCCTACAGTCATTATGGAGATAACATAAACCTTCGGCTGCTCCACGGGCAATATTGTATCTAGCATTCCAGTCAAGAAAAAGAGCATTATTATTATTACCATGAAGTAACTCCCCTAAACTCCCGTTTTCCATGTACTCGTATAGTAAAAGGTTTGATTCCTGGTGGTAGCAAAAGCCATAAAGTTTCACAATATTTTTATGTCGGATTTTTCCAAGAGTTGATATTTCAGCAAGGAAGCTACGATCAACAATCGCCCCACCACCACCAGATTTCAACTTTTTCACCGCAACAACCTCACCATCACTCATCACCGCCTTGTAAACCACCCCACATGCTCCTTTTCCGATCACAACATCTTCTGAAAAGTTATGAGTTGCTTCAACAAGATCTTGATATTTGAACCCAGCTTTTGGGAAGTAATAATTGTCCAGCACATCGGGCTTCACATGTTCTTCTTCAAGTGACACACATACAGGCTTCCGGTTCTTTATAGCCCAACAAACACCCATGGCAAAGATCAAAGAAAAGAACCCTACAATACCAGAAACAATGCTCACTATTTCATCTTTAGAAAGCCCATCACTAAACCAGCCTGAATGCTGATGGGTATGCCGAACTGAAGGTGGTGAACAATGGTTTGAATCCAAAATGCACAGTCCTTCATTTCCTGCAAAGTTGCTAGGATCCATCCTTTTGAAAATGGGAGTGTCTGGAACCGCCCCAAACAAATGATTATTCGAAAGGTTACAGACCAAAAGGCTGACTAACTGCCCAATTGATGCAGGAATCTCCCCAACAAGTAGATTGTCATTCAAATACAAAGATTCCAACATTAACAAGTTTCCAAGATTCTGAGGTATCTTGCCCGAAAGAGAATTATGACTAATATTGAGTGAAATCTGAAGAGCAGTGAGTTGACCGAGTTCAAACGGGACATTTCCAGAAAAGAAATTACCACCCATTTGCAATTCCGTTAAACGGGCCAGTTTCCCGATTGAATTTGGTATTGAGCCATTCATTCTGTTGTCAGACAATTTAAGCAATTCGAGATTAACCAAATTGCCAATTTCCATTGGAACATGACCCGTAAACCAGTTTCTGCTAAGATCAAGTCTTTGGAGGTTTAAACAATTCATTAATTCAGCAGGAATGCCCCCAAACAGCCGATTAGAAGAGACATTGAAAGTAACAAGCTGAACCAAATTCCCAATTTCAGGAGGAATGTGACCAAAAAAGTAATTATCAGACAAATGCAGCCTTTTTAAGTTCTTTAACTGCCCGATTTCTGGTGGTAAAGGCCCAGTGAAGTGGTTTTGATGGAGTTCAAGAGCAGAAAGATTATAAAGATTTGAGAACTCAAGAAAAAGGGTACCTGTAAGTAAATTATCTCCTAACATCAGTTGTATAAGAGATTTGCATGATCTCAAACCATGTGGTATGTTGCCAGACAACTTGTTCGATCCCAGGCTTAAAAACATCAGTTTCTGAGATTTACAAAGATGTGGAGGTATGATCCCCACAAGGTTATTCATGGATATATCAAGAACTGAAAGGTTACTACTAGCTCCTATCAATGGAGGGATACTTCCCTCAAGATGATTATCAAAAAGCTGAAAACTTTCCAAAAAGGGATTATCCTGAAAACCTAAAGGAATTTCCCCAGTCAAATTATTAATAGAAAGATCTAGTTTCCTAAGCTCTTTCAAATGTGAAAGCTCATTTGGAATGTCACCCACCAAGCGGTTTTCGAAAAGATGAAGCAGATGGAGGTTTGGAATCTGGCCCAATTCTTTTGGGATAAACCCGGTCAAACGGTTTTCAGAAAGATCGATTTCAACTAAATTAACACAATTTCCTAATTCTTGTGGAATTGACCCGTTTAACTGGTTGGTATACAAGTACAACCTTTTCAGTTGTGTTAGTTTACCAATCTCTTGTGGAATGTTTCCAGAGAAAGAGTTGGCATGAAGTGCAAGCAATTCCAAACGACTGAAATTCCCAATTTCGGGTGGAATCTCACCAGACAAAAAATTTTGCCAAAGGACCAAACTAGTAAGATTCTTGAGCTTTTGAAGCTCTCTAGGAAATGGGCCCGACAAAGAATTCTGAGCTAACCCGAAAACCTCCAAGTTTTCACATTCACTGATCTCACTAGGAATCGGACCAGATAACGTATTTACACCAGCCCGGATTATTTTAAGTTGTTTCAATCTACCAATGGATTTGGGAATCATGCCAGTGAGATTATTACTGTAAACAACAAGCTCTCGTAACTGAATCAGATTCCCAATGTCCTCAGGGATCTCACCATGAATGTAGTTTTCACACAAGGAAAGGACTTTAAGAGAGGAAATCATGGAAAGTTGGGTGGGGAAATCATCATGGAATCTATTTGTGCAGAGGTCTAAAACTTCCAAGTGTTGACAGGAAGCTAAACCATTAGGAATGGGACCAGATATGAAGTTTTTGGATATGTTTAACTCAGTTAGAAATGGAAGCTTACAAATGGTTGATGTAAGAGAGCCTGATAAATTAAGGCCATGAAGGTTTATAGATATTACCTTATGATCATTGCTACAACCAACACCAATCCAATTACAAGGCAACGAATCGGATTGATTCCACGTATTGAGATTGCTGCTTGGATCATCAAGAGATTGTTTAAACTCCAAAAGCACAGCACCCTCTTCGTTAATCGAATCAACAAGCACACAGATTGAGAACATAAGCAGCATCATCAATCCCAAAACATGTTTTTCAAGATCAAGATTCTTCATATTTGAACACTAAGCAATGAGATGCAAAGAAAGGGTATAACAAGCAAAGAAAGAAAGAACTCTAGTTCTGGTTTTAACAGGAGGAAAACCGCATGATAAAAGTGAAAGATGTAGCTATCAAGAATTCACTGTGCTGCAACCAAGAAGTGGTCCGGCTGAAGCTCGAAAGAGACAAGGTTATGAAGAAAAGCACAACGCGAAAAGGGTGCGAAAGATCATTTCTTTTCAATAATCTAAACCACTTTTACGAGGTTTTGAGGATCATAATACGCAAAAAGCTCAGTGTGGCATTTAATCAAACACTTGGAGGGCGTCCCAATTATCCCCCAATAAGAACATTGAACCACAAGCCACAAGCTTAAGTTAATCATCAAAAAGCGCAAGACAATTAAATTACATCACAAAAAGGTTAGCAATCAGTGACATAAATGAAAGGATGGGCAAAGCAATAAAATCAACGGGTGAAAGAGATAAGAAAGAGAGAGAAACCACATGCATAATTGCACACACAAGAACCACCATTTCCCCCCAACAAATGCAATGAGAGAATTGATTTAGAGAGAGAAAGACACAAGACAAGGGTGTGAGTGTGATTGACAAGAAAATGACGAAAAAGGGGGTCAACAGTTGAACACCCAAGAGACACACAATATTGATCAAGAATCAAATGATCAATGAATGGATTGAAGTTGTTCTTCTTCTGCTTCTTTTTCTTTTTCTTTTTGATAATGGGTGTGAAAGAAGATGTTGAATTGGGGGATGGATAGAGACGAGACGTTGTAAAAGGTGAGATCACGATCTCCGGCATTGTTGCTGGGCCTGACAAAATGGACAATTGGGTGTTGAATTGAAGGAAAAACTTGGTATGAAAGTGAGAATGTGGGTCTTAGGGTTGATGATTTGGGTGCTACTGTGTGCACTGTTGATAGTGGAGAAGTGAGTTGGAATCTATGTGTGTATGGTGATAGTGTTTTCTGTGTGTCATGTTCTTGAGATTTTAGTCGTTGGATCCTTCTTTTCAACTAACATCCGTCTTATATACGTACTCTTTTCTATGGATGGTAAGTGTTAACTACTTTTCTTTATATTTTTGGAAATTGATAGACGGTATTAATCTTAACTAATAATTTAATCGGTATTAATTTTAGCTTTTGATTTTGTTACCAGTAACAATCTCAGTCTAACTGTTTATTATTTTTGTTAGGTTTTTGTGAGTTGTATTTAACATAATGTGCATTGTTTTGAAAACCGGATCGGACCGGCATGTCCGGCCGGTTGGACCGGAAACCGGACTCCAATTTCGGTTCGGTTCGGTTCTGTGCTTAATACCGTTTTGGCGGACCGGTCGGACCCGGGAACCAGACCGGTTGAACCAGGGGTCGAACCAGATGAACCGGGGGTTGGACCGGTCGAACCAGTGTTTCATATATATATTTTTAGTAATTTTACATATATATTTATAAAATAATTATAATTTTATCCGGTTCTTATATCGGTTGAACAGGTCCGAGCAGTGAACCAGTAAGACGTCCGTTTCATTGGCCGATCCGGTTCTGAAAACATTGATAATGTGTTACATAATTAAATTATAAATGCATCACTTAATTTTACGTCTCTTTATCTCCAAGCTACTCAACTGGTAATAAAAGGGTTACGTTGAATAACTTTAGAAAATAATATTTTATAGAAAAGAATTGAGTAATATATTTATATGTTTAGTTGTAACTATGTTATATATCACGTCAGCAGGCACGTCACATGTTACGTCATAAAAAACTAACATGGTTAACGAACAGAGAAACGAGATTGTTATTAGTAAAAAAAATCGAAAGTTAGGATTAATACTGGTTAATTGTTAGTTTGGATTAATATTGGACAAATAGTCACTAGTTTGGATTATTAAAATGTAAATTTTATTATTATTTTTTATAGAAACAAACATTTTGAATTTATTAGATAAGTATAATGATAAAAGCTGTTAAACAGAGCCTTAGAACTGAAGCGATAATTAATCAACAAAAATACAATTTACTTATGAGATTTAGTTCGGGTAGACGACGTGGTAATATATTTATATTTGTATGTTATTTTGGGTTGTAGCGAGAGACTTATATATCAATGGATTTGAATTTGATTTTCCATCATGGGATATAAAGTAAATGGAATCCAAGAATGTGGAAGTAGGAAATTAGATGTGGCAACATTATGTAAAAGGAAAAATTCATATAACAGTTTTTAAAGTGTTTAGAAAAATTAAATTTTTATATCTAGAGTCGTTTAATTTTTACTATGTTTTCCGGTCCTGTGTAATATTTTAAAAATATTTAAGTTTACATACAAATAGAAAGAACAATAGAGTATGTAACAAAGTCTTGGATCAAAATGACGTGACAAGGTAGATAATTTGATTTTTTAGAGTTGTAGACACTGCCGCGTGGTGTCTACACCCAAAACCAAATTGTTCAGTGTATGATATGTCGGGTTGCATACCATAAGCCTGATCAATTTCTAGGATTTGATGTTTTGGGGTTTGGACTTGTATACCTTGTTTAGTTATAAAGCTACACATTAATAACGCTAACTTGTTTTGTTGTAATGCCTTGGGTATAGCTTATGTATAGGATGGTGAATGGAGATAAAATGCTCAGGATAAAACACGAACAAAACGTCTTAAACATTTTAATATTGGGTTTTGAAAACATTGCCCTTAATATAATATTGGGTTATGGTAGTATTATTATTTGAAAACATAGACTATTACTATTAGTAACATAAAACCTCGTTTTGAGCTAAATTATTGAAGCTTAGAAATCGTCAAATTTTATTCGTGATTTATTATTTCTCTTCAACTCATATCTAAGAAGAAACTTCTTCTGAAAGTGATGGTTACGACCACGTGATGGGCGCTCTGGAGATTCAGAAATGATTTGGTGTTTAATTCTATTTCAAGAAGAAATGACTTTTTTTTATGATATTTAAAGTTATTCTTTTTATGGTTTGTTAATAGGAACACTAAGGTTAATGTTTTTTTGGTGCTAAGCTGGTTGAAAAACCCACCTATGTCTTGTAACTTTTGTTCTTTTTCCCATTTAATTTCTTGCTAGGCATGTGATGATAATAAATTGCCTGTTGTTAAAAAAAAATCTCATTTAACAAAAATAAGATTCTCAAAACAAACAAAACCGTGTTTTGGAAACAAATAATTGTACGATTAGTTGAACAAATGTTTGTTGATTTTGATAAGCATAAATACTTTGACGAGAGAGTATCACATGGTTTATTGTTTTATGTAAGCCAAAAAAAAAGAACATTAGAACAATGTTATTAAGATCATTCCATACAGCTCGTCTAGCCTGTTAAGTGATTTGATTTGATGTGTGAGCATCTCTTCAGTCAACAAGCCAATCTTGATAGTTCACTAGTTTTTGTCGTCCGGCACTCCGGCTCCGGCATGGTCCAAAAATGACCATCTTAGTGCCAAAAATTCATTTTTTACTTTTCAATCTCAATAAAAACCTATTTTTGTTCAAATTATATATATTATTGATTTATTGATGCGAATGAATTCAATAGTTTTTTAGGTTGGGCATGTCTGTTGGATCAACTCAAAATGAAATCCTTATCGTTATAATTATATTTTCCTTCTATTTGTCTACACTCTACAACCTTAGTACAACAAAAAAACATTTTTAAACATAAAACGTAAGTAGGTTTACGATTATGAAAAGGCACCGCAAGCTATCAGGCATGCTCTAGCATTACTTGATGCGTCTTTCCTTACGACTCATTGGTTTGGTTTTAATTAGATTTGCCTTACCTGTGTTGTCTTACTTTAAGATACTTGGTTTGGTCTTACCCAACAGGCATTTTCTCAAGCTTCATGGCCTTGCCAGCCCAGGCTAACCTTAACACATGTATGAGTAAGTTTATCTACATGAACTTCTAAATTAGTGGGCCAACCGTATGGACTAATCCAAATAACTCATTGGACCTAACCCAACACACATAAATTAAGCCCACTAGGGTTTGAGGTTTTCTCCTCCTTAAATAAGGAGTAAACCATCCATCCAAGGATCATCAAGTGTCAACCTCACATTTAGAATCTCCTTTCTCTTTTTTTTTTCTCTCTTTATAAAAAACCATCTTCTTCTTTCCCTGTCATGTTTCCTACTTGTCCTTGACAGGATACTGAAAGTCCTTGCCTGTCATAGGATCTCAGTTCCGCTCTTGTCTTGAATAACACCTCCCTACATGCACCTTTACACTATAACTCCTTTTAAATCTCTTCCATAATCTCTCATTTCTCTATCTTATATATTTACTTGTTTATGTATTTATAAGCTATACACTTGATTATCATGAGCAAAATACTACCTTGAGCGTCGAAGTGCCCTCGGGGCTGGTCCCCCAAGGTACTCTAACTTAGATTTCTTTGTGTGTTACAGTTAGTTCTAAGCTCGAGAATGAATCAGGGACACTAGATTCGGCAGGACCCAACGAATGTATCCGACTCGGACTTGGTTGCAGCAACATTATCATAGAAAATTATAATTGTTGAGCAAGAAGTTGACAAATAAACGCAACACAAACATAATCTAAACATAACGTCTAATAAATTAGTCAAATATAGATATAAGTATACGAATTAATTGCTTATATTATCAAGTTAAGAATTGATACGATTCACACACACAATTTGGCTAAACTCCCAATATTATGGCTAGAAAACTTTACAAAAACTCAACTACAATAATCCCTATTGAGCATAACCCAAACATGATTATGCATTTATAGGGAAAGAAAATATTAGAAAAGGATTACAATTCAATAATCAAACTTAATCCTATATACATCCTTAAGACTAGGAACCGACTTGTCCCCATACCTTCGTGGGTCGGCCCAAACCTGCTCGTTTGAAGCCCAATAACCGGAAATTAATCCAACATATTATGCCTCTTTCATGCAACCCTCTTGTATATCTAAGAAAACTCAAACATATACATTGGACAATAACCAAATAATAACGTTATGTTGAATGTCGAGTAAAGCATGACATTTACAAAATTACAAATAGCAGTCAAACGGTATCATCTCTTCCCCTAAGGGGGCGTTTGGTTGAAAGGAATGAAATAGAATGGAATTGAGAAAATAGTTTAATTTTCAAGTAAAATTATATTTGAGTGGGTAATAAAATGTAAAACCCAAGGGAATGTTTCATCTCAAATTCCATTGGTTGTGGGATTTCAAATTCCCTCTGTAGGTGAAAGGATTTTGAAATACCACAACCAAGAGAATTTAAGGTGAAACATTCCATTGAGTTTACTTTTAATTGCTCACTCAAACACCCCCTAAAAGAAAATGATAAAAGAAGCTCCTCTACAAACAACATTCTTAGTTTCTCGTCATGCAATCCACTATTGTCCACATAAAATCGTAGGCCAACACGAAACGTTACACGCAATGCAGAAACGTTGAGTTAACCACGTGTGAATATAGGCTTTACAAGGTATGCACAAATATGATTAAACGCATGGTATTAACTTTGTAGATATCAATCCTTCAAATGAATGTTTTGCTTCCAACATTGGTACCTCTTATATCTATGTTACATACCAGGATAATATGCACATCAACCTTTAAACGATAAAATGTGATTTGGGATGCAGAAAAATTGCAAAGTGTTAAGAAATTCAGTATTATACAAATAGACAATTCGTCAAATGAGTTGTACTTTTATCTTCATTAAATATTATTTTTCCTTAAAATGCGAAAAACGATTGTTATAACATTAAACTATTTGGCCAACGAACGGATGTAAAATAGATAATCTCATGTGTGGTTTATGTTTTTTTCACAACATTTTTAATTAAATTACATGTGCCTAACAAATAATGAGGTGAACACGATCAACCTACATGTGCTGGAAAATACATCAGGTGAATGACCTGAGTTGTTAAGTGTTGATGAGATAGGTTAAAGCACTAATAATATCAACAAATTATGTATTTTATATGTTCTATTGAATGTTTTAACACTTTGTAGATTTCTAGTATCTCTAATCAACATATAGTGGTTAAAGGTTGGCACACTTATGATATTATTACGCAACATACATATGTAAAAAGGGTTGTGTAACAAGACTTAGATTAGTTATCGAGTTATCACGCCTGTAATTAAAACAAATACTCATGTTGAAAGAAAAATAACATTTTCAAAATTAATATATCTCTAACATCTAGACGTTTATAATTTCATTTAGAGGAGATTTTAAAATCATGTTTTTAACATGAAGTGTTGATGATACCAATTTACTAATTTTTTTTTTGTTTTGTAATTATGCATATGTTACCTTTTACTTAACATTAAACATAATCTTATTATTTAATTATGGGTGAAAAGCAAGCAATGGTGTGGGCAAGACAGTAAAACCACCACTCTAGTCGTGAAAGCTAGCTTGTTTGCGTCTGCTTCTTAATTTATTCAAAAGGGTTAGTAGGTGTAAAACAAAACTTTAACACCCCCTCATCTTGTGAGTATTTAGAGGTAAAGTGTGGATTTAAATAATGTGACAGATACCGATGTACATCACCCTCTACCTTTTAAGGTTTTTTTGTTGTTAAAAATCTAAAAGGGGTTCATGAAAATGTTATGAGTATTGGGTTATACAAACATTCATTTATATTATTAAGACAAATTATTGTTTTATCTCCATGTATCTATATGTATGTATATAAAAAAATTAAAAAGTAAAAATAAATTAGGTGTACTAATAACATATTCCTTACTTAAACCATAATATGTTATGTTAAATCAAGTTTATATTATTATGTTTATTTCTCAATAAGCCTGTAAATGAACCGAACGTTCACGAACTATTCGAGTGATTTTATTTATGTTCATTTATTTAGGAAAGGAAGGAACATGAACAAAAAAATTGTATTAGTTTTATTAAACAAATAAACTTACATGTTTATTCGTTTACGTTCATGAACGTTTATATTAATTCACTAGAGTATAACACCGTGTATTACACGGGTTGAATTAAAAAAAATATTAAATAGTTATTAATGAATAATAAGAAACTGTAAAATATTATTTTGATATAAGATATAATTGAAATTATGTATGAGTAGTTACTTTGATTAATTGATAAAATATTTATATTATATCTAAAACTTTTGTTATAAAAAATTATTGTTTTGATAAAAATTTCATTTTTTATCTATATTTTGTTGTTTAAAGACTTTGGGTTTATTTTGTAAAATTATTTTATATATAAAAAAGAAGGATTTTAAAATAATTTCGTTATCATAAAAAGTGTCGTTGTTTTAGAAAAAAATCATAATTTTAGAAAATTTTATTTTTGAAAACGTATATTTTTTAATCAAAGTATGTAGTTTTTATTTAATGAAAAATGTCTTTTAATAATATTAATTTAATACGAACTTAGATTTATAATATAGAGAGAGAAAGAGAAAAAATTGAAAATTAGTTATTTGATTTTTTTAATGAAATAATTAGTTTAGGTGGAAAAATAAATAGGAGAGTGAATGTGGTAATGACATGTGTCAAAAAATATAAAAGTTTATTAGTATAGATATATGTTTGTTTATACTCATCATTTACATTCATTTATAACTATATGTTCGTTCATTTATGTTCATTAATTAATTATATATATATATATATATATATATATGTTAATATATAAAACATAAATATATTATGTTATACTAAAAGCTTATAAGTTTAATGAGATTTTAATTTTCACAAATACACTTAAAAGTTCCAAAATAATTATTTAAGGTTTTTTTTGTGTTTAGTTATTTTGTTTCTTATTGTTCAATTATATTTTTTTATCATAATTCATTTGTGTATTTGTGTTCGTGAAGTATTCATTTAACATTTTAACTTAAATGAACAAACACAAACATTTATGTTCATATTCAGTAAATTAAATGAACAAACACAAAAAACTTTTGCTTCACATTTTAACAAATATCAATCTTTTGATGCTGGATGCATCCTAACATCTTGCTATGCTAGTGGTACTTTACCTAATTCAAAATCCACCCTCGATAAAATTTGTAAACAAAAAAAATAAAACACTTTAAATAATAATAAATTAACTTATATAAAACTAATTTAGTTTATTCTTAAAAACAACATTTGAAGGTTCATATTACTTGCAGATTTGCGAGTTTCATCAGATTTGCATATCACCATCTTCTTCTACACTCAGATGAAATCACTTACAGAACAGATCAATACAAATTGCAAATCGATAAAAGCACAAACAACGAAACAAAAATCAAATCTTTATAAAACAGATGTAGCGATTTGTTCGAGGCCACAATTAAAACTGAAAGATTTAATAGGCACGGAGAATCGCAGAAACTATTTTGATTTTGCCAACCTTCAATGCAAGTTTCGCCATTTTTCATAGACGTTCTTGCTCTGCAAATTGGCTTATATCTTCTTCACCAAACAATAATACATCGATAATAAATTTGCAAATGAAAGAGAAAATATAAAAGAAAGAAGAGATTTAGCCCTAAATACTGAAACAAAAACGATTATGATTGAAGATGATAATTGATGTTGTTAAACAGGGAGTATGTTGCGTATATATAAGGTTGATGAAACCCTAACCCTAGTTTTCAGGCCCACTAATTTACCAAAAGCCCAAGTTTTATGGGCTTATTTGTATAAGAGTAAAAGCTTAAACGGTTAAATTCGAGCCGGGCCCAAATGAAAACTCTACACATCTTAAAAAATCGAAGAGTAAATGAACCTCTTGTTTGTTAAAGTTTTATTGTTCATCCTAAGGTTCATATGTTATAACTTTTGTTCTAAGTGTTTTATAAATCGTCATGCTTCTTTTACATTGAAAGGATGTCGTGTAGGCTTTTATATATAGACTAACTTTAGTAAACTCGTGTGTTACACGAGTTGGATAAATAAAATATTAATATAATAAAATTTGTTGATGATAAAATGATATTTTAAGATATGATATGACTAAAATTATATATGAGAAATGACTATAAGTAATAAAATAATTATAACAGCTTTTCTTAAATTTTATTTTAAATTTTTCAAAAGAATAACATTGTGTTTTAAAACAAACCGTATAAAAATTTCATTTTTAAAAATATCCTTATTATAGCTCCCAAATTTATTTATTTTTTGTTTTAAAAATTAAATTTTTAAAAATACAAATTTTAAAATATTTCGTATTTTTAGAAGTTTTATTATTTTACAAAAAAAATATTTATTTAAAAATAACATTAATAAATAGATCTATTTCTTAATTTATTAAATTTAAAAAGTATTAAATAATATTATTAGTAATAGTAATTAAGGTAATTATTTAATAGGAGAGATAGACGGAAAAATTTTTGTGAGGATGATTGTGATGTTGACACGTGTCATCCCAAGATACATTTTTATTAGAGTAATAAGATTTTCTTCGTTTATTATATTGAACTAGAAGGGTGTCCGCGCATGCAGCGGGACAACATTTTACATCCGACACGTGATTCTAATTTTTATTATTCTTATAGTAATTTTAAAAAAGTTTATTATATAACTAAAATTTAAAACACCAAATAAATGGATTTTGCATGACGACTTGTACATTTACGCATTAACTTATTGTACTTTACAAAATACAGATCGGTTCAGCAAAAAAATTACATCAAAACGTTTAAAAAATACACATTTACGATTGTAGTATAAAAAAGTTTTAAAACGTGATAGATTAAAAGATATAAAAGAAATTTTAAAACAAATTAAGTTTTTTGGTTTATGGATAGATAATGTAATATTTTATGTAATTTACAATAAGTATAAGGTTATTATGTAACTAATTGTAAGAGGTAATCTGTAAATAATGTTAAAAATACTATTTTACCCTTAAAAAGTGGTTGTACTTTATGTATTGAGTGAGGTAAGTATTCTTAATTTAATAGTACTTTAAAATACATTTCTCATATGTTTTATATAGTATAGATTAGGTTCGTATGAGATTTTTGTTTTAGTGAACGCGCTAGAAAATCAAATTCACATAGTTGGAAATCTCAACCGACATCCATTCTGAGGATAAAGGCGTGACAATTTGCTAAACAGTTGGAACTTAATCGTAACTTTAGAAAGCTAGAAACAAAATATTATATTTTGACAAAAACCAATGGGAGCCTTAAGTAATTACTTGAATATCAAATTTGGTTTTTTTATCTTGATTTTTTTTGGATTTTAAATAGAATAATCATAGAACAAAATATAATTAAATCATAACTTATATAGTAAATTCATTACAAACAAAATATAATCAAATCATATCCGTTATGAAAAAAAAATTACTACAATGAATCACAAATAATATATTCTAGCTCATACTCTTTTTAGTTGTAGAACAACCTTTGAAGATTTTAACCAATTTCGTCCTAAACAAAATATTAAAAAGGAAAATAGAGAAGAACGTAATTGTTAACGTGCATATTTGTTAAACCTGTTGAAATATATGTCTAATTTCAATTCAATGTCAAACATGTAGTTATATAATAATTGTTCTTTAAATGTTGGTTTTTGGTTTGTTTTCATGGTGATCTGTCATGCTCGTGAGTTGGTTATGTTGCTGGGCTTGAACCGAGTTGAAGTTGGAAGCGGTTGAGGTCAAGAATGAAAGTTTTGCTAGTGTTGCAAGTTTTTTGGAAAGTTGAGGGGTTTATCAGTCAACTGATCAAAGTCCATCAGAGATAAAAAAAGAATCTGTTTACTCTCTAAGGGGGATGAGTGAGTCACATACAGAGCTTCTATTTTGCCCTAGTCTTCACTCTAATATTTGAGTTGCAAGAGCATTATTATCTTTTTGGTATAATCAAGGATTTTAACCAGTTCTTCATTGTTATACGAGTTCTGATCGATTCTTATTATCAACAATGCACATGTTCGTCTTCATGTTACCATCTTCACAAGAGTTTCTTTTGATCACGTGATTCAACCATCGTCTTCTCTATTGTCTTGTTCGTTTGAATAGAGATTGTTTGTGTTTGTTATGATCTATTTCATCTTAGTCTTTGTTTTGTATTAGATCAAATTCTGAGTTTTAACAGTTGATTCGAAAATACAAAGTTGGAATTATATATTCTTGACAAAACCATCCAACATGGTTATTTAGATAATGTTTTAGTCCTACGTCAATATAGTTTTTGCTCGTTCTATGATTTTTAAACCGATGCAAAGAACATGCCAACACAGTTTTCACCAACATTGGACGTCACGAACCTTTATCATAAAATTAAGGGACTTCATCATAACTTTTAATATGCATTTCATTTAACTATAAGAAAAATGTCATTGAATAGTAATAAAATTTTAAAAGTGTTTCAATTTGACCACTCATGTATATTTTTCTTATATCGAACCACTAAACCATCAAAATGAGTTATTATAAAATTTTCTTATGTAAATAAAGTAGTAGAGGAGAAGGCGTGTTAATTATATTAAAAAATATATTTAATATTCACGCCAGCATTCCACATTAGCATCAAAAATAAAAAAATAAAAACATGTTAAAACTTATAATAATAAGTTTTAACAAAACATAAAGCCGGATGACTTAATTAAAAGTTAAAATATTTTTTTAAACTTAAGTTAACTAATTGAAACATTTTTAAAAATTGGTTATTATTTTGCAAAGTTAAGCTAAATGATGCTTAAAGCATCAATATTTTCGTTTCTTTATTACTTGTCATGTCCTTTTACTATTTTAGAGTTTGAAATCGAATAGTGACTATACCTAATATTGAAAAAAAGATGTTATAAACATTAAGTTGTTGTACCTAAACAAACTGAAATGGTGGTTTACTTCTTCCACCTAACACCCATGAAACAAGTAACTTCAAGGAGATCTTAATCTCGGTCATTCAACTATAACCTGAAGAAAATACAGAAACTTACATACATGGACCTTGTGATTTGTGATAAATTATGGATTAATCTCTAAACTTATTTCTTTTATGTATTTGACAACTAATAACGCTATTTTGATTTCAACCATGGTCCTTATGTTTAATGATATTAATTTGGCTAGTTAGTTCAGATAATCTCTTGTATATTAATCCTCAAAATGTTATCATACTGTTTAACATTCTAATATTGATGTAGAGTATAAAGGCGTTGCTAAATGACTTTGTAATATACTCGTACGGTTAGATTTCTCGCTCTTTTGCGCTAGAAAATTCTATTTGTGCCACTATGGATGCAATTTGTTTACCTTTTAATCAGGTTCAATACAATGAATCAAACATAAATTAAGTTATATTTGTCTGAAAACTACTACAAAACCCGTCCTTAGGATATAATATTAAACACTTTTATATTCTTATTACAATACAAGAATTGAAAGGAAATGATAAATACGGTACTATTAAATGAAATAAATAAAAAACATTAATGTATAGTTGAAGTAGAAGATGATGGCTGAGGATTCGTGTACTCCACGTTTCCTAAGATATATCAATCGAAGTAGTTTGTACAGTTGGGTGTAACAGCCCAAAATTTTGGTAAAACCAGTTAAAAGAGAAGAAAAAAGAATGTTGCAGTTGAAGAGAAAGTATAGAGACTAAAGATGATCAAAATGAAAGTTTACGAACCTCATGGTCGTTACAAAAGGAAGGAGAGTTGTCTCTTCCTCTTTTCTTGCGCTAGGAAAATTCCAAAAGAAGTAGAGAGAGAAAGCTCTTTGAGTGCCCATGCCATTAGACTATGTATTGGGGTCTCTAGAAGGTAAAGCGGGAAGAGAGTCCCCATCTCCAAAGGGGCGCACCTAGATATACATTGTCGAGAAAGAAGCATTAAGGTATAATTTTATCATACTATTTATTAGATCTGAGCTAGATCTATGCTTATACGTGGGTTACGAATCATTTAGAATGATGAAGTTAATGTTTTTAAGTATGCATGTTTGTAGATCTAGAGATTTATCATCGTTGTTTTAGGGTTTGTTCAAGTTCTTCAAAAGTTAAGTTCTAAATTCTCATGTGTTTATGTTTTTATGTTATTTTTTGGGCTTATATGCATGCATACATATTTGTTTTCATTAAATCTATAGTTTCACAAGTAAAGTTAATAATTTTATGATGAGTGATTTTAAAATGAAATTGATTTGAATATGTGCATGAAATGGATAATTTGAAAACCCTAGATAAGTATGGCCTAGATCTATTAATAAACATCATGCTTGATTGGAAATGAAATGAGAAATGACATTTACAGTACTCGAAAAAGAAGGATTTCACAACTGTATTAACCATGTTACCCGAATTTGAACTTCCTTAGCAAAACACAAGACATGATACTCAACTAAATCTAGGTTCTTTCACTCGTAGGTGGATTACTCACTCGCATATGATTTAATCTCATGTAAAGGTTACCTTAGTCACCGGCATGTACTTTCACCGCATCTAAACCTCCTTACCCATATTTGAGTATAAAAGTGTATTCTAGAAACCTTAAACACCCAAAGGTGATTGTGTCTCCCACATGATTTAGCTACCCGCGTGTGAACTATTCACCGAACCTACTTTCTTCCACCTGAATCTAAAGACGCTTAGAATAATTTCACATCTGTACACCTTGACAAATAGTTGCAAAAGAGTTGAATTTTGACCTAGGATTGACTTTAGCAATGGTATGATTTCCTAGGTACCTTACATCTGATACATTTGTGATATGCATATGGTATGGAATGCATGATTTGTTAAGGGAATTAATGAAAAGTATTATGCATAATGAAGTCAAAAACTAACTAGAATGGGTCTTCTACTATCAGGGGCTTAGCTAGTCCTGATTGTATTCACTTGATTGGGGTCAAACATTTGTTGTTGGTCTATATATGGGGTTTGGCTTTGTGTAGACCTAATGATATGGCAAGTGAAAAGATAATGAAAAGAATGAAAGAAAGATAATAAACACAATAACAAATGTTATGAAACCCGTGCATATATGTATATATGGTTATTGTGTGTTTATGAATGAAAGTAAAAAGTTATTTTACTAGATATAAAATTAGAAGTCACTCACCAATACTAAATTTTGTATGTATTTTGGCAGGTAAGTTATTGAGCTTATGAGGATTATGGGTGACCCCGAGGGTGGACGACCGCTTAGGGCCCGATCTTCTTAAAGGCCCAATTCTTTAAAATTTTGTGTCTATATACATACACACACATACATACACACATATATTTAAAAAAAGCTATGAACTCTTAATAAACTTATTAACAAACTCAATAACATTTTAATTATTTTAGCCTATTTGATGTTAACTAGAGCCCATAACAATTTAAATAGTTTAGCCCAATACCGTTTATCTAATCTAAACTTAAATTAATATAATAATACCTAAATAAAAATACATTCAAGATTTCAATGGCAAAAGTGAGAAGACCGATCGGCGATCAACTTTGGCACTTTGATTGTATTGTACAAGCTATTCGCTTTAGACCTTTTTTATACGTTGTATTATAGGGGTCTATGTTTTGTTCTTGCCCAGGGTTTTTTGAGAATTCTCAGAGCCAGCCCTGATGAGTATTGCATGGAGTTTCAAGTTACTTGGCAATTGAAGACTCACACTTTCGTTTATAAATGATGAATGTTTATTTTAAATGATAATATAATGTTATATTATTCATTTTAACTCTATTTCAGACATGGTTTGAGTAAACACAAGCTTTAAGAATCGATGTATTATTCATTTTAACTCTATTTCGGACGTGGTTTGATGCGTTGTAAATCTTTGACATTATAGAACCTAAATGTTATAAATAACATATATTAACTATTGTTAATTATATTTAGCTATATTTAGCTATTATCCGAAGTTAGAAAATCTTATTTTCCTGTTCTGTTAAAAACTTATGTTTAACAAATAAAAAGAAACATATTGCATTCGATGAGTTTCATTTGTTGCATTCTTCCTGCTTATAGCGCGAGACATCTTCGAGAGAAATTATTAGTAACATAGAGACGTACAATCTTTATATTCATGAACAATATATAAAATATATCATATAAAATAATTATTTATTCTTCAAATAGGAATTTAAATATATTATATAAAATATATTCTGCTAACATAAATCCCCTTGGATTTATCTTTTGCTTATCACTTTATCCAATATTATCATAACCTGATCAGTAACGCATTACTAGCTTGTCTATTTGTTTGGTCGAATTTGATACCTAATGGCTAATGATGTGACAATTAATATGAGTATATTTGAAATATATAGAAAAAACAATAAATGATTATAGAAATTTAAACACAACCATTTAAAATGATGTTCAAAGAACTAGATTGGACAGGGAATCAGCGATCTTACGGTCAACGGTTCGGACCATTCGTACCGGATAACGTTATAAATGATAGAAAAATAAAATATGAATAATGTAATACTAAACTAATTGGAAAATAAGATTTTAAAAAAGAAAAAACTATAAAAATTCCGGTACAATCACCGGTTCCAGTTCACCCAGTTTCGGTCCAACCAATATGATTGGCCGGTACAAACCCATTTTGAAAATAGGGATTTAGACATTCAATGAAGACTGGCGTCAGTGACTCCAGCTTGGCATTAAGCTAGGAGTCAAAGATGGTGTCGGTCAACAAGTTTAGATCTACCGACTCTAGTGGCGTCAGTTGCGCCCCCTCTACTGCACTTTTGATTTTCACTTGTAACTGTTTGAGAGCTTTCGGTTGATATTTCGTGGGTTCCGTAACTCTTTTTCAAGCTCAAGTTATGCTCATTTTAAGTTACACGATCTCGCAACATCTATTATGCGTTTCTTGATTTCCCGGCTTCCGATTTTCATATCGTTTCTTCTATAATCTTTATATTCTTCATGTTTATCCTACAAACACATGAATATCCAAAAAGTAACTTCAATTCTCATAAATTCATACATAAAACACTAAAATAAAATCTTTAAACATTGAGCTTTAACCATTCGATCACAATTAACTGATAAACTAGCGTTATTAAAAAAAAAAAAAATAGAGAGATATTAAAATTTAAAAAAGTGAAAACATGATAAACTAGCCCGAGCAAGGTTCAAGCTCTAATGCATCAGCGGCTCTACGGTGTTTGAAAATAAGTTGTCGCTTAATACCATCAATTTTTTTGAGCCTCAACCTAAAAACAATAATGATATATAACTAATATTCATATATTTGATTTATTTTCGACAAAACATTTCTTGTTTTAGTGATAACATGTATACTAATTATCCTATAGTTTACAAAAGAAACTGAAGAAATAGTAGTATTTTTGAAGTTGTGAGTTTGGTCACAAAGGTTTTCTAGAATTGTAGCTTCTACCCCTCATCTCTTTGTAAAGAGTTGGAGGGGAGGGTTTGTGTATGGTTTAACCTTTCAACATATAATAACCTACGCAACTAAAGTTTAAACCTATTAACAATGTTAGTTTATATGAAATGCAACCGCTTATTTTTTAATTTGTTTTGGTAATTTGTAGGTAGAAATAAACTTTAAGGCTCAAAGATCAAATGCTACAAGCAGTGAAGGAAAGGGAAATGGGGAGAACCACTTTGCTTCCCCGACGGTTATCCTACGGTATGCAGATTTCAAAGACTGTGGCGACCTCTTGTCTTCGCTGGTTACACAAACAGGAATAGGTACATGTATGATAATGATTTACAACTCAAGTAGTGAAGTTTGTAAAATAGACTTTACACCCCAAGTAATGATCTTTGGTATTGATATTGTAAGATATCCAAGAGCTTATAATAATCTCATATTCATGGTTAGAATGTGTTAGAATTCATTTATCTTGATTATATAGAGTAGTCAGATGTTTTGTTATATGTATTTTCGTTGGGTTTTTGTCAATTTGACACAGGGTGGAATTTGATGTAAAACTTTATTTTGACCTATCATTATTTTATGGAAATGACTTACTATAATAACTAGTGAAAATAATTAAATTATAATACATGGCTAAAAGACTAAAAAGAAATTCTTCCAGATTCATCAACCCTAGCATCCCGATGAATTAAAGAGTAACTAGCCATCGTTTGATCTATTTTTTGACCTTCTAAGATAAACAAATTTGATTCTAAATTGTCATTTTATAGGTGGTAATAATGAATCGATCTATTGATCTATTATAGATATGAAGGATTTTTGTGGGAAATTGGATGTCTTCTTCACCCAAATTACAAAGAAACACACATTTTACAATCTATGAATTGATCTATTAATTGAATCCTTTAATTTGTTTGGCAGAAAAGAAAACCACACTTTACAAGCTGCACATTGTTTTTTTTTTGGTGCAAGTTATTCGTCGGTAATGATGGCCAACACAACCCTGAACCTTTGTAGACGTGCTTATGGTGTTTGGTTAATCTGATATTTGATTTATGTTCAATGTCGATGATGATGAAGTTGCGTTCATCTGAGGAACTTTGTGTCTAGGGGTGAGCAAGAACCAGTTCTTTTCAACTGGAACCGTCAGAACCGTTTGGACCGAACCGTTAAGAATCGGTTGTATTAATAAAGGTTTGGTTCCCGGTTCCTACAATATGCGTATACGGTTCTCGGTTCGGTTCCGATTCCAAAACCGGATATGTACTTAAAACCGATAGCCTATAAAAAGTTTGAATGCTAATAAAATACTAACTTATTTATAAAGCAAAATTTACTAATAATTAACCTAATAGGCTCTGATTGTATCTTCTACTTTCGAAGTAAACATACCCAATCAAATACACTATTGGAGAACAACGTTCATTGACATCACATGAGGTTATTATTGTGGTTTGTGTATTCAAATTGTGGTTTAATATGAATATTGAATTACTCTTTTTAATAAATCATCACATCATGTATTTTATTTTAGGTTCTTCAACTAAAACCGGTTCGTTACCGGTTATTCAACATTACCGGAACCGGTTTACCCGCTTAGAAACCGAACCGATTATGTTTACTATAAGGTTCGGTTACGGTTTTCATATTTAGGCTATCTGGTTATCGGTTCTAGCCGGTTCAAACTGGTTGCAAACCCCTATTTGTGTCTATGCCTTAACAAGATGTGTTTACAATTTTGTGGTTTTTCCGGCTGTGATAATATTCCTAATATGGTCTTAATTGCCTTGGTTTAGCAGCCAGTTTTGGCATGTAGCCACAACCAACATTAATTTTGAGGCATGATCTAAGTTTATTGTTGTGAATCAAATTCTTGTAAACTTTTGTTGTTATTCACTCAATAGGCGATGAAAATGTCAAAGAAATGATTTGTTTGTTGTTATGACATGATAAATGCAATGTTTGCAGTCACAATGAATTATCATTTCCGAGCCTTTTGTGATTTATAAATTCCTAAGAGCTTTGTGAATACAAATTGACTATGATGGTAAGAACGTGATGATCAGATAATGTGCATGCTTTAGCCTCATTTTTAACTGTATGTCGTGTGCGCAGCGCACGCCTGTGGACAACACTAGTTAGCATAATATTCAAAGTTCAATTCTCATATCTTCACATTTTATTTTTTTATATGCTTTTAGTAATATTTTAAATTATTTATATGTTTTGTGTTTACTTTTTACTGTTTACATGTTTTTATATATGTTTATGTTTTTATCTTTGTGCATAACATAACACGGTTATTCAACTAAATAAGTTCCGTAGGTCTAAAAGAATTCAATTTCTTTAGTGGTTAAACACCAAATTGATATTATAAATCATACTAGAGCTAACACCAGATCTTACCAAAATTATTTTTATTCCAACAACTAGACAACCATTGTAATTTTACTACAGCTTCATCTTGTGTCTTTTTCATATATATTCCTTACCACATTAATTTTAATTTAATTTATTAATGCTTTACCAAAATTTATATTTTTTAATTGACATGCAATAAGTCGATCCATCTAAAAAAGTTCACTGGATTTTTATCTCACTTTAACCTTTAAAATAATTAAACCACTTCTACACCAGTGATAAGATGTGAATCGCATAATAAATAGTTTTGTGCCTTGTGGGCACACCGAAAGCAGATTCCTTCAGAAAAAAATCTATGTATTCCTTTTAAACTAATAAATAAAGATACACGTACCCACTGGAGCTTTCCAGAAGAAAAATAAAAAATAAACATACACATTAAAAAAAAAAAAAAAATAATAATAATAATAATAATAATAATAATAATTAATAATAATAATAATAATAATAATAATAATAATAATAATAAGCTTGCACGCTTAAGGCTAATACGTTGCGGAGTGACTTTATCATTAGTTCTTTCCACGTGTTTTGCGAGGTTATTTTGTAATGTTACGACATGTGGCATTGATTGGGTGCTGGATAGAGTCACTGATCAAGAAGTCTTACCATGTTATGGATTAAATGATCAGGAGTTCTCACTCACGCCCACTTGATCGCGCCTGTTGGTTGCGGCAGTGGCGGAGGATAGTGAGGGCCGGGGGGGGGGGGGGGGGGGGGGCGCCGCCCCCCCTTTTTTTTCGTCGGTAGTGTTAATTTTTAGCCCGTTAGTGTAAATTTTTGGCACGGTAGTGTAAATTTTTATATAAATATCAAGTTCGCCCCCCTAAAAAAATTTAATTTCGCCCCCGCCCCCCCTACGGAGATGTTCAAGCTCCGCCACTGGGTTGCGGTGTGCGCGTCCAGGATGGCTGGCCATGTGGGCCGCGCTCATATTCGCGGCTCAGGCAACACATAGCCTAAGATAACAGAGTTGAGCCGTGAGTTTTCCAATTGTGAGTTTCCTCCTGAGAGAGTTAAGAGTGTCGTCGCGGCTGAAAAATAAATAAATCAACTCAATTAAGATAACATGTAAAAACTTGCACAGTGGTACCACCTCATGCACCGAATGCTTATTTCAAAATTCTAAACATTAATAACATAATCACACGCTCAAACATCGATTTCTGAAATCACGATCACCAATTCACCCCCATTATAACAACAAATACACTCCACAAACTCCCAATCACACACTCACCCTCACTCCACCACCAAGAACCCTAACAATGGCACAACAAGAAGAACTCATTCTTCTCGATTTCTGGGCGAGCATGTACGGCATGAGGGTCCGAATCGCCCTTGCAGAAAAGGGTATTCCTTACGAGTACAGAGACGAAGATCTCAAGAACAAAAGCGACCTCCTTTTGACCATGAACCCCATTCACAAGAAGATCCCTGTTCTCATCCACAACGGCAGACCAATCTGTGAGTCCAGCATCATCGTCGAGTATATCGACGAGGTTTGGAGCGATAAAGCGCCACTGTTTCCCTCTGATTCCTATGCTAAAGCTCGTGCAAGATTTTGGGCTGATTACATCGACAAGAAGGTCATTTTGACTTTTTCTTGCTGTTTTTGTTGTTGATAATCTTTACTGGTGTAGTCGTATGCGTATAAGATTGTTGGGTGTAAGTTTAGGGGTTCGGATTTGGGTTCACCTTTCAAAATTAATTGCAAAGATTATGAATTTCGATGTTTTAATTTGATTCGAAGAGTATTTTGACTAATTTTATGTCAGAAAGTTGTACTGATTGTAGGGTACATTATAAATAGTTGTAAATATTGCTAGCCCTAGTGGGGTTCTTTTGTACTGAATAGTGATTAATCGTGGATTAGTCGGGATTAATCGGATTGAAAATTTTAAACTTATTAATCAGATTGGATAAATAAGTATAATTATTCAAAATTTCAAATGCTTTGATTTTGACCAATTTACTGTTTTTTTACTGATTTTGACTGCTTTTAATCAGTTAACTACTTATTACTGATTAATCCTGATTTTTGAAACACTGTCTGCTAAAATTAGCAACGCGTGAACATTGGCTGCTTGATTTGTTTATCGCCATGCGGTTTAAACAACATTTAGGCCTACACTAAGACCTTTGACATGAAAATATGATTGCCTTCTGTTTTGGACTTTTTGTTGACCAAATTGTAAAATTGCAGTTATACCAAACAGCTAGAAAATTGTACACAACAAAAGGGGAAGAATACGAAGAAGCGAGGAACGAGTTCTTAGAATGCCTGAAATTGCTCGAAGGAGAGCTTGGAGACAAACCTTACTTTGGAGGTGAAAGTTTCGGGTACCTTGATATATCTTTAGTCCCATTTTATTCATGGTTTCAAGCGTATGAAACCTATGGGAACTTCAACTTTGAGCACGAGTGTCCAAAGTTGATCGCGTGGGCCAAAAGATGCATTCAGAACAAAGAGAGTGTGGCCAACACTCTTCCTGAGTTGCCGAAAGTGTTTGCCTTTGTTCAGCACTTGAGGAAGAGATATGGGATCGATGACTAGAGCTTGAAGCATTCGGACAGAAAGAATACTTGGATGTTTTTTCAGTAAATAAAGATTGTTGAGGTCACACGTTACAATCTTATTTGTTGTATTTTCAGTGTGTTTGACGTTCAATCGATATTCCAACTTTGTTATGACCTAAGTGTGTTATTGCATCTAGACTATGTGGCTTATGGGATATTTGGTCGGCTCTTAATGGTTCATAACTTTTTATTCGTTAAGAGGTAACCTAATGCTGAGTGTTTGAAAGAATAAATCTTAATTAGTGAAAGCTGTGGTAATTTTAACATGATGGAATCTTTGAACATATCAGAATGATAGAGCTTCAAATTAAAAAAAATATAGAAAAGAGACGTTCAATTTAGTGATGCATTATTTGTTTTTTGGTGCTCAAATGGGAATCGTAAGTATATTTGTACTTGAACGAAGTGGTAAAGAACCCAAGTTTGATTTTGTATTTGTTTTTGTTTTTTTGGTGGTTAGTGTTTTGTTATCCGGTTATATATAATTTTCTCATCCGTTTACAAAAAATTAAACAAGAGATATATAAACAATGATTACTATTAATTGCTTAATTTTTAAAGTGACTTAAAAAAATTATAAAACTTATGTATGATTTAAATAATTTTTATCTTCACAGATTACCCTTTTTGAACTTGAATTAAAAAATTACTAACTACTAATCAATATTTATAAATTTTAATATTCACATAAAATTCTCATAAGATTTGAAAGAAGTACTAGAATTTTGAGTAAAAACATTCGATAACTAAAAAACTAAGATAGAAAATTATTAAATTCATCATCTGTCATAACCAAAATACAAATATTGTAACATTTTTTCTAACGGCAAATGTGCGACCCTGTTTTGAATGATTCACGTTATTTAAATCGGATCCAACTATCCGTTTTCCAACCGTGACCTCACTTCAACCCTTTTTCAAGAGGAAACTCATTACTTGAAAAACCTTATTGCTCAACTCTAGCAATTTTGAGCATTTTTAGAGTGAAATTTAAACCCATGACATCTATAGAAATCTTTTTTAAAGTGGTTTTTTTTTGTAAAGATGATGGTTTATGGGTGCTTTTGAGGAAAATGTTGAAAAATGAGTGTTACGTGATTGTGGTTTACGAAATTGGAGTACCAATCATTGGTTCCGTAAGTTTGATTTAGAGAAACATTATGCCATTTGTTGACCGTTTGTTGACCGTGTTTAAAACGTTAGTTGGCCAATTTAGTTTTGAATCCTCAACTTGGATTTACGGATTCAATAAAAAAAATTAACTAATTTTTTTTAAGTCTTCACCTACCAAAATGAATGGATTTCTTTATGCATTTTTGTGGTTTACGGAATCAGAGTATTAACCTTTTCTAATGCCTTGGATGCCATTGGGGAGTATGTAGTGAGATTGTGTTTTTCTTTTTTTAATTTCTTCATTCAATTCTTAAGGGGACGTTTGGTTGGAAGGAATGAAATGAAATGGAATGAGGAATGGAGAAACTAGTATAATGTTCAAGTGAATTATGCTTGATTGGGTAATGAAATGTAAAACTCAAGAGAATGTTTCATCTTAAATTCCCTTAGTTGTGGGATTTCAAATTCCCTCTCTATGTGAAAGAATTTTGAAATTTCACAACCAAAAGAATTTGAGATGAAACATTCACTTGGGTTTTACATTTTACTACTCACTCAAACATAATATACTTGAAAATTATACTAGTTTCTCAATTCCATTCCATTTCATTCCATCTCATCCAATCAAACGCTCTCTTATTGTCTTTTTATTGATTCTCTAATCATATTTATGGAACTCTTTTTATTGTCTTTTAATTGTTTTTTTCTAATTCTTTTAACCGGATTTGAATTAATTTTTTTCTTTTTAAATTTCAACTCTTCTAATTAATTGATTTTATACAATTACAAATTACATTAAAGTTACAACTTAAAAATAATAAATGAATAAGATTAAACAACATCATAAATAATAGAGCACATAAGAAGTTTAAAGTGAAATATAAAAAACAAAAAGATACATCGTTCGGAATAGCAAACCTTCGAGTAGTGTTTCAGTTTACACTTGTTCTGTTTGGTTGAAAAGCATTGTTGGCATTCATCGATGGGTTTTGTGGTTCGTTTTCATGGTGGTTTTCAGCCCCAGACGATGATAAACCAGCTTGGTGCTTTGTTGAACGTCTCCAATTTTTGAGAATCCAACTTGACGATCCAACTACAGCTTAAGAATTGTATTGGTCCATTACTATTTTGATAAAGAAATGATGAATATAGTTACCAAATTTGTAACACATGTGAAGACCTTAATTTATAGATGCATTTTCATGTCATATTCTAATTATAAAATACTATTATAGATACTTTTTGTTTATTTTTAATAAATGATTATCAACAAACATTAAACTTAAAATTTTACAACTTAGAATGATGGACTTTATCGTACAAAATTATATAATATGTTAAACTTTTATGATGTAAACGTTGTCCACGTGAAAAACGTTAGAAGCTATGATTAATAATGTTTGAACTCTTAAAATAATATTTACTAAATATTCAATTTAAGAATTGATTAAAGGAATTAAAAAAGTAAAAACACAATCTCACTACATACTCCCCAATGACATCCAAGGCACTAAAAAAAGGTTAATACTCTGATTCCGTAAACCATAAAAATGCATTAAGTAATCCATTCATTTTGGTAGGTGAACACTTAAAAAAAATCAATTAAAAAAATTTATTGAATCCGTAAATCCAAGTTGGGGATTCAAAACTAAATTGGTCAAATGACGTTTTAAACACGGTCAACAAATGGCACAATGTTTCCGTAAATCAAATCAAACTTACGGAACCAATGATTGGTACTCCGATTCCGTAAACCACAATCACGTAACACCCATTTTTCCATCTTTACCAAAAAAAACACCCACTTTGAACAAAATTCGACATCTATATATGCAACATACCAATGATCCTTAGCGCAACTGGTTAAGGTGAGGTACTCATGACATGTAAATAAGGGGAGGTCATGAGTTCAAGTCTCACTCTGAGCAAAATATTTAGAATTAAGTCGGGGGTTATTCTCAGCAATGGATTTCCTTCTGAGGGGGTTGGGGGTGCGGTCCCGGCTGGAAAACGGATAGATAAGCCCGATTAAAATAACACTTATCCTCCGAAGCAGGGTCGTACATTTGCCGTTAAAAATATATATATATACATGCAACATGAATACATGATGACCGGATTTCTGTACTCCCACCCACACATCACATATCCACACACTCCCACCAATTATCCCCTCCACAAACACACACATGTACCACCTCGTGCACCACATGCTTATTTCAAGATTCGAAACATCAATGTTATATTAATATTATCAAGATCAAACTTCGATCTCTAAAGTCTAAATCACCATCACCCATTCATACTATTCACTCCCCATATAATAAACACAATCCACAACCTTCCACCACCAAGAACACTAACAATGGCACAACAACAACAACAAGAAAACCTCATTTTACTCGATTTATGGGCGAGCATGTTCGCCATGAGGGTCAGAATCGCTCTTGCGGAAAAGGGTATTGCTTACGAGTCAAGAGAGGAGGATGTGTGGAACAAAAGCGAGCTGCTTTTGACCATGAACCCCATTCACAAGAAGATCCCAGTTCTCATCCACAATGGCAAGCCGATATGTGAGTCGAGCATCATCGTCGAGTATATCGATGAGGTTTGGAGCGATAAAGCGCCATTGTTTCCTTCTGATTCTTATGCTAAAGCTCGTGCGAGATTTTGGGCTGATTTCATTGACAGTAAGGTAACTACAGGAGTATTATAGCATCTTAAAACATCCTTACATTACATCTTGGCTATTATAGGGGCGTTATATGTGGGGTCGTTTTCTCCATAACGTTTTAACATCTTATAAATCTCATAAATGGATAATGATTGATTTAACATTAAAGGACAATAACCATTACACGTGTTTTTGGCTAAAAATATGATGTTGAGTTAACGCTGATGTAACATTAAATGTTTTTTAAGAGTTATTAATCATTAGATATGGTCTAATAGTATGGTTGTATGATTGTTGGGTGTAAGTTTAGGGTTTGGATTTCGGTTCTTGTTGAGTCATCTGCTAAAATTAATTGCAAAGATTTTGAATTAATATTGGAAGTTTTATATTGATTGGAAGTGTATATTGAACATTTTTTAGTGAGAAAGTTGTCGTGATTGTAGGGTACATTATAGATTGTTGTACAGATTGATAGTTGTTAGTCGGCATGATTTGGTCAAATTAGAATTTTATATGTAATTTTCAACTTTTAAACTTATATATAAGAATTTAGTAACTTATATATCACACAGCTCAAATGAAAATATAATTAATTATTAGTAACTAATATTTAGAAAATATAAAATATGTTTTGAGATAAAATATGATTAGAATTATATATAATCAACTAACATAAGAAATAAATCAATAATAATATTTTTTTCTAAAACTTTCTTCTTTAAAAAACTTTTGTTTTTTAGAAGATTATTATTTTTAAACATTCTTTTTTAAATATATTTTTAACAATTTCATTTGTTTAAAAACCTTCTTTGTATTAGAATTTTCATATTTTTAAGCTTTTTTTTTAAAAAATGTGTTTTCAATGAAAAGAAGCAGTTTTTTATTTATTAAGAAATCTATTTTATGATTTAAGATAAAATATAGTACCATTAGCATTTAATAGCATTATTAATTAAGGGTTGTTTTGCTATGATAGTGATATGTAACAAAAGAAGTTGTGAGAAAATGACACATCACCAAAATTATTTTGATTTATTAGAGAAGATGTAAAAAATTTCAAACTTTTATTTATAAGTTTCCAAACTTATTAATAGGATTGGATTAACAAGTATAGTTTTCAAATACTTAAAAAATATTTTGACTGTCTTTGACCAATGACCCATTTTAGGTCCAACTAGGTAAAATTTAATCTGTAAACTTCTGATTACCGATTAATCATTGATTGTTACAACACTGATTACTAACAATTAGCAACACATGAACAATGGCTACTCCATTCACTGACCACCACAAGACATTTGACATAAGAATATGATTATCTTCTTTATTGGTTAATAACCCAATTAGAAAACTGCAGCTATACCAAACTGGTAGAAAATTGTACACAACAAAAGGGGAAGAACACGAAGAAGCGAGAAAAGAGTTCATAGAATGCTTGAAATTGCTTGAAGGAGAGCTTGGAGACAAACCTTACTTTGGAGGCGAAAGCTTCGGGTACCTTGATATATCTTTAGTCCCATTTTATTCATGGTTTCAAGCGTATGAAACCTATGGGAACCTCAACTTTGAGCACGAGTGTCCTAAGTTGATCGCGTGGGCTAAAAGATGCATTCAGAACAAAGAGAGTGTGGCCAACACTCTTCCTGAGTTGCCGAAAGTCTTCGCCTTTGTTCAGTACGTGAGGAAGAAATATGGAATTGATGAGTAGAACTTGAAGCATTCGGATAGAAAGACTACTTAGATGTGTTTTTCTGCGAATAAAGATTGTTGTGGTCGCATGTTACAATCGTATTTTTTGTATTTTCAGTGTGTTTGACATTCAATTGGTTGATTGCATTTTGCATATATGTGAGATTCCTTTGAATGGGTTGATTGCAGTTCATTTTTGTGAATGATACATCTCAGAAACACATTTGACTGTTAGGTGAACAAACTTGTAATTGGATGTGAGAATATTGAGCAAACCAGTGACCACCTTGATCAAAATCCCATGGTTATAAGCCTCATGGATCAAAATTATCAACTCAAGTGAATTCCACATTAGTCGTAGACAAATGAGACGTGTTAAATAAAGTGCATTGTCTTACGCAAGGCATGTTGTGTTTAAGGGCACATGTGGGAAGATCCCGTTATAGTTAAGCATGTTTGGATGGGAGTAGCAACAACTACATATTATGATATCATAGCAACTCTTATGTTGTTCATGATAGGAGAGGAATAATCAATTTTATCTATCTAATTAGATACACAAAATTCAAAAATTATATATATATTTTTTGAAATCTTACTTATGGTTATGAGTTTCATTACAACCCCGTAAATTAAAGTCATTATGTCTTAACGTACGGCCGATACGCACTATAAAAGGTCATGAAATAACTGATTTGGTATTTTGCAAACCAATACGAGTCGTATTATTCAGTGCGACCCATATTCTAGATAACAATGTCTGGTGTATGAATATCCTACCCTTTATTAACTCTTCATATTTTATTAGGATGGCAAACATGTCAAAATATACTATTTTCATATTTGGTTATTAGTTAGATATATATAAACAGTTTTAATATTTATATTACTTATGACTTATTCAGTTGCTAAATTTGATTAGATGGATCCAATCGGTTCAACTAGAGAACTTGTAAGATATTTTTTTTACTGTTTGGTACTGTGAAAACATTAATAAAAATTGTATTTGAAGTGGAAATAATAGTAAAATTATAAAATTACCCTCTTTGAATTGAATAATTTCACGAAAGTATCTCTTGAGTTTTTATTAATCCTCTAATACATATACACATATTAATATATTTTATAACTTATTCATTTATAAATGATAATGGATTGTTGTCAAAAGGTTAAAATAGTTTATTAATGCAGGACCGTTTAAGGGCTTAAGCACAATTACAACACAACAACACAATGAGGAGAATAACTAAGCTCTAATCAAACAGTGAACTGGGTAACCAAAGTGATACAAAGAACACAAGTAAAGCAAGAGACAGAACAAGAGAGTATGGGTTTCAAGGAGGCAGTATATTGCTTTCTCAAGTTCTTTTACAAGTGTTACAAAGCATAAAGAAAAGATACAAGAACTTGAAATACTTATACTACAACCTACAGCCGGCTATACTTTGAAAGCCAGCTGGATACAATTGACTAGACACTAACAAAATCAATTGTAGGATCAAAAGACATATCTGCCTTTTGACCTTGTGACTATGACATGCCATAACTCACATCCTTATACAATACAAAAAGGATAAAGTACATAAAGTGGAAAGTTGAATACTCAAGACCTCAATGTACAGTTACCAAAAGCAAGGCCCTTTTCACCAACTCATGTAAGTTGGTGACTTTACAGAGATGCAGCGGAAAAGGTGCTTTATGGAACAGTACATCAGATAAAGCATGTGTACTAAAAGTCTTCGGAAGAAATCTGTCTTCATAGGATGAGGCTTCGGAAGACTTTGTCTCTGAAGCTTCGGAAGACTTCATGTTTGGCTTCGGAAGATATTGGTCTTGGCTTCGGAAGATTTTACACTTAGAATATTTTCTAATGCTTTGTGTAAAACTTCCGAAGCATTCTTCACTTCAGTACTTAGTGCATGTTGCTGAGACACTTAAGCTGTTTTGGGTTGCATCAGACTTCAGGAATCCTTACAAACTCCCCCTAGGCTGATGCTACCAAAACACTTGGAAGATCTTCAAATGTTGGTAGTCTTCAGTACAATCAGGACCATTCCTTTCTTCATGAGATGGTCAGGATCATCAAGACTTTCATAGTATCTTCTCATCTCAAAGAGATCATGCAGAGGTAAGTTGATTATGTCTTGCCATGAGTAGACATTCTCAACACCTTGATCTCTGATAACAGTCCATCTCTCTGGATTGGTAGAGTAAGTCCAGGACAAGATGGGTGTCTCACTAGTTAGAGGAGCCACTTGAATAGGAGTTGATTGGGCTGCCTCATCATGCACTTCCTAGGTTGATCTGATTCAGCCTGAGGTGCAGAGGTAGATGACTTTGGCTTCTTCTTCTTTGTCTTTGGTTTAGAAGCCATCCTCTTCTTCCTCTTGGTTGTCTTTAACTGAGAAGACTGGTCTGCAGCACCATGTTGATCATCAGTGTCTTTCTCAGTTGGGTGTTCCTCCCTCACAGGTTCAGAAGGAGAGGGAGTTTGACCCTGCCTAGGATCAGAAGATGAAGCTTGCTGGGGCTCAGCTGGAGGTGCTGGTTGAGGTGTCTCTGGTTGTTCAAACTTGACCTCCACTTCAGGTGGGACTTGACTTGGAAGAGAGTGCAAGTCAATAAGTTCTCCACTCTTAATCTTCTGCTTGATCACCCTAATATGCTCATCCATAGTGGATAGAGACATGGGGCCAAGTCTCCTTCCGGAGAATCCATACAGCTTCAAGAAGCTCACCATTCTTTGTCTGTCAGCAGACTTCTTTGCATTCTTTTGAATGATGGCCCTTGACTTTGCAGCTTCTTCCCTTAGTTTTCTTTTGGTTGTCTTTCTTTCCTTGACTAACTCAAGCTCAAGTTGCTTTAAATACTCGAACTCAATGAAGTCATAGGACAAAGGGAGAAGTGCATCTGCCTGATAGAAGCCTGTGGCACTCAGGTAGTTGATCATCTTGATCCTATCTTCCTCTTTATCTACCTGAGGTTCTTGTGGAGCCACATCTTCCTGTGCAGGACTTTCTTGAACTGGTGAGAGAGTAGGAGCATGCTTGTAAAGTCTTTTCTGTCTCTTCTCCTCTTTGAGTTGGAGAAGTATCATTGCATCCTCTTTCTCCTTCAACTCTCTTGACACTTCTCTGTCAGCCAGTTCATTTAGTTCTTCTAAGGGGAGGGAGATGATCTCATCAATGTCATAGTTCCTGGTCTGTAAGTAGGTAATCCTGACTGCCCTTAACTCATCATCCTGAGTATTTGGTCTGGGGGCAGCCCTGATTGCAGCTTGCATGAAGCTAGATGACCCAGTGGAACTTTCTCCCCTTAGTCTCCTTTTCCTCTCTCTCTCTTCCTCCTCAATTTCCTCAGGAGTCATTATCCTTTTCCCTTTGTCACCAACAGACCTTTGTGACTCAGGGTGGATTGAAGCTTGGCCTTCATTGCTTGGAGTAGCTTCCATGCTCTGGCCAGAGAGAGGCTGAGAAACACCTTCACCAGCAGGTGTCTCAGATGGAGTTTGGACCTCAGCAGCAGTTGTTGATGATGAGACAGGGGTCTCAGGTTCTGTCACTGGGCCTTCAGTCAAGGTTTCCCCTATGAAACTAATCTTAGGGTCCACCTCAACATCCAGTTGACCGATGACATTGCCTGATTCCCTAAGTCTCCTTCTTAGAGAGAACTCTGCAAGGATCCTGTCTTGGATTCTTTGAGCCAGCCTGTCAGCTTGTCTTGAATTGCTTGGATTGACAAGTGGCAAGTTGACTAAATCCAGTCTTTCATAAAAGCTCAGGCTTTGGAATTGAAAAACTTCTTGTTGGCCTTGAACTCTTTGAAGTATGAGGGCTCTCCTGTCATCATCATACCTCCACCTTATGATTTGATTGCCAGTTCCCAGTGGTGGAGATGAGACAGCCCTTGGTATGCCTTCCTCAAAGAGACTCCTGATGAGAGAGTCTATAGAGTCCACATTAATGTGAACTTGAGGAAGTTGCTGAGAATGCACAACAGCAAGTGAGGATGGTGAGTCCTCTATGTCCATTCTCTCTGAAGAACTCCCAGGTTCTGTGGTTGTAACAACTTTCTCCCCCTTTTTGGTAGCATCACCCACTTGCATAGGTGAGCTGGAGGATAAGTCAATCACTTCCACAGGTTCTTGTGTTCCTGGTTGAGCTCTCCTTAAAGGTCTCCCAGCTAGTTTTTCCTGCAGATATGAAATCTGGAGTTGCTGATCATTGACCCTGTTTTGCAGGGTAGTCACCTGAGATTCCAAGTGACTAACCTTAGAGACTAAGTAGGTGCATGTTTTTGACAGTTTTTGCACCTTTAGTCTCAAATTCCCCTCATCTTCATCAGAAGATTCATTGGGGGATGAGATGATTGGACCAAAGTCCTCTCTCTCACCACCAGCTTGAGTTTCTTGGCTGCTGGTTTTCCTCTGCTCACTGGCAGCCTCAGTTGAGATGCCAATGGGCTGAGTTGCCATGGTTGAGGTCTTAATGATGTAATCACTTTCAAAAGTGAGAGCCTCTTCCATATGGACATCCTGAACAGGTTCAGAAGTGTCCACCTCAGTAACAGGTGACTGATGGGGGATAGACTGAGGAGAGTCAGAGGTACTCATCTCTCTTTGAGTAGGGGAGGAGAAGAGAGACTCATGGTACTCACTGAATCCTAAGTCTTCATCAGTGTAAAAGGATAGGTTGGGAATTGGTTGGTTGAGATCCAAAGGCTGGGGATGGTAGCTGTCCCCTGAAGGTTGTCCACTTGAGTGTTGAGACTCAGAGTGAAGGCTTAAGGTTGTTGGGCTATTGAGCTCATCAGGGTGAGCTTGAGGAACCTCAGCCCTGATAGGTGAAGTAATGGGAGTGGTTTGCTCCTCAGGAGAAGTGGGAGCTCTAGTGTCCACTTCTTCCTGTAAGGTTGAGTATTTGGGGGCCTGCACAGACTCAATAGTCTGAGCAGGGGTTCGTTTGGATTTTCTTTGGTAGGTGAGGGTGATTTCTGGTCTTTTTAATGGTAGGGACAAAAGAGGTGTGGGTTCAACACTAGCTTGTGTTGCTAGGTTGTCACCTTGAGCAATGAGCTCTAACATTTTGGGACTAGGGCTGTTTCTACCCCAGAGAAGCCTACAGTTGGCTTCTTCATTATTTTAAAGATGCCGGGCTTCATCTGTCCCAATTTAAGAATATTACCTGTTTCCCTCAACTGTGAGCCCAGTTCACAGTTGAGAATGTGTTGAACATATCTAGGAAACATGTAATACTCTAAGGAGTCTAAGTTTGCAAGTAAATTAGTATAAACAAATTGTGAATACCTGAACTTGACCCCCTGAACCATTCCATGAACTATAAAGGAGAGATCCTCAGGAATCTGGTCCCATCCACCATGCTTGTTTGACAAGCTGTGGATAACCACATGGAGCAGGAATTTCCATTGGGATGAGACCTTCCCTTTCCTAAAGGTCTTTACAGAGAAATCTCCCTCATAGCCCATCTGCTCAAAAGAATGATTAACAGCTTCTTTTGGGAAGGACACCTCACCTTCTTCATCATCCAGCTGTAGATGTTGGTTAATGATGGCCGGAGTGATGAAGACTGTCCTCCCTTGCACTGTGGCAGACAGTGCCTTCTCCCCATCCATAATGACCTCTTGGCAGGTCTTCCAGAATTCAAGCAACTGATCCTCATATAGAGTAGGATCAATGGTAGGGAGGTGAAATAATTTGACAGAGTCAAGAATTGGCAAATCTCTGAGAAACTTGCATCTTTCTCAGAGCTTAACAGAGCAACTTGATTATGTTGCCTGTGTAGTTGCATGGAGAAATCAGGGTTGTTTCTGCGGTTAAGGTTGGCCATTTCAGAAGCTTAAGGGTGAAGAAAGGTAGAAAGCAAAGGCGGTTTAGAGAATTAGGTTAGAGAAACAGTAGAATTGAGGAAGATAGTGGGAAAGAGGGGGAACCGTTGGGTATTTATATGAAAAGGGATTTGAACCAAAGTTAATGAAAGAGGATAAACTTTGAAATCCGAAAGTCGGTCCCACCTCTGAAAAGGTAGTTTACTTTTGCTCAAAAAGTAGTTTTCTTGGAATTCGAAAAGCTTCCGAAGTTTATTTGTCTTCGGAAGTTTTGATTTAAAAAGCTTCCGAAGCTAAAATGGCTTCGGAAGATTTTCCTGAGAGTCTTGATAATTTATGCTTCGGAAGAGAAATAAACCCTTGAATGCTTTGTATGAAAATAAACAAAGCTTCCGAAGGTTAATTTTGCTTCGGAAGGAAAAGGTTCTTGAAAATAGATAAGTGTCTGAGATAAGAATTTTAAGCTTCGGAAGATGAATCTTTACTTCTTCCGAAGGTAAAATCTCTTAGACAGTTATTTATTTTAAAGACATGTTTTTCTTCCGAAGATAAAATTTTATCTTCCGAAGTATCAGAAATTTTCAAGAATCTAAGGAAAGTCTTCAAAAAGAATTTTACATCCAAAGAAAACATGAGCTTATGAAAGTGATGAACTAGACAACTTAGGACACACATATTTTAAGAAGAAATAATTAGAATTAGTTTTAATAAAAAGTCTACTCAAAGTTAATCATCCCAATAGCTGATATCAGATACTTAAATCTCTGTTCATCAAAAGCTTTGGTGAACAGATCAGCATATTGTTCATCTGTATGAACTTTGACTAGTTTAATTAATCCTTTTTCATAGTTATCTCTTATTAAATGATACCTGATGTTGATGTGTTTGGTCCTTGAGTGCTGCACAGGGTTCTCAGTGATAGAGATAGCACTATTGTTGTCTATGTGGATAGGAGTCTCTTTGAAGTTAAATCCATAGTCCAGCATCTGATTTTGAATCCAAAGCACTTGAGCACAGCAGCTTGCAGCAGCAATGTATTCAGCCTCAGCAGTTGATGCAGACACACAGGATTGTTTCTTGCATTGCCATGAGACCACCCTTCCACCAAGGAATTGACATCCCCCAGATGTAGACTTTGCAGTCATATTGCAACCACCATAATCACTATCTGTATAGGCATACAGATTGAAATTTGGATTCTTTGGATACCATAGACCAAGTGTTGAAGCACCTTTGAGGTATCTTAAAATCCTTTTCACAGTGATTAAGTGAGACATCTTAGGGTTGGCTTGATATCTTGCACAAATACATGTAGCAAACATGATATCAGGCCTGCTAGCTGTAAGATACATAAGAGACCCAATCATAGCCCTGTATAAGTGCTCATCTACACACTCCCCCTCAAGATCTGGACCAAGGGAGTGGTTTCTGGCTATGGGTGTCTTAGCAATCTTACAATCAGTCATATTGAACCTCTTGAGTATGTCTTGAACATACTTTGACTGACTTATGAAGATGCCATCTTCAACTGCTTCACTTGAATTCCCAGAAAGAAGTTGAGTTCTCCCATTGAACTCATCTCAAATCTGTCTTTCATCAGCTTCTCAAAGTCTTTGCAGAGCTTTGGATTAGTTGAACCAAAGATGATGTCATCAACATATACTTGAACCAGCAATAAGTCATTTCCCTGTCCTTTGATGAAGAGGGTTCCATCTATAGTACCTCTTCTGTATCCATGCTTGCAGAGATACTTAGATAGTGTCTCATACCACTTCCTGGGTGCCTGATGCAGCCCATAAAGAGCTTTGTCAAGCTTGCAGACATAATCAGGATGATCAGGGTCTACAAAACCAGGTGGCTGTTTGACATAAACCTCCTCATCAATCACTCCATATAAGAAAGCACACTTTACATCAAGTTGGTAGACCTTGAAGTTCTTGGATGCAGCAAATGCCAGGAATATCCTAACAGCTTCTAGTCTTGCTACAGGAGCAAAGACATCAGTGTAGTCAATCCCTTCTTCTTGTGTGTATCCTTGAACAACTAGTCTTGCCTTGTTCTTGATGATGATTCCCCTATCATCCTTCTTGTTTCTAAAAACCCATTTGGTTCCAATGGTAGTCTTCCCATGAGGAAGAGGACAAAGGTTCCAAACTTTCTGCCTTTTGAATTGAAGCAGCTCTTGTTGCATAGCTTCAACCCAACTTCCATCCTTTAGAGCTTCATCAACTTTCTTGGGCTCTATCTGAGATAAGAAACAAGAGTGAAGACAAACATTTGCTTCATGGGTTTGTCCTCTTGTTCTTACCCCTGTGACAACATCTCCAATGATGTTTGTGGTGGGGTGAGACTTGTGGATCCTTAGCTGAGGGATCACAGCAAGTTGCTGAGAAAGATCTAAATTTGAGAAATTTAAATCTGGTCTTGAAGATTCACCCTCCACATTATCACACTTATCAAGATTAACTTGATCCAATGAGTGTGAGACATCATTGATGTTGTCATCTATGGTGTGGTTATTAGCATCAAGAATTCCTGATCACTATCACCATCACCATTGTTGTCTTCTACAAGTGAGGTATCTTTATCTGGTTGAGAGGCCTCTGAGCTGGAATTTGAAGGCATGCCAGATGTATCAGCTGAATTTGTCATTGTTGTGCTGATAGAAACCTCATTTGCTGAAGTAGTTCCAACTGGAGCTGAAGATGTATGAGTTGAAGGTCTTCCTAGCTCAAATCTTGGATCAGGATCACCTGTATTTAGATTTTCTGCAGATCCTGAAACATGCTCACAAGATTTGTTAAAACAGTTGGTAACTAAATCAAGATCAAACAGCCAATCCGGACCAGAACCAGCCACACAAGGAGTGTGCTCATTGAAAGTCACATTGGCTGACTCCTCAACAATTCTAGTTCTGAGATTGTATACTCTATAAGCTTTAGCTTGAGAAGAGTATCCAATGAAATGTCCATCATCTGATTTCTCAGCAAACTTGGCAATTTGATCTTTGGTATTCAAGATGGTGCAGGGACATCCAAATGACCTGAGAAAACCAATGAAAGGTTTCCTCTTGTGCCAAAGTTCATAAGGAGTCTTACCATGTGTCTTAACTACTAAAACTCTGTTTTGCACATAGCAAGCAGTATTGACTGCCTCTGCCCAGAAGGTGATAGGCAGTTTAGAGTCAGACAACATAGTTCTTGCAGCTTCAATAAGTGTCCTGTTTCTCCTTCAGCAACTCCATTTTGCTGAGGAGTCCTGGGAGCACTATATTGTCTTGTAATACCTTTTTCATCACAAAATGCATCAAGGATTTGGTTCTTGAATTCAGTTCCCTGATCACATCTTATGGTTTTGACCTTGTGATCACATTGATTCTCAACTTTTAAGATGAAATTCTTCAGAATCTCAGGGGTTTCATCCTTAGTTCTAAGGAAGAAGACCCAAGTGAATCTTGTAAAATCATCTGTGATCACCAGACAGTAAGAGGTCCTTCCTAAACTCATTACACTGGTGGGGCCAAAGAGATCCATATGTAACAAGTGTAGGGGAGTAGTGATGGAGTTCTTTTCCTTAGGCTTGTGAGATACCTTGTGTTGCTTCCCTTTCAGGCATGCACACTCTTTCTTTGGCATTCCAGTTACCAGATCATGTTTAATTAATTTATTCATGTTCTTAAAGTTTACATGGCACATTCTTTTATGCCATAGGAAAGACTCATCACTATTTGCTTTAGATAGAAAGCATGAAACTTCTCCTGAGGGAGATGTTTCTTGCAAATCCATCTTGTACATGTTCCCTTTCCTGGGGGCTCTGAGCAGGATATGCTCATGAGGAATGACCACACCAGGTTTGAGAACAATGCACTCATGCTCAGTAAAGAGCATGTTATGACTCTGATCACAAAATTGGGATACACTCAGAAGATTGTACCCAAGCTCCTTAACAAAGTTTACCTTCTCAATGCTGAGCTTACCATTTGTGACCTTGCCCCTTCCAGAAATGTAACCACCTTCATCTCCTCCAAAAGCAACTGGTCCTCCATCAATTCTCTCAAAATTATGGAGTAGAGACCTATTGCCTGTCATGTGCCTGGAACAGCCACTGTCAATTATCCAGACATTCCTGTTGGTCTTGAGCTGTTCCTGCACAGAGAAAATGATTAGTTACATTTGGAAACCCAAGCCTTACTTGTCTTGGGCTCATTAACAGTAATAGAAGGTAATGCAACAGTAATAGATCCTATGGTTGTACTATGGGGATCTTCAGCTGTTGTTGATGGAGAAACCTCAGTCATTTGGTCTTTCTTAGACTTCCACACCACCTTTGGAGTCTTGGACTTGACCTTCAAAACCTTAGAAGCTTTTGGAACTTCACAAGTTTTGATGACTGATCCTTCGGAAGAATCTACAGTCACTGCAGCAGACTTTAGTGCTTCGGAAGAACTCCTTTCTTCCGAGACCAACTTTGCTTCCGAAGGTAATTTTCCATTTACCTTCTTCTTTGATTTGGAGCTTCCGAAGGAAACAGACTTTCCTTCCGAAGCTTGAGACTTCTTGAGACTCTTTGAAGTCTTTGTTTTAGTCATGTGGACAGTACTTTTAGGATTGTATGGGCAATCCTTAGCAATGTGAGAAGTACTTTCACACATAACACATAACATTTTCTTCTTCAAAGAAGTCTCCCTTTGAGAGCAAGACTGACTTTGGTCACATCCCTTCTCCATCTTCATCTTGGTAGATGCTGAGACAGTTCCTTTGGGCTGTGAACTGTTCTTGGAGTTTGATGGTCCAGGCTGTGCAGCAGTGGTACACAGCAGCTCAGTCTTCTTCTTGGCACTGAGATGATTTGAACAAGAACCATGACTCTTAGCTGAGGAGTCTTGGTTGATGTCTTCAGTCCTTACTACTTTGAAACCTGCAGAGATAAAAACTTGTTTCTGCTTAGCATCAAAAGTAGCCTTGATTTCTTGAGCCTTCTTTGCCTTTCTTTTGCTCTTTCTGATCAAGTTCTTTCTTTTGGACTTGGTCATCACAGTTGATTTCTTCTCCTCAGAAGGATAGTGGCCCTTGGAAGAATCCTCTTCTTCACTCTTCTCAGAGGAATTCTTCACTATCACTTCTTCATCATCCTCACTTACAGGATCTATGAGAGGAAGCTCATCTTCACAAGTTCCACACCTAGGAGATCTTACAGACAAGATTGTGTGTGGAGGAGCTATCTCATTTGATCCTAGTCCCTGTCTATTTTGATAACAAACCTTGTTGTGCAGGGATGAGGATATCATGTTCTTGAAGGTCTCTTCTTCAAGAACACTCTTCTCTGCCTTGGCTTTGCTGATCACAAGCTCAGCCTGGCACTCAGTTAACTTAGTGATGAGATCTTGGATCTGAGTTCTGAAATCTGTATGTTCATGTTTTAGTACTGAAATGGTTTTCTCCAAGTCTTCTATCTTTAACTTGTAATCATTTTCAGACTTTCTAAAATCAGATTTTAATATGTTTAATGACTCAAGATCAGATCTCATCTCTAGGTTATAGGACCTGTATCTATTTACTTTAGCAATGCATTCAGGGGAGCAAAGATGTTCCAATACCTTGGCTTCATCATGGTCAGCCATCAGTGCTTGGTTTGGAGAAGCATCCTCCACCTGAAAACTCCAGTCAAAGCCTCCTTCTTCAACAGCAACAGCAGCATGTTGCTTTGTCTTCTCAGCCTGAGGAGCTTTGTCAGTAAAGTTTGGTCTGGGTTGTGTTTGGCCCCCATTTGCTTTAGGTGCCTTACACTCCCTGGCAAAGTGACCCATAAGGTTACAGTTGTAACACTTAACTTTGCTTTTATCCAGCCCAAACTTACTGCTGGTAGCATTGCTTGGAAATCTTCTTCCTGTCCTCTTGTAGAACTTCTTGGCTCTGTGAGTGAGGAGAGCCATCTGCTGAACTATCTCCATGTATTCCAGGTCATCTGGATGGATACAGTCCAGGTCTTCAAGAGTGAAGAGATAATTCCCACAGCTTTCATCTGCAGACACAAAGGCTTGAGAAGAACTTGTCTCTTGGAATGGGCTTCCTTGAGTAAAGTTCTCCCTTGGTGTCTCCGGGAAGGTGATGAAAGGACCCTTTTGTGAGTTGTCAGGGTAGCATAAGAGATGATGCTGAGGTTCTATGCTGTCCCTTTCAACCACATGAAGGGCTGAACCCATTTGATTGTTGGAGTTGCCAGATGAACCTTGCATGTTCATCTCCATCTGGTATCCACTGAGAATCCCATACAACTCTGTAAGAGTAAGAGTCTTAAGGTTCTCAGTCCTCTTGATCACCACACAATAGTGTGTCCATTGCCTAGGAAGTGAGGACATGAACTTCCTTACAATGTCCCTGTTCTCAAGAGGAACTCCTCCATCCACTAGGGTATCCACAATCTCAACATACCTGAAGTATTGTTGGGTCATGGTCTCACCTGCTTTGAAGGTGAAATTTTCAAACTGCTGCTTCAGAAGATCTTTCTTGTTCTCCTTGGCTTCAGAGGAGCCTTCATACATCAGCTTCAGTGCATCCCACAGCTGTTTGGCTGTCTTGCACTTCTTAAAGCCTCTGTATACAGAGTTTGGGAGAGCAGTCTGAAGAGCAGTCATGGCCTTCCTGTCAATCTCTACTCTTTTTCTATCTTCATCTGAGTAGTTGGCCACATCTTTAGGAATCATACCAGCACCAGTAGCAGAGGGGGTGCTGGGTATGAAAGGTCCATTCTCAACAGATTCCCACATTCTTGAATCAAGAGACCTGATGAAGCCTTCCATCCTCATGCACCAGGTGTCAAAATCATCAAGAGTGATCAGTGGGGATTTGTTCATGGTTCCAGTCTCCATATCAGTCTTAGAGATGGCAGCCATTTGAAGAGTTTAGCTTTTGTGTGTGTGAGGGATCTTAAGATGGTTAGATCTTATATCAAGAGCCTGGAAAGCTCTGATACCAATTGCAGGACCGTTTAAGGGCTTAAGCACAATTACAACACAACAACACAATGAGGAGAATAACTAAGCTCTAATCAAACAGTGAACTGGGTAACCAAAGTGATACAAAGAACACAAGTAAAGCAAGAGACAGAACAAGAGAGTATGGGTTTCAAGGAGGCAGTATATTGCTTTCTCAAGTTCTTTTACAAGTGTTACAAAGCATAAAGAAAAGATACAAGAACTTGAAATACTTATACTACAACCTACAGCCGGCTATACTTTGAAAGCCAGCTGGATACAATTGACTAGACACTAACAAAATCAATTGTAGGATCAAAAGGCATATCTGCCTTTTGACCTTGTGACTATGACATGCCATAGCTCACATCCTTATACAATACAAAAAGGATAAAGTACATAAAGTGGAAAGTTGAATACTCAAGACCTCAATGTACAGTTACCAAAAGCAAGGCCCTTTTCACCAACTCATGTAAGTTGGTGACTTTACAGAGATGCAGCGGAAAAGGTGCTTTATGGAACAGTACATCAGATAAAGCATGTGTACTAAAAGTCTTCGGAAGAAATCTGTCTTCATAGGATGAGGCTTCGGAAGACTTTGTCTCTGAAGCTTCGGAAGACTTCATGTTTGGCTTCGGAAGATATTGGTCTTGGCTTCGGAAGATTTTACACTTAGAGTATTTTCTAATGCTTTGTGTAAAACTTCCGAAGCATTCTTCACTTCAGTACTTAGTGCATGTTGCTGAGACACTTAAGCTGTTTTGGGTTGCATCAGACTTCAGGAATCCTTACAATTAATAATTTGGTGCTGACATGAAAAACGTATAAAGGTTCACAAAAGAAGGAAAAATTTAGAATACAAAATGTAATCACGTAATTATATTTGTGTGAAATTATCACATAATGATGAATTTACCACACAATAACTCATTCATGTGTGATAATTTCACATTTGAGTGATAATCCTCTGTTCACTTAAGTTTCAACTTTTGAAATATTTTATAGTTGTTTAAACTTTAATCAACCTAACAAGAGATATATAAACAATGATTACAATTTATTGCTTTATTTTCTAATCTAACAGAAAAAATAATTTTTTTTAACGACATGTTATTGGTTAATTGTTAGTATCACAAAGTTAATAATTATTCATCATTGTTAAGGTTTGACTCTTAGATCTCCACGAAAGGCAAAGTCTCCCACCTCCTTCTTAACCACTACACCAAAAGATCATAAAAAAACTTAGATTGAAAAAAATAACTACAAGCAACTAACAAGTTTTACATATCTTTTATTTAGACCACTTAACTTTATAATTTTAATATTTACATAAATATTTCTAACACTAATAAAACTTGGATGTTTTTTCTAGAAAAAATATTTGATAACTAAAAAAACTCAGATTAAAACACCTATCACAAACAAAATACAAACATTACAACATGTTGATCAGCTTTCTAAACTCACACCCACACATCATATATCCACACACACTCACCCTCCATCATCACCACCACAAACACAAAGTTAACACCACCAAGAACCCAACAATGGCTAACCAAGAACAAGTGGTTCTACTGGATTACTGGACCAGCATATATGGCATGAGGGTCAGGATCGCTCTTGCTGAAAAGGGTGTTTCATATGAGTATAAAGAAGAAGACTTGAGGAACAAGAGCCAGCTTCTGCTGCAGTCGAACCCGGTTCACAAGCAGATCCCGGTTCTTATTCATAACGGCAAGCCGATATGTGAGTCGAGTGTCATCGTCGAGTATATCGATGAAGTTTGGAACGATAACGCGCCATTGTTTCCTTGTGATTCTTGTGCTAAAGCTCGTGCTAGATTTTGGGCTGACTTCATTGACAAGAAGGTAACTTTGAGTTATCTTGGTGTTGTTTTTCTTCACTTTTGTTATTAACATTTTACTAGTACATATTAGATTTTTTTTCTTTCTTGAGTTTGTAATCTTTTGTCTAAGTTTATATAAACAAAATGCATGCAGCTATACCAAATTGGGAGGAATTTGTACACAACAAAAGGTGAAGAACATGAAGCATCAAGGAAAGAGTTCATGAATTGCCTTAAATTGCTTGAAGTAGAGCTTGGAGACAAACCTTACTTTGGAGGTGAAAGTTTTGGGTACCTTGATGTATCTTTAATCCCATTTTATTCATGGTTTCAAGCCTATGAAACCTATGGGAACTTCAACTTTGACCACGACTGTCCGAAACTGATCGCGTGGGCTAAAAGATGCATTCAGAACAAAGAGAGCGTGTCTACCACTCTTCCCGACTTGCCAAAAATCTTCGCTTTTGTTCAATACATGCGCAAGAAATTTGGAATCGAGGAATAGAACATATAATGTACAAAAAAACAGCTAGATGTGTTTTTCTTGAGTTGTATGTATATATATCAAGACTGTTGCTTTTTACAACTGTAACTGCGTAACATACGTATTTATGAGATTTAAATCTACTAAACGGAATATGATTTCGGGGAAGAAGCGGTTGTAGAAAGCTTGGAACTTTCAGGACTTTCTTCACATGCTTCCTTCTTCAACTTAAAGTTATTGTATGCAGCTACACCTGCAATGGCTGCATCAATAACGGCATGTTAGTATTTACTTTCTTCACACTTTATAGTAACCATATAGAGCCATAGAGGTGTCAAGTGGAACAAGTCAGACAGTAAGTCAAAACAGGCTCGGGCTGAAACGGGTCAATCTATTATATGGGTGAAAGTGAAAACAGATCGAGTTGGGTTAACCCACGAGCTCTTTTTGGTCCATCTGTAAGTTTTTAAATACAGTTAATGTGTTAAATATAAATACCAAGACAGATTACAATTTGGTTGACTTGTTTCTTTTTAGTTAACTTTTTTCATTTGACCCGTTTGAGATTGAAAATGATCCAAATCATTCGATTCATAAGTAAATGAGTATATAGGAACAAAAGATTACCTATAGCATAACCAACAAGATTGACCATGGAGAGCTTTGTGTCTGCAAAAAGAATTGCTGAAAGCAACACGACCACCCAATCTTTAACAACTCCAGCAACGCGAATGGTTAACGCGCTTGTATGTTGTATCACAAGGAAAACCGACAAATTGAGAGCAAAGGTACATAAAGAATTAAGGGTCAGCACAAAAGGTTGAAAGCTCCATGACTCCATTCTTGGCATCTCCAGAAATATCCATGGAAAAAACAAGCAAACAGCACTGCACAGCGAACCAAGATTCTGCTCACATGGGCAGAAATGAAACTCTCTGAACTTATTATAAACAATGGAATAATGGCAAGAGATAAACGTAAACAAGAACACGCTTTGGTAGCTTTAGATCATAAGATACTTGCCTGCAAGGACTAACATAAAACATCATGGATATTGGGTTTAGTTTAACACCCTTTCGTTTGACCAAAATCTCCATGAAAATAAGCCTCAAAGCTTCACCAACGACACCTCCCATTTGGTAAACAACACCTATCCAGTTGATATTAATTTCTCCATAAGAAGCCACTAATACGCCAAAACTTATCACAGACATTATGAGCAGCATGCTGCAGCTCATTGCTTCGAGTCCAGCTGCTACACCAAGAAAGAACACAGCAACCGGCACTGTAGATCAAAGACAAGAATGTCAAATTAGACTAACTACATAGGTTTAACCATGTTAACTTGATAAATGATAACTTCATTTTGTGTTGTTGTGTTGAGAAACCGATGACCTACTAATAAGGTTAAAGATCAAAACTTTTGATAGTTTGAGGTTTCTTTTGCGGTAGACAAAGGTAGTTGCCTGAAATACACCTGATTCATTGCACAAGTATGACAAGATTCAATGCTTTCGGGTACTTACTGATTGCTTTCAACATTTGGGCAAATGACACAGATATATAGAGGTATGCAGTGTTTCCAAGCCAAAGAGTCACTGCAAACATTGCACCAATCGGAATTACTGATGTTGTGTATCTGTACATAAAGAATGCATCAATAAGGAAGCGTTTCATCAAACAAATCTAGATTAATATCTGTCATTTGGTGCTCACATTTCAAAAGTCATTCCTTTTTCGACTTCCATAACCTGCAGAAAATGCAAATTGGCATTACGAATTGCAGAAACAAGACGTGTAAATGGCTAAATTATTACATGTTTACACTTTTTACCTTGGTAACTTTGGTGAGTACAAAACATAACACAGAGGAGAACACCATATGAAGTAGTGTTAGCCCAAGAGGATATGGAAAGTTAATCTCTTTTGATGACAAAACCCACTGCATTCCAACAGTTTTATGAAATATAGAGTAAGCAATTGCAAGTAGAATGACACCCAATTGATATTATTAATCAAGAATCCCAATTGGTGTCAAACATTTTACCATATTTCTTGATCAATTCAAATGGTTTTATTCCCATAAAGAACACAATAGAATGACACCCAATTGGTATTACTAATCAAGAATCAAAAATCCTATGCTACTTTGTACAACATTGTAAAGATACATTAATTACATTTGCAAATCAAGATCAAAAACAAGATTCAGATGAGAAGATTGATGATGATCGAAAGAACCTTGTTGAAGAAAATTTGACTGCTAGAGAGGGCAATGTATACGAGAAGATATGAATAAGTTAGCATTTCTTTGCCAGATGAACTTTTGATATGATTTGCCATTAACAAAGGCACAGCTTTTCGCGTTTGTTGTTAAAAATGCACAGATTGAAGATCGAATGAAAAATAAAGAATGCCTAAAGATTGGATGGACGGAGGGGAAGAAATGGAGATTGATTCATTAATTTGGCTGATTAGACCGTTGATACTAAAAGCCATAAGGATCTAATGATGTAAATCAAAACCTTAAGTACGTAATTATATACTTAGTGCTGCAAACGAACCGAACGAGCATATACAAGACATTGTTTGTATACATTCATTAAGAAAATAACTTGTTAATGAACTATTTAAGAACGTTTACCGAACGAAATTTCTTGTTCGTGTTCGTTCATTAAGGAAAAGAAAACACAAAAAGACAAACGAACACACACAAATATTCGTGAACATTAATGAACACAAATGGAATTTTCTTAAAGAAACAAATACAAACCATAATATATTGTTTTTATAATTAAAATCACAAACATTATGTAATATTTATCAAAAATAAATAAGTACTTAACATAATTATCTCAAACGTAACTTTTGAATGAATGAATACAAATGAATGTTAGTTAACACAATATCAAACATTCACGAACATAATAAACGAACGCAGCTTCTGTTCATGTTCTTTGTCTTGTTCGTGTTCGTTCATTTATTAAATTAAGAGACATAAATGAACTTCCCGTCGAACGGTTCACGAACTGTTTGTTAAGCATTCAGTTCGTTTACAGCCCTATCTATACTTAAAATGAACCGGTCCGAACCAACCGAAATTATAGGTCCAGTTTCATATTTTGAAGTTTTAGTTTTTTGGTTTTGATCTAGACTGATGACACACCACCACTAGTGACCACTAACATCCAAGAAACTTGTAGTAGGAAAAATAAAAACGAATGAAAATTAGGTGTAAAAATGTTAAACCACGTAAGTGGGTCGTAAAACATACAAAATAATATGTAAGTGGATCTAGAACCAGCGCGTTGCAACGAGGTCATTAAACGAGGAAAATATAAGGGTAACAACGTTAAACCACACACGTACATTGCAGTGCCTTAACTCACAAAATTTAAACCGAATCGTAAAAGAAATATATTATAAAATATGAATAGTATAGGAGAAAATGGTTGAAAGTAAAAAAAATATTGGGTCATATTGTAAAAGTATAAAAGTAGTGGATTAAGATGGTATAGAAGTTAAGAATTAAAAAAAAAGACAAAGATGAGTACAACATATAAAGCATATTATACAACCCAATAAGCATAACAAAGTTGGTAATTAGTGATATATAAATTTATTAATATTATATTATTATAATTATTTTAATATTATTTCATTTAATGTTAATTTTGCTTTCTTTAATAACCTGTGTTTGTTAAATTTTTAAAGAATCAGAATAAACGAGTTTGTTTATCAGTCATAGTTGTTATAAGTTGCTGATTTATCAAAATCAGTTACAAAACTGAAATTGTTGGTTCTGTTCCATTCCTAAATCACAGGGTGTTTTGAAATTGTTAATCGCAGCAGTTGTTCTTCATATAAATGTTCCTGTAAAATTATATACTTCGAGTATGCTCTTTCATTCTCACGATTCAATTTTGAGTTACAGTTGTTCAGTTTCTATTTGTTTATATGGATTATTGTGTCTTGTGGAATGCCTATAAGTTGTTTGATGAATGTCCTCCTAGAACATTTAGTGGAATTTTGTATTGTCTTGTACACCAAGTGTTTGATTATATGTCTCAAAGAACTTTGCTCAACTTTATAGATTATATTAGTGGTTGTTTGATAATTTCTAAATGATTAACTGCCGAACCAATAAGAGGTCTGAACCATTAAGGGGCTGTTTGGCAGCCTCTTAATCAGCCTCTTAATGATTCAGATGTCTGAATGGTTCAGCACTTAATGGTTCAGACTGTTTGTTTCGCGAGCACAAGTCTGAATGGTTAAGAGATTTACCTCTGAATGGTTAAGCATTATATTGATGCTGAATGGTTAAGAGGTCTAATGCTGAATGGTTAAGACATATTATCTGAATTGGTCAGACATTTGTCTTTGAATAGTTAAATTATATACTAGCTCTTAATGGTTCAGACCTCTTAATGATTCAGCACTTAATGATTCAGACCTCTTATTGGTTCAGCACTTAATCATTCAGATGTTGCCAAACAGCCCCTAAGTGTTGAACCATTAAGAGGTCTGAATCATAAAGAGCTAATATATCGCTTAACTATTCAAAGGCAAATGTCTGACCAATTCAAAAAAAAAGTTTTAATATTTCAGCATTAGACCTCTTAACCATTCAGCATTAGTATAATGCTTAACCATTCGGAGGCAAATGTCTGAACCATTCAGACATTTGCTCGTGAAACAAACAGTCTGAACCATTAAGTGCTAAACCATTTAGACATCTGAACCATTAAGAGGCTAATTCAGATGTTGTCAAAAAGCCCCTTAATCTACTTATTCTTTATGTGAATTATCGTTCACAGGCTTGAAATTGCAGGCCCTTAGAAGCCCTATATCACAGATTCAACGAGGTATTTCTTGGTATTGGTTTATTTTGATTATTTTTATTTGTTTAGATTGCATTTGGTATATGTTCAAGTTCAATAGTTATTAATTGTTTACTGTTAGTGATTGAAAGGTTGGGAAGCTTTGTGAATGAGCCAATTTGCATCTTCTGGTTTATGAGGTTAGACTCTTTGACACCCTCAAACGTATGTTCGCTTAAATTATTTCTTATTGTGGTTTGGTTTCTTATATTATTATTTAATTGGTGTCATCATCCAGGGAGTTTGCTACAAATTAACTAACTTTTCTAACCCTACCCGTATTGACCCAACCCATCACAACCTAACCTGATTCAACCTAGCACATTTTCAGCCCCCACTAGTGTTAGTGCATGCTTAAGTAAATGAAATGCTTAGTTAAACGTGTCATGTTTAGGTTCATTAATCGTGACATGTTTTGCAAGCTGTATAACTAACATACCACAAGCTTAAGAGAAATAAAAAAAAATGCATGGCCATTTGGGTCATAATATTATATAATGAAAACACAAAGTAATAGGATATGTGTAGGGTGTTTTGCCTTGTGGCATTTTACCCTGTAAACAACTTGACATAACAAACAATGTCAAACATACTTTACAAATGACTAAGGTGAATCCACATGATTTCAAGCCATGAGTCTTGGACTGATCATTAATTTTTAGTATGTAATGCAACTAAAGAGGCATATATGCCATCTTTTATGTTAATAAGTTCTTCATGTTTTCCTTTCTCCGCAATCAATCCATTTTTCAAAACAGCAATAACATCCGCTCCCTGGATTGTGGATAGACTATGCGCAACCACAACCGCAGTTCTATGTACAATAACTCGGTCAAGTGCATCTTGCACCACCTTCTCAGATTCAGCATCCAGGGCACTAGTCGCCTCGTCCAGTAACAATATCTTTGGATCACTAACCATTGCTCTTGCTATCGCGACTCTTTGCTTTTGCCCAACGGATAACTGGCTCCCTTTTTCCCCTACATTTGTGTCATACCCCTGAGGTAGGGAACATACGAACTTATGGGCATTTGCCAGCTCAGCTGCTGCTAAGACTTCAGACTCGGTGGCGTTGCCTTCTTTTCCATATGCAATGTTGGCGCGGATTGTGTCATTAAACAAAACTGGCTCTTGGCTCACTAGACCCATCTGCTGTCTTAGCCACTTCAGTTTTAACTTTTGGATCTCAACTCCATCAAACCATATCTGACCTGAATCAGCATCATAGAACCTTAGCAGTAGAGAAACCACCGTTGATTTTCCACTTCCGCTTTCTCCAACTAGTGCTACCGTCTTGATGATCAAATATAAAACAAGATTTGGTCATTAAAATGAGTTGTTAAAACAAAAAATATGCACTAGCTCTAAACTTGAATGCGTACCTGGCCACAACGAATTTCCAAACAGAGGTCGTTGAAGATTTGAATGTCAGGTCTTGAAGGATACCTGAAACTAACATGACTAAACATGATGTCCCCCTTCACGTTTGATAACACGGTTCCAGACTCGTCAGTATAGTTTATTTTTGACTTTTGATCAAGAAGAGCAAAAACTGATGCAACAGCAGTCTTGGCTTTTCCAGAGTCCGGAACAACGGACCCTGATTGGGATACACCCATGGCTGCCATACTCAACCCCAAAAATACCTGAAAAATGATAAAGAAGGAATATATCAAGTCATAAACATTAAACACACATATACATCATACTAAAACCATAAAACACAAGTTCAGCCTAGCTGCTTACCTGAAAAACATGAGGGAATGTAGTCTTGCCTGAATCAACAAAACGAGCTCCGACATAAAACGTGGTTGCATACACCAGAAATAACAGAAGGAAGGACGACCCAAAAACAACAGCGCTAACAACACCTATTTTAATTCTGGCTCTTTGAGGGCCTTCACAGTTCTTTTCAAAATCCTGTGTCACCTTATCTTCTGCGCAAAATGAAGCAACTGTTCTAATGCTCCCTACTGCATCACTCACTACTACACATGCATCCTCATATTGTTTCTGAAAGCAAATACTATACTACTTCATATATATATTTATATATATACATACAGATATTTGTTATCCCCATTCAACTTAAAAACACACTTATTTTTTTTATTATGAGCATTCATTGTCCATTTAAAAAGAAGGATTAAGTGTAATAACTAATGCGTACACTATGATTACAAAAACGACAATTGTTATATAGTATTAATCTAAATCTTTGATTCAGAGGTTGTATGCAATGGAAATCGGTATGTTTGCTATGTTGACATAAAGTGCGTAATACTCTAGTTGACTCATTGTCTCATTCTCTAACCATAAACAAACCAACAATAATAGAAAAAACGGATGCTCACCTTTGTATCAGCAGTGAATCTGCTAATGAGTTTGATCTGAATATATCCGTGAAGTCCTACTAGCGCTAACATTAACAGGACTATACAAGCCAACTGCGGGTTTGCCATATATGCGATGATTAATCCACAGACTGCTGAAGTTGTGTTTTGAACAAGTAAAGAAAGATTATCCCCTACCAAACCTCTCACAGAAGCTGCATCTGCGGATAACTTTGCCCCAATTAAGCCACTTGAATTTTCTGCCTTATCAAACCAACTTATCTCCATCTGAACCACTTTCTCAAAGCATTTTAGTCGGATTCTCTTTATAAGCTTACACCCGGCTATACCAAAAAAGTAGGTCCTAAATGGTGCTGCTATTAAATTTGTCAAACCAAGTACAAGAAGAATAAATACCCAAAACTCGGTGTCCTTGTGAAGCTCATGAGCTGGTTCATAGAAGGCTTTCATAATAAGCGAAAGAAGATACCCAAAAGTTGGTAGGATCATTCCACTAACTACAGCAGCTATACAACCTAGTATAATCACCAGGATTTCTGGCTTGTTCATATAAGCCAAGCGAACAAGTGAGACATTTGAGTTTGGTTTCGTTTCCTCAAAATCACTTTTGGCGTTGCTGCCTAATAATTGCTCATTATAACTATTATCATCATTAATATTAGGTGATGATCCACCTAAGATAGAAATATTTTCACTTGGATGTATTCTAGAAACCACTGTAGTCTCTTGATCACCATTTTTTTCTTTTTCCGAGTATTTTCGTAGCTCTTGTAATTGTACGAGCTTGCAGTATGCACCTTCAGGTTCTTGGAGTAGCTCAGAGTGTGAACCTGGTTGATTAAGAATAAGAGCACAACCAAGTGTTAGGTTAGACTAATGGTGGATGTTTCAACCCATTTACTTAGGTTCTTGTTACATACCTCTCTCTACAATCTTGCCATCATGAATAACGGCAATTGTATCAGAATTCTTTACCGTGGTCAAGCGATGGGCTACAATGACAGTAGTACGGTTAACCATGATTTTATCAAGCGCCTCTTGAACAACTCTTTCTGATTCTGCATCAAGAGCACTTGTAGCTTCATCCAGTAGTAATATCCTCGGGTCTTTCAAGATTGCCCTTGCTATTGCAATTCTCTGCTTCTGTCCTCCAGACATTTGTGTTCCATGATCACCAACCATTGTATCTAGTCCCTAAATACATACCATGCATGAGTTCATGATCACCAAACATTAGTGCAAGCAAGCAATAAATAACTTATATAGCGCGTAAGTGAACCTGGGGGAATTGAGCTATAAATTTGGCAGCATTTGCGAGCTCAGAGGCTGCTTGGATTTCTTCAAGTGTTGCGTCATCCTTCCCGTAAGCAATATTATCTTTTATAGTGGAAGTGAACAGAACAGGTTCCTGGCTAACAAGACCGATCTTGCTTCTAAGCCATCTCGTTTGGTATTCTCTGATGTCAATACCATCAATAAGAACTTCACCTTGATGCGGGTCATAAAACCTTTCTATGAGGCTGATTATCGTTGATTTCCCACTTCCACTATGTCCAACTAAAGCTGTGGTTGTGCCGCTTTCCATGATGAGAGAAAACCCTTTAAGGATGTTTTCTTCTGGTCTAGTCGGATAACTAAAAGTAACATTCCGTAGTTCAATATCCCCATGAATATGGTCTGGTTTCTGACCGCTCGTGTCGTATGGATCTATTTCAGACTTTCTCTCTATTACTTGGAACAGTTTAGAAGCTGCAACTCTTCCAGAGGCAAATGCAGTCCAGCATGGTGAAGCCTGTCCTAAGGAACTGATTTGAACATATGAATCAAAGGAACAAAAACAGACAATCATTAAAATCTCCAAAAAGAATATCATGATCCATTTTAATAAGTTATGTGTGGTTTGCCCATTTGATTCTTAAATAACAAAAATTACAGTCCTATATGTATCAAGAAGCCAAAAAAAGCACTTACAAGGAGCTGATGAAAAGAGCGATCATTATATTTATGACTTGTCCTCCACTATACCCTTGTTCTATGATCATTTTGCCACCAAACCATACGGCGAGAGAGTAGCAACAGAATACACAAAACATAAATATACCGCAACCAAGTCCAGCAACCAAACCTTGTTGCACCTCAACTCTGTAAGCATGCCCAAGGGACTTGTCATACATGGCAATAGCGCGCTTCTCCCCTGTGAATGATGCAACCTGTTTTGGTAGTAATTAATGAAAATTGACCACCAAATGAAGAATTAGTCCAAAATAATAAAGACTTTTATTAAGGTTAAATTCTCATACAGTTCGAATAGAGGTAACTGTCTGTTCAACTATAGCTGCTCCAGCAGAATAAGCAACTTGGCCACTGGACATTAGTTTTGCCACCATTAGAGTTATGAAGGTTGCTGACATCCCAAGCGGAGGAATTGAACATATTAACACAAGCGAAAGAAGCCACCCCTGTGAAAAGGCAATCACGAAACCTCCAAAAAATGTCCAAACCAATTGTATGAATTTTCCAACCTGAAGATACATGCAACATGACCAAGACTTTAATAGTTGTAAGGACCATTGATGATAACTTTATGGTTCTGTATGATGAAAAAATGGATGGGTGGGTAACAAATCAAACATGTAATCTGTACTTTCTGCTACTTCTAGATCACGTTAATTTATAAGTTAAGCGTCATTTCAACTGTACCTTTTCTCCCATAGCATCCTGAATATAAACTGTATCGCCACACATACGTTCCACAATTTCTCCAGTCTTGCACTCCTGATCAAAAAATCCCACATCTTGCCTCAGTATAGTTTTCAGATATAAACTTCTGATTCGTGCGGCCTGCCTTTCACCAGTCACCGTCCAGCAAAGAACCTCTACAAAGTATAAAATAAGGACGCGTTCTGGATTGGTTAGACACAGACTTACAACTTTAGTAATCAAGCAGTTGATCGGTTAGTGTGATATGCTTACGAAGAAATGCTGCAGCACCAGCCCCGACTGCCAAGTAGACATATTTAAGGGATACCTGATGAAGAACTTACGAGTTAGTTAAGGTAACAAACTTGTTGATTTGCATACGATGTAATGATACAGTAAAGAAGTAATGACAATTAATTAGCTGTAGAAATCGCTTAAGATGTTAACCAACTTTCAGAATCTTCAGTTTAAGTTGATCTTCAACCTTTACATTATCTAGTTGCCCCATTCGTGCCAATTCAAGGGCACATAAAAAATCATCTAGAGTCGGGAAACTCATACTTGGACCAGCTAGACAAAGGCAAACTGGACAGAATGGCCATAACTCACACCATGTTCAAGTTATGGGGCCCATAATTAATGACTAGTCTCGACGAGCCAGATCATCTGTCAAACTGCCATTTGGCTCAACCGTCATTCCATTATCTGAAGCCTTAATTTCAAAAAGTACGATTTTTTCCTAATTTTTGTAGTTTCACTTTATTTCCTCTTTTATGTAAAAACGCGTGAATATTTTATTTGTGCAATTCAAGTGTGTATTTAGGAAGTCAATTTCATCATAGAGCTAAAGTTGGTTACCTTTTTATGCACAGAAATATATAGAATTTGGAAAAGAAACATACATAGAAATATAATAACACTCTTCATTGTTTAGTACAAGAATCTGGAAACTGATGTAGAGATATGACAAACATACCTGGGAAACTTGTTGAACAATGGCCTTGTTATTTCCAAATGCATCAACTAACTCGCCAAATATCAACGTCTGGATAGGAATGCTGATCCCACTTCCAATCGCGCTAATGGTCCCAACGAGCATAAGAACATAGTCGGTCGCATCAGCAAAGGCAAACAGTTTGTAATATGGGACTACATGGTCTGTTGGTTTTTGAGGTGTGTCTGGAGCTTTTGGTTTGAGCCTTGTTAGCTCCATGTCTCCAGTCTCTACATCCATTAGTATTCAGTGGCAACACCTCTCCAAGTGCATGGATTGTAGTTGTTTGATCAACTTAAATAATTAGACATATACACTAGAAAATTAAAACTGTACATTAGCAGTATGCTATTGTTCAAAGGTAGCTTACAAAAACTCAATACATTCACCAATTAGAGACAAAAAGTATGATTGATAAAATATACAAAATGTTTTTATCTTAATTATTTATGCATATGTTTAACTTTTGTTTTTGGCTATGGTAATTGGTCGGCTACCATATTTAGGGGTTTGAATTTTACGAAATTTGTGAGTTTGTGCTAAGCTTAAGCTGGTTTAAGTCGGTTATGGGTCGAACTTATGTACATATTTAGCTAAACAATTCGGGTTGACCAGCTTAACCCATATCTTTTTATATATTTTTTTGAAAGTGTGTTTTATAAAATTTAAGAGAAATGAGCTTCCATTGAGTTTTATCCTTTAAAACTTAAATGTATTTATTTCATAAGCATTTGTATATTTGGTTGTTTTTGTAACTTTATAGTACTAACCACGAATTTTTTTATAAAAAATGGGGATGAATAGAGCGTGTTCATATCAACCCACAAATACGCATGTCGGATTCAGGTTCATTTATACGACATGATTTTTGGGTTCTACACGTCAACCTTTAAAGCGGTTGTTCTCTAAAACTCACAAAATAAACAAAAAACGTGAGAAAACTCGGTATTTTTAATACATTTTGTAAAGACAAATTGGATTTTAATAATTCAAACTATTAGCTATTAGCCGACAATAACTTATACTATTAATTTGGCCGGTAATAATCTCAACTTTCACTTTTATTACCTATAACAGTCCCAATGATATATTTTCAATTTTTATTACGTTTGATTTGGATTTGATTTCAGTCGTAATAATGATTATGAACGACATGAAGAAACATACAAGTTAAATTGAGCCTAAAATAAATAGAAATCGAACATAAATATTTGAAAATTATGTCATTGGGACTGTTGTTAGTAAAAAAAGGTGAAAGTTAGAAGTGTTGCTGACCAAATTAATAGTATGAATTATTATTGGCCAATAAATAATGGTTTGAATTAGTGAAATCCAATTTGCCTTTTGTAAATAACTAATCATAATTTTCAATTTTTAGGGGGTGGAAGTGTGCTGGCATTGAAGAATTATACTTCAGGATTTCTTGTAGATAAGATCTATAAAAATAGGTAAACCAAAAATAAACAAGAATAACAAGAACCCAAAACATCGTATATGGATATATTATTAGAATATGCCATATTCGTACCGTACATATTTTAATTTAAACTAGTATTAAACCTTTGTGTTACAGCGAGGGTGGAAAATTATGAAGAAAACTTAACATCAAAATGTTGTCGTGAGCCCGTGTGTTAAATGTAAGAAAAATAAAACCCGGACTTTAATGATAATATCCGAAACTTCATATAAAAGATATTGTCACAAACACGTGTGTTGCACCAAGGCCTTTGATAAATTGAGAAATTTTTATAAAAAAAACTTTAATAAAGTTTACATTGGAAACATTGATAAATATAGGCACGTTCAAACGGTAAAAAAAACCAAACAATTAAAAATATTAACATATTATACCAAGTTAAGAAAAAATTATACTTTTAAAGTTACAATAGGAAATACAATACTAAGGGGCTGTTTGATTACACTGACTGGGTAATATCTAACCGAGTCAGAAGCTGACCCAGTTAGAAGTTCTGACTGGGCATGCATCTGACTGAAACTTGACTATTTGATTCAGTATCTGACTGGAACTAAAACGATTCAATATTTAAGTAACAAAACCCACCGGAGTCACACCACCGGTCGAAACCACCACACCACCACCATCGCCAGGGGGCGGCGGCCTGCGGGTCAGAGGGGGTGGCGCCCTGCGGGTCGCGAGGGGGCGGCGGCCTGCGGGTCAGCCGGTCAGCATATTTTTTTTCAAGGTCCGGGTCAGCACTGGAGACCCGGTCAGCCGAGCTCGAAGCCGAAATCAAACGGGCTGACCCGCTGACCGAGTCAGCCCGGTCAGCCCAAATACAAACAGCCCTAAGAAGTGTAAGACGGTAAACCTAGCAAAGAAAGTAGCTTAGGGAACTAATAACTTTGTGCTTTAAAAACTTTTATATTACTTTCCATCTTGAATAAATTTACACTGACGTGTAGATCGAAATAACCTTTTATAAACCTATATTCAGAGTCTAAAAAAGCATCATATTTTTATGGTTTTAAAAGAAATCCAAAATAATTATAAATATTAATATAAAAAAATAAATTAAATTAAGTGTGAGTGAATAAAGATAGGAGAAACGTGGAGCAAAGTAAATGGATTTGTAAAGAGGAAATAAACACCTAGCCTAGGGAGTAAAAAGACATGCATATAATGGTTGTAAAATGTAAATACTAAATAATGCAAAGGTTATAGTAATATGATTTTTATTTTGTATTTAAAGGGACCTATTCTATTTCTTCTCAACACCCTATATTTAAAATTTGTTTAATCAAATACACACCTTTGGCATTTTGTAAAATATAGATTGTAATAGATTAAGTCCTCGTGATGCGATGTTGATATAAAATTATGTCAAGTAGCGCTAATGCTATCAACGTCAATGACCGCTAACACCGGAAAGCTGATATTAAAAAAGAAACAAAATGAAAAATAATGCTAAACAGAAAGTAGATATAAAAACGTTGAACGATGCACGTGAAACTTAAAAAATTAAAAATAATAACTAAGGGGCTGTTTGGCAGCCTCTTAATCAGCCTCTTAATGGTTCAGATGTCTGAATGGTTCAGCACTTAATGGTTCAGACTGTTTGTTTCGCGAGCACATGTCTGAATGGTTAAGAGATTTACCTCTGAATGGTTAAGCATTATATTGATGCTGAATGGTTAAGAGGTCTAATGCTGAATGGTTAAGACATATTATCTGAATTGGTCAGACATTTGTCTTTGAATAGTTAAACTATATACTAGCTCTTAATAGTTCAGACCTCTTAATGATTCAGCACTTAATGATTCAAACCTCTTATTGGTTCAGCACTTAATCATTCAGAAGTTGCCAAACAACCCCTAAGTCGATCTAGGACCTGCACGTTGTGACAGAACCATTAAACAAGAAAAAACAGAAGTAACAACGTTGAACCACACGCGCACGTTACGACGTGTTAACTCTCAAAATTTAGACCGAAACGTAAAAACAAAAAATTATAAAATATGAAAATATAGAGGACCAAAGTTAAAGGTGAAAAATTGTATGGGTTAAATTGTAAAAGAAGTATAAGTATTGGTTTTTAAATAAAAAATAAAAAAAAAGAAAGAAAAGATATATACAACTTTTAATGCTCATTGTACAACGATATATAAAACTTTAAGTTACTTAATAATTAGTATATATTAAATAAATTGGATAAGCTTGACAACTACATTAGAAATTGTAGCAAATCAAATGTAGAGTGAGATCACAATTTGATGTGTGAGATTTTTCTAATGAGATTTGGTGATGTTTTGAAAACTGAAATAGATCACTCTACTATTTAAACAAATTATTATAAAAGATTAATTGGACTTGACACAATATTACATCCACAACTTCTAGCATATCGTAAAGTATGGTTCCAAAAGGATTAATAGCACAAGAAGTTCCTTTTTCATCCCTCTAAGATATAAGTGATATGTATACAATATTTGGGCGTTTATGATGTGGTTTGGACAAATTTTACTCCTAACCGTAAGCAAACTATAAGTAATTGTTTTTAATATTGGAAATAGAAAATAAAAACCAAACTTTTAACCATTAAAACTGAATCAAACCAAAGCGATACTAATGGTTTGATTTTCTTTTGGTTTAGGGTTTAGGCTTATTGAGCCCATAAGTTTAAGCATTCCGAATGCAACCAAATAAGAGATATTATGCAACAAAAACAAAACAAACTATACAAGTTAGATCTTTGCATATATGATCATGGAAACCTAAAGGATATTCTTTTTTGATGTCAAAAGATGTACTTTCTACTTCAAAATTGTTTGGATCCTTGATATTTTCGTAAGAAACTAGACAAACCATTAAATAGATACAAATTATTTTATAAATATTACCGACTGATGAACATTTATAAGCCGAGCAATCAAAACTTTTCTAAAAAGCCAACCACGAAACCAAACCGGTGATGGGTTGGTTTTGTTAACAATAGTAATTTAATCATTAATATATGTTTGTGTCAATTAAACATATGTAGTTATTAAGTTTAGGATGTCTAGGTTGAGTTGGTTTAAGCTAAGCATTAAACAAAATGTTAGTGTATATGTATAGATAGGTAGATAAGGACGATGATGAATGTGCATTTTTTCAACCACAACCCAATGGATTGGTTCTTAATATCATTCATTTTTTTTACCATGTCATTATTCAATTGTCATTTGTAAACTAAGAGTTTTGTGAATCAATTTTAATAATATATCCTAGTCTTGACCGGTTACAAAATATGATACTAGAGAAAACCCATAAGTCGAAATACACATTACACCCAATAGAGATAAAATGTATATAAAACTCAAAAAATAATTGGTAAAATGACAGTAATGCCTCTCACATGAGAAGCATATAACCTCACTTAACATTGATTTTGGACGAGGGTTAGACTATCCTTAATGCAACTGTCGAACACCGTTGGTGTATGACGTGGGTGCCGTGGTGGTCGCAAGAACATTCATACTATTTGCGTGGCATAGTGAATCCCCACACACCACCGCCAATTCACGTCAAGACCTAAAATTCAAATTTAACTGTTATCGTTCAACATTAACAAATTTATAAAAAATAAATAACTTATTTATTTTATTTTATATTTCCTCTGTATATACCGGATAATACCCAACTTATCCCAACCATTCCAAAATCCCGAACAACACATTCGCTGTGAACTATTGCCTGAACATAGATTCGAGTTTTTTTGCACCACCCAATTGACCATTATTAGGGTGGAACCAAACAACGACCATACCACCACCACCCAGTTCACAATTCAGTTCCCACCCATCCTCGAAAGACAACACGTCCCTGAAACTAAACTTTATTCTATCACAAAAACTAAAATGAAGAAAAGAGAGGGTGTTGCCAACCCAACTTGTCTGACACCCTTTGAAAAGTGGACCGTGGAGAAGGAGACGTCTTAGACCCAAGATAAATATTTATTGCTATTAGCTTTAGTAACCCATGTATTACACAAGTTAATCAATTAATTATTAAATAAGATATATTTTATTATTTATAAAATGATATTTTAAGATAATATATATTTTAAGATTATGTATTTATGTATGAGTAAGAACTATAAATAATAAAACAATGATATCAACTTGTTAAACTTTTTTGTTTTTTTTTAAAAAAGTAAACATTTTATTTCAAAATAAACCGTTTTATTTTTAAAAAATTTCTTTATTATAGCTCTCAACTTTATTTATTTTAGGTGTATAAAAATTTTATCTTTTAAAAATACCAGTTATATATTATTTTGTACATTAAAAAAAGGTTTGATGTTTAGAAAATATATTTATTTTATAAAAACTTGTTTTCTTAAAATAACATTAATAAAAAAATATATTTCTTATTTTATTAAAAAACTATTTGTAATCTAAAAAATAACAATTTTATTAATAATTAACGTAACGATTTAGCAAAAGAGAAAAGTGAAAAATTATGATTATACAATGAGAAATAAATAATGTGAGTTTTTCTCGTTCAAAACATTTTAATCAACTCGTTCAAAGTGGACCGTTTCCTCAAATGAAACCGCCTTCGAACCAGCACTGGAACCACCGCTGAACCGCGGCTAATTGGCCACCGAACCACCCATCGGTCGAACCAACACCTACCATCGTCGCTTCAATTGGAAGGCTGTTGTTTCTATTTCTCATCATTTTGGGTAAGCACGTCATATAATTTAATATGGTTTCTGATTGTTGAGGAACCCAAAGTGCAAATTTGGTGCCCTAATTGCTTTAATATTTCCTACATTGTGTCCTTTGTTGGAAACGATTGCTGATAAGAAGATATTCATTCTATACATCAAAATATATTACAAATCATTTATCTTGATGTTCTACGCTTTAATCTGAATGATTGACCCCATTTTTTTGATAGTCCTTTTAGCATCCTCCTTGGTGGTGATCAATATTATTTTGGGCATGTTTGAGATTGCTTATTTTGATTGAAAAGAAATTTTTACAAAAAGAACTTTTGAAAAAGTCGGTTTCAGAAGTACGTTTGGCTTTTCCAAACATTTTTTTTTTAATTCGAAGAAGTTAATAAGTCAAAAGTAAGTGGAAAATAAACAATTCCAAACATGCACTTTAGGGTAGCTTTACAACAAGATTTAGGTTTTTGTTAAAATGAACAAATTTTTAGTAGATAATTAGATCTAAATGTTTCATTACGTCGAAGGGGTCAAATGTGCTGGAAGCTTCTCGCACTGCTCTAAAGTATTTGAAAATATGTTATCATTGTAGTATTTGTGTTCTAGGGGCGGACCTTCTAAGGTGTGACTTAGAGTTCATGGGTATTGTGTTCGAATCGTGGAAAAAGTTATTTGTAAAAATGTAAGGCAAGAATGCGTACATCTGGCTATAGTGGCCCGACACCCCGGGCCCCATGACTTAGAGGTAAGAGGTCATGGGTTCAAGCCTTGTGTACTGGTTTGGCCCCTTGGTTGTAGTATTAGTGTTCACTCTTGCATTGCTTGTAGTTTTGTTGAAAAAAGCAACCACTTTTGTGATATCAATCTTAGGACCTACTATGTTATCAATCTGAGCTGCATTGTTATAAATTTTAGATGGAAACTAGGGATGGTTTACATTTGTTTAAACGATCGGTTCTCTGGTTTTTCTTTTTTGTATATATAGACACGAATGCGGTGTTTTATTCTAGTTTAGACATTTCATTGTCATATCTCTAATAATACTAGTAGCTGCTGTTTATGAAACTGTTTATGTTCTGATATCGTGAATAAAATTAGTCTGATATAGAATGTGTTAATAACTGCTCATGCACTTCCAGTTTATGTTTGTTGCTTTTCTTAGAATTGAAATGATTTAGTGTGTTTTAGCACTTCTGCTGATTTTTAACCGAATTGACCTGTAACTTTGTATTTAGCCTACTAGATTGGAAAGTAAATATATGTTGGTAGTGGCTGGGCTTCTTTGTACCTCATTATTATAATTGCTTATTAACTGGTTAGTACTCGCCAATTTTTGTAAATTATGCTGAGTCAAGAATTATATCTTTATGTGAAATTAGTTAACCAAAATCATAGATTATGATACCTTTATGCGCTCTTATTTTTCTATTTTATTTTCTTTTTTATGGCTGTTTACTTTTTCACAAAACCCATGATGCGCATGCATGGATTCTTGAGGCTTATGAGTTATGACGCGTTAGTTAAGGATATGAAGAACACCAAGGAGTGACAAAATGGTGAGGTTTTGTTTTCAAATTCAATAACAAATAGTTGGATCCAACCACATTCATCGATGGTGGTTGGTTGTTTAGCTTGATGTGAGAAAAAAATGTTTTTTTGGCCCATTTTGACTCATTCAAAACTTTTCTAGTTTTGAGTTGCCTAGTTAGATCCATTATAAACTATACATAACCCAAAACAGCCTAGTTAAATTGAAAGTAAGATAAACCCATAACTTAGGTGGTGTTTGTTTTTGAAAAACCTTTCATTAATAAAGGTCTTCCAAACCTCTTCTTGGTGCAGACCCTAAACACAACTTCCTACATCTTTTTCACCCATCAAATCCTAAATACAACTCCACCTCTACCTCCTTTCCTCCATCAACTCACCTCCCGCCATCTGCCGCCGCCCCAATCGCCTCCCGCCGTTTGTCGTCACCCCCTTTGGTTAAGTTATCTGCTCTTTACATCATTAACATGCTATTCTTGTTAGTGGTTTGTGATTTGGTTTGGTTAAGAAAAGTTCTAGTTGAGTTATCTGCTCTTTACTGCTTTACATCATTATCCAGTTGATATGCTTATCACGTATTCTTATTGTAGTATATGCTGTTGTAGTTTGTGATTTGGTTTGGTTGTAATTATTAAATAATAGATGCTTAAGAGCTTAATACTTGGCTAGTATGAGTTGTTGGAAACTAGTAATATATATATATATATATATATATGATGTGTGAAAAAATAAATTTTATTTTATTTTGAAATTGTTTTTCACAAATTAGTTTAAAATTTGGAAATTCCTAACTTAGCTTCACACAAACGGCAAGTGTACCGGTCGTGATATAGTAAAATTTAGGTAAGGTTGGATATCGAACCCTAAGGACACGTTTGGCGGCTTTCGTTAATAAACCTCTATCGACTTCTAACCCAGTTAATTTAATTATTTTAAGTAATTAATATTAAGAGAAAAAACAAAATAAACAATTTAACTTAAATTAATTAATCTAAACATGACGGATAAAATGAATAATTTAAGAATTCAAACTTGAAAACTTGAATACGATCAAATATGTTAAATAACCACCTAGGTAGGAATCCAACTAACATGTAATGACATATATCTATATATGTGTGTATATATATATATATATATATATATATATATATATATATATATATATATATATATATATGTATATATATTATAGAGTGAAAATTTATAAGGGTTGTACCGTGTTTCCTCACATTTGGGGAAACACGGTACAAAAAAAATATTATTTAATTAAAAGAGAGAGAAAAAAAAAACAATATTTTTAGTGTAAATATGGGGATTGGGCTGGGGAAGCTAGTGTGAATGCTCTTAGCTATAAGGTCATATAAATTTATGAATTGTAATTAAGAAACAAATATTTGTTGCTTGTTTGTTAATTAATAGAAATGGGAGAGAAATAACAATGGTCAAATGAGCAACTAAAAAGCTTATTAGAGACTTGCATTGAAAAGATAAACACTGTGGGTAGAAAAGGATTGAGTCTTCATAAAGACTCATGGAATACGTCAGAAAGAGTTCGTAAGAAAAAAATTGGGTTGGATTTGACTAAAAAACAAATGAAAAATGCCTATGATAATCTTAAAGCCAAATACATAGGATAAGTGTATTTGTAAAACAAAACTGACAACATATATAACGCTCAAACAAATACTTTTAACTTAACGAACGAGGAATTGGATTTAAGAAGCTATGTTCATATATATAAAATTTTAACATATACCTATAAAACAAAAAATTGTAACATTTTTTACTTTGGGTTTATGGGCATACAAAGTCTGCATCATTGAAAACTATCCCATTGTCTTTCCAGAATTGTTTGATGGTAATACTACCATTGGGAATAGCAAGTGGACCTCAACCCAAACAACATCAGGGGTTGGATCATCTTCTTGTCACAAACCACTTATGATTATAGGCATCGTTATTCATGACACAGAAGATGATGCTTCTGAGCATACTTCCCTTCAGATCTCTGAGCCTACTAGTGAGCATATTTCTGAGCCTACTTCTAAGCATACTTCTGAGCCTACTTCTAAGCATACTTCCGAGCCTACCCCCAAGCCTAATCCAAAGAAAAGCACAAAAACCTCAAAATCATCATCTATCACTGCTGATGATCTAGTACTTGATATGCAAATGGCTTTACAGTGTTTGATTAAAGGCAAATAAGGGCCAACAATTCCTGAATGTTCTGAGAAGTTAAAGTTGGTTGGGTTAGGTCTGGTAGATCCTGTATTCTTAGTTGCTTTTCATATTTTTGGAGTGTCCTTAGACATAAGAGAGACTTTATTAGTCCTAAACTTTTAGCCGGCATCGCAATCCACCATTTTAATACCGCGGGAATATCTGGTAATGTCACCCATGCCTTTCTCATGTCTGAGGACACTCCAAAATATGAAAAACAACTAAACATAAAGGATCGACCGGATCTAACCCAACCAACTTTAACTTCTAAGAACATTAAGAACCGTTGGCCCTTCTTTGCCTTTAATCAAATACTGAAGAGCCTTTTGCATATCAAGTATTAAATCATCAGTAGTGATAGATGATGATTTTGAGATTTTTGCCCTTTTCTTTGATTAAGCTCGGGGGTAGGCTTGAAAGTATGCTCAGAAGCATATCTTCTGTGTCATGATAAGGGTGTCTGTAATCATAAGTGGTTTGTGACAAGAAGATGATCCAACCACTGATGTTGTTTGGGTTGAGGTCCACTTGCAATTCCTAGTGGCAATATTACCATCGAACAGTTTTGCGGAAAGTTCTAGAAAAGGCAATGCGATTGTTTTTAATGATGCAGCCTTCGGATGCTCCTAACCCAAAGTAAAATATATTATAATTTTTTGTTTTATAGATATATATTGAAAATTATATATATGAACATACCTTCTTAAAATTTTCCATTTCTCGTTCGTTAAGTTAAAAGTATTTGTTTGAGCATTGTAGATGTTGTCAGTTTTGTTTTCAAATACACCAATCCTATGTATTTGGCTTTAAGATTATCATAGAGATTTTTTATTTGTTTTTGAATCAAATCCAACCCAAAATTTTCCTTAAGAACTCTTCTTAACTTATTACATGAGTCTTCGTGCGGACTCAATTCTTTTCTACTCGGTGTTTATATCTTCAATGCAAGTCTCTAACAAGCATTTACTTGCTCATTTGACTATTGTTGTTTCTCTCCCATTTCTATTAATCAACATACAATTATTTCTCAATTTTTTAATTCATAAACTTAAATGACCTTTTAGCTAAGTCGTATCACACTCAACTAATTTAAGCAAATACATTTTCTCTTGCTAAAATCAAGTAACCAATTAATAGATACCAATATGAAAACAACACCAAGTTAGAATGAACAAAAAAAGTAGTTTAAAACAAGTCTCCAACAATAAATATATACAATTTACTAGTCTCCAACAAACCACACTAGCTAAATATTAAGCTCCTAAGCATATGTTATTTTATAATTACAACCTAAACAAATAATCATAAACCAAACCAAATCACAAACTACAACAACATATGCTACAATCAAGAAGACGTGATAATCATCTTAACTGGGTAATGATGTAAAAGAGTAAAGAGCAGATAACTCGACCAGAACTCTTCCTAAACAAACCAAATCACAAACCACTAACAAGAATAGCATGTTAATGAGTAAAATAGTAAAGAGCATATAACTCAATCAGATCACTAACTAGTTTGCTTAACATGTGCGGTTTTTTTATTATCTTTCTGTTTTGTGGTTCTGGGCTATCAGCCTTCATTCATGTAAAAATAGTGAATTAAAATAATAGATTATGATACCTTTATGTGCTCCTATTTTTAATTTTATTATGTATGTAATTCCAGAGAGAATGAACATAGATACAAGTTAATCTGATTAAAGTCCAAAAACTTCTCACTATGAAATGTTTAATGCAAGGACAAGGATATATGTTCTTGGCTTATTGCTCTTCATTTATCTTGCCTCATATTTTTAAAACATAAACTATTGTTTACTTTAACCCAAGTAATATTGTGAATTTTAGTTTGATTTGCTTTTGTACATATTTATATAAAATGAAAAAAATGGAAAAACAAATTTTTTTTTTTTAAGATTGTAGAATACTTTTACCTACTGATTCGTGACAGAAAATTAGGTCATATGTTTGCTTTACCATGCAAGCAACAGCATTAGTTTATGTATTTACAACCTAGTAAACTTTATGTATGAACTGAACTTAGATCAAAACTATCTTCTTAGTAAGAGCGCCTTCTTAGTCTTAGCATAGAGTGTCATAATAAATGTAACACCTAGCAAGCTTTATGAGTCTTAGTTTGTCAAAATAAAGAGGAGGTGAATAGGTTTTTAAATTTTACCAATTCTTTTCAGTTTGTCGTGTGCAGAAGCAAAATTAACAAAAAGAAAAAAAAAACCTCAAAGAAAAAATGATGCAATTCTGAATGATTAATAGAATTAGTATAAGTACAAAGAATGTGTGCTGTGATTTAGGGTGGTCCAGATATTTTGTCCGTGCTCACTTTTCTTCATGCATTTTTCATTTCACTCTTTACAAGTGAAAGCCATCTTTCAAAATCACTGAAGCTACCCAAGCTAGAGTAAGCTGGTGACGACGTATATTAATTAACAAATCTAGTTTAAAATGCATATCAGCTTGAATAATGAATCACTTGAGTACTTATTGCCAAGATATAATTTTTACAAACCATTGCAATGCGTCCCAACTTATTTGTCGAAAGTGTCAAACAATGATGCCCCAAAATGCATTACTATTTTTATGGTGGAAGATATACAACTCACTAAATTCCAAGTCTTTTCATGAACAAACTCTCTTGGACCTTTTCAACATCATATATGAGATGTTCTAGCTTGTTGTGTTATCTGTAATAATGTAATGATATACATTAACTAATGCATGTATGTTGTAGTGGACTTGTAAAGCCCTATATGACACCAGATATAAGAAAACTCTCATCGTTGATAAGTTATGTGATTAATGTTTAAGAACTATTTTCTTCCTTAGACTAGGCTATTTTCTCTTTTAAACTTGGCAACTACTTATGCTACCATCTTGAGGTGGCAACTGAGTGAAACTGCCAATAACTTGCGAGGCTGCGCTGACAATGAAAATAATATGGGAGCTCAATATTTCGTTACAGCCTTGTTTTTTAATTCTCTCTTTTGATTTAAATATAAGAATATCAGAGGGAACTTAAAATTCGGATAGTCTTTCACTCCTCGTCATCATACGTGTAGGCGCTAGTTGTCTTTTGTCTCAACATATAATTAGACTTGCCATGTGATTTTGTCTTAGGCTTTTAGCTCAAAACAACGCAATCAAAATCTATCATGACAGAATCATCAACTTCAATTTTTTATGTGTATCTAATCATAGTATATGAAATGTTTTTGAGTGTTGAAAAGGCTATGCTGACCATGGAGAAGTTGAAAGGGCATCATTGCAATCATTTCATAAATACTCTAATCGGGAACACGTCACGGTTTCAGGTTATAATACTGCACAAGTTGAGGTTGCTTTCAAACAAAAAGCACCTGGTCGGTTTATGGATAGGTTAACTAGTTCTCTTTTTGTCGCTTGCATGTTTTGCGGCGGTCTTTTTGAGTTTACTTTCCCACCAAAATTCTGAAATGCCTACTTGTACACTCTAGTAGGTCCTCTAGTATAATGCATAACACCACACAAGATTTCATGCAAGTCTTTTAATAATTCAAAGTTTTTATGAAAGTATGTTTATTATAAGTTAATTATATCATACTTTCTCATACTGATAATCAGGATGGAAATTGTTTGTTTGGGGTGCTACGGTTTGCAACTCACGGATAAATGTGGAAGAGTGATGGTTAGAGATAGAGCCAACACAACAATTAGATGAACCTGAAGGTTATGTTACTATTTTATAAATATGTTCATTACCATCTTTAAATGCAAGACTGATATAGCAGATTAGCTGGCCCATCAACCTTAACCAATAAGTTCCAGTTTCAAATTAGCACATCAAAAGCTTCATAATCTAGGTTTCCCTGGTTGAGTGTAATGATAAAGTATATGATCTCTATGTTAAGACTTCCTTTCTTGTATCTGTGAGAATGATAGTTGAAGTCAAGTCAAGCTTCACCTTCTTTATAGAGACCGTTGTTAACATTTCAACACGAATCTTAGTTAATCTATGGTAAAAATGGTCTCAAGTGAATATGTCATCTTATCATTAGCACTTTGATTGTCACAAAAAAGAATATTGTACGAATGTTTCTTTTATGACCCCCCCAAGAGATCCAACCAAAGGTTTTAAGAGAAGTCCTACTATATTGTGTTATTTTTGAAATTGTGATGGTCAATGTTTGATAACAAATCAATTTTGTAGTGGACTCATTAAACTCTCATCATGATTGTTTTACAATTGCCTCAAATTGATGAAAACAATTATTTGCATGACCAACACTTATTTTCTTTCTTATAATTGGCTACTAGTCATACAAGCATCTTGAGATGGTTTTGAGGTGAAAAGGCCAATGGTTACTTGGATTGTGCAGTACTCTGCACGGATGCTTTGTTAGATTAAACTCGTGTATTTAATTACTAAATTATAGGACATATTAGTAATCTGCCATATTTTTAGAAGTTGGGTCAACAAAGCAGATTTCACTAAGCAAATGCTTTGGAACATTCACATTTACCATAAAGTTAGCAAATATACTTCCATGTGTAAGCCACACTGAGCGTGAAATATTCCACTATGTTTGTTGTACTTTAGTTCAATGGAGTTTTTCTAATCTTGTGTAAGTCAGATACTTTGGGTGAGCAAGATGAATCTCCCGAGTATATGTTACATTGACCATGTGCTGGTATGTCAAAAGTTATATCTTTTACACTTAATAGTTAATACTACAAAGTTTAAGTACTTTAGTTAAAGTTTAAGATCATATTGAACAATTGAATCTCTGCCTCATAGCAGGTTTATAATTAGGTTGTGAGTTAAGTGGACTTTTGAAAGATCTGATATCACACATGCTTAACAAGAATTTGATGCTAAAGCCAATAGGATCTTGGATCACAAACTACGAAACAGTCATTTCCACTCTACAAATTTCTCAAAGGATTTTAAAAGATGCTAGATTTATCGACAATCTGTATAGAACTTACCCAAGACTTGCCAGAAACTTGGTTTTAAAAAACGTTAGGCGCTCCGAGGCGTTTAAGTCAGAAAAGACGAGGCGCTATGTGTGAGGCATGAGGCGAGAGCCTCACGTATGCGAGGCGTTGTTCTATGTACAACAAAATAAGCCATATGTACAACCAAAAGTTGCATTTATCTAAAGTTTTTTACATATTGGCTTTTTTTACCATGTAAATCATTCTTAATCTCATCATCCCTTTGGTTATTTCTACGTATCATCCTTTTACAAACCCCAATCTTGACAAATGTTGACCAGATTTGACCTAGATGTGCATGAGGCGCCGCCTTAAAGCCCCGAGGCGTTTTCCTGATCGCCTCTAGAGCCTCACGCCTTAAGCGTGCCTCAGGCGCTATTTTTAAAACCAAGGCCAGAAATGAGGAAAGCATTTACATAACTTAAATGTTTTGTGTAGACATTAAGGTATTGCATAGTTTCTAAACATCTAGATTGAGAGTATTTACAGAGTATGAAAGCAATAGCTTGTTCTCGGATTGTTTATTATGATTCTTGTTTGATCCAGTCTCACCCCAAAATTTTGCTCTATTTATGTAAAATCTGCATCTGATCTCGCTCATTGCCCAGAGAAATCAGGGGCCAACATCTACTACTGATGATGAGATGCTAAAGAGAGAACTCATAATCCAGTTATAAACTAGTTTATAAAAAAATAATATGATTTTACTATGACAACAATGGAGCGATCCCAAGATCTGGATGGCTATTTGCTCCATGTCATCATGCAGAGTTAGATCCTAGTTGTCTTCCGTCCCAAGGCACATGTAGATTCGTCATCTGATTTTGTTTTTGCTCATGAGTCATGACACCTCAATTAAACTATTTCATCACAGAATCATTGATACGTGTCTGTTATAGGTATACTAGCTTACAAGGGCAAATGAGTCATTAGTGTCAAATGGTTAGTTAAAAGTTGTTAAGTGTCAAGTTGTTGGTTAGGTTAGTTAAGAGAAGTCAAGTATAAAAGAGTCACTTGTTCTTGAATGAGGGTGTGTAGAATATTAGTAAAAGTCTTCTTTCTTGTTATTCTCATTATCTTGTCAATGGATTATCATCTTTCAGGAACTTTTCTTAATCTTGGTTCCTCTGAGTGGTAATATCGTGATTGATCATCATTTAGATCTCAATCACCATTTGTTCTTCAATAATTCCATTTTTAAGGTTGCAGTTCGTATCAATGGTATCAGAGCCTATAATTCTCGGATCTTCATCTACTCAATCAAACATGGCGTTGAATCACAACAAGATTGATATTAAGCATCAGTTACAGCAATTACAGCTCAAATTGGATGAGTTTGATCAAAGATTTTCAAGAATATGGGTTAAAAGCGCTCGATCAATGTCAGATGCGAGTGATAGGGCAATTGATCGGCTTCTGCAACTATCCAAAACCATTAACGGGCAACAAAACAGGTCAGATCTGATTGAACCCTTTCTCCTACTCCAAACCAATTTTGCTTCACTAAATGGTACCGGAGGTGAAGTTGGATCAGTGTGTTCATCAAGATTCACTAAGGTTGAGTTTGCTCACCATATGTTTGATGAAATGCCTGAAAGAAGTGAAATTAAAGAAAGGGAAAATTGCAATCTGGATTGGTCAAAGTTCATGGAAACAATAACACCAAGAGTTGATTCAATGGGTGAGAAAGAAATGCCAAAACAGATTGGTACAGTGAAAGAGTACTATGACTCTTTTTACAATTTCATCAATGAGATACAATGTTCATCAGACGGTGCAGTGAAGTGTTTCATGGACGGATTGAGAGAAGACATTCAAATTAAGGTGAGAATGTTTAACCCTACCACTCTATATCATGCCTATTGTATTGCAAAATCAGAGGAAGTTGTTTTAGAATCCATTTTTCATTCCCAACAATCTAAAGTTGATTATAGTTCACACAATGGGTTTCAAACTGTTAGTACATCTTCAACTGTGGGGACTAATGGCCTTGGTAGGGATGGATGTTCAATTTTTAAGGCAGAGATTACAAGAGAATCAAAGGAGATTGATGCAGAAAACAGATTTAGGGAAGATGTCCTTGAAGTCAAAACACTGCAAGAGCGAGTTCAAGAAAGTCAAAACTCTGAATCCTTGGATAATCGTAGTGAGCCGGAATTAAGAGAAACTGAACCAACTACAATAGATAAAAAGATAGTGGAAAGTGAAGTTGATGATATAAAAGATAGCGACAAATTTGGAACTTCTGAAATCATGGTATATGTAGCTGCAAAAAATGGCCTTGGAGCTGCATATTGTATCAGTTACAACGCATGTTTGGCTGTTAGTGAACAAGTGTGGCATATGGACTCTCATGTCAAGACTGTTGACTTTTCCATAAGTCAAAACAAACTTGAATATTGCAGCAATTATGTGAGAAGGTGTCATACTTATTTGTTAGGCAAATGGTTGTACAAGTACAAAAAGGAAAGAGTAAAAAGATGGTTAGTGAAGTGGAAATGGAAGGCTACTTTTATATAAAGACCATTGCAACCTTCTTCACTGTTTACTTCATTTTCCTTTGATCCTTGGGGTCAAGGATCTTTTAAGGGGAGGGTATTGATACGTGTCTGTTATAGGTATACTAGCTTACAAGGGCAAATGAGTCATTAGTGTCAAATGGTTAGTTAAAAGTTGTTAAGTGTCAAGTTGTTGGTTAGGTTAGTTAAGAGAAGTCAAGTATAAAAGAGTCACTTGTTCTTGAATGAGGGTGTGTAGAATATTAGTAAAAGTCTTCTTTCTTGTTATTCTCATTATCTTGTCAATGGATTATCATCTTTCAGGAACTTTTCTTAATCTTGGTTCCTCTGAGTGGTAATATCGTGATTGATCATCATTTAGATCTCAATCACCATTTGTTCTTCAATAATTCCATTTTTAAGGTTGCAGTTCGTATCAATCATCAACTTTGATTTTTCTGTGTGTATCTAATCATAGTATATGAAATGTTTTTTGACAGGTTGAAAGGGCGGGCTGACCCTAGAGAAGTTGAAAAGACAACATTTAATTGTTTATACGTACTTTAATCTACACTTGGTCGCAATCTCAGGTTATAATACTGCACAAGTTGAGGTTGCTCACAATAAAATATCATCCATCAATTATAGCCAGTTTTGTTTTGTTGCTTGCATGTTCTGCAGCGGGTCTTTTGAGTCTGTTTACTCACTAATATTCTTAACTTGCCTACTTGTACACTCTGTTGGCTCCTCTGGTATAAGGGATATTACGTCACCATAAACTTTTGTAGGTCCTTTAATAGGTCATATATCCTGTTAAAAGTATATTTATTTCAATATAATTATATGTGCAAACTTTTCCATGCAGAGAATTGCGACGTGTGTTTGGAGAAGATCAGAGACAGAGCAAACACAGTCATTAGATGAACCTCAAGGTTAAGTAATTATTCTTTTTGAAAGATTTCCTGTGAAAAGTTATTCATTTCAAGATAATTATATCTGCAACATTTCCCATCCAGAGAATTGCGACGTGTGTTTGGAGAATATGATCAGAGGCAGAGCCGACACAGCCATTAGATGAATCTTAAGGTTAAGTAATTATTTTTTGAAATATGTTCATTTGCATAAGTGTTAAGACTGTTATGATAGGAACCCAATGTGTGACAGCCAATTTCAAGTTAGCACATTAAAATCATCATCACCTAGGCATCCCTGGTTGATTCTCTTGATAAAGTATATGCCCTGTATGATAAGACTTCAAGTTAGCACATCAAAATTATGTCGTCATATATTAATTTCAAATTTTAACAAAACATCATAATCTAGATGATCATATATTATGTCGTCTTACCATGGGCACTTTGATTGTCACGATAAAGAACATTGCTTTTGTTTCTTGTCTGATACCTCAAGAATGTTCTTTAACAGGACCATCGCTCTCTTTACTGGCTTTTACCATGTAGTCGAACAACGAAAGAGCAATACTCTTTTGCAGCTGAGAGACAGAAGGCGTATCCAGCAATGCTTTTACTAGAATCTGAACAACCACACAAATCTGCCTTTGTATTGGTCTCTAAAGTAACATGTTCCCTTCATAAAATTAAAATCCATATATATATGTATATATACATTTCTTGTTTTCAGAACACAATTTGGCCCTCCATACGATTTAGTATGACAATGGTTGTTTTAATCGACAGGGGAGTTCACGTTCCACGTCATCATGAATAGTGGGCCCACACGTGCTATTGTTTGTATCTTGAATGTATCTAATTCACAAGACAATGGGGATGCTGAAAGGGTATGCTTGCTGTGTACCCTGGAGGAGTCCAAAAGGCACCATATTGTTCGGATCGAGGCGGTTTACAGTTAAACAAACAGAAAATGCCGTTGAACAAGTGCCATGTAGAATAATATATTTGAGTCCCAAACACCCATATTTAGTAAACTTGATTAGCTAGTGATGGGAGAAATATTAAATTTCTGATTTGCTGATCCATAACATTGTGATTTGTGAATGATGTGTTTTTAACTTTATGTTAAAAAAATATTTGCTTTCCTTTAAAACATATGTACAGTTTTCGTTTCAGTTAATCGAGAATTTTAGATGCTTATGATTCAAATATTCACAATACTAGCGACAACTGATTTTGAGACGGTTGAAATTTTCATGTACTAGTAGTTATTAGGCAAGTAAAATGGTATGTTGCACCTCTGAAAAGGTACTAAAGTAACTTGTTATCATTTTATATACAAAATATGTAATATTAATTTCTTCAGCCCATACACAGGATCGGATTTGTGTCGGGGCCTTCCAATACAAAAGATGTGGGCTCAAACCACTGACGTGTGATAGTTCATCGTACCAAATAGAAATATGTAGAATTTTATTTATAAGGTTTAATTTATTTCACGTTATTTATTAATTTGACTTCCATCACATACACTACTAGCTAATGTAACATGTCAACTGATGTAACATTCAGAAAGTAATTAAACCATGTATATTTTGCCATAAGAATTCAATTAATTATGCAAGTAAATATTCCTTGGGCAGTTATTACGTCATATGCACACGTGTGACGATTATTTCCATTGCCAAATCATGGGAACGAATTGACTTTTTGACTTTGACTTTGAAGCTCATCTTCATGTGGACTCCACATGGCCACCGGTCTACTTATGCTCATAGGCTTTGACGTTGTTAGCCGTAGTTTTATTTTCTCTTGAAACATGTATTTTACCAACTAACTTTATTTATGTTAATATACGGGTTTTAGGGCTGTTTAAAAGGATTCACGCTCGTGGCTCGTTCGAAACTTGTTTGAAAACAGTTGGGCGCGGGATTCAAACTGCCCGCATGGCGCAACTGAAGGTGGAAGCGCGTGTCACACCCTAGGGTTGGGTCACCCCGGGATGCATGAACCGATAAAGATCGTTTCATTGGCTTTATTCAAAAAATCAGTTTTCCAAGATTTTTGGCAGTGGAAATCTATTTAATAGCAATATCGTAATATCGTTTGGAAAGCAAGTCAATTTTCAAAACTGAATCATTTATTGATTTGTAATAGTGTTTTACAGAATCATATTCATAACAACAAGCCACAAGATTTTATTCTATAGATGCGTTCATCTCAACTCTTATCTTGTGATTTTCAATATTTAATATTAGATGTACCTACATAGTTTATACTATAGCACCGACTAATGGTTCTCAGTTCAATCATTCTTTACTTGTAAAATGTTTAAAAATTCAATATTAACGTTCTTTACCTAATAAAGGTTTAAAAATTCAATATTAGTGATAACGCTAGTAAATAACGTTCATCATATTCAAATCATTTTCATAATCAAGAATGAGAATATTAATTTAGGATTAATCATGCTAGGTCCATATGATAAATATACATAAAGATCTTTCGTTGTACACTACTAATAGTTTGTTATCAGGTCGCCCGTGTGACAGTCAATGTTACCAACCATGCTTAGGAATAGTACCCCTTTCAGGCGTCTACCAGTCACATGTACATCATTTCTAATCAGACTACACGTACAATCTTAGTCTGATGCTTGTCTTGCATTTCACCAACATACATTAATAAATTAATTATTACTCATGTCGTCTTTAAGTGTAAATGTGAATCTCAAGGATTCACGAGTTTCATTTTCAAAAAACATTATCGCATTAAAATTAAGTCGAGCCTTTTCTTTGTGACCTACAGAGGTTCTGGGTTGCCTTGGCAATATCTAGCTTACTGCTAGGCTAGGACCGTTCTACAGATCTAATGGGGGCTTCGGGTTGAGTGTCAAGCATATAGTAGGTTCACAAAACGAGTCGGAAACAATCTGGGCATGATTCCCGAGGCTACGTGTGCGTGAATTATGGTTGAGTGTGTGAGAAATGGATTGAACTCACCTACTTATAATTGAGGTCGGTTGGTTGATGTGACTTATATTCACTGGGCAATGTGGCTGCATCTCGTGCCCCCTCTACGTGTGTGACACATGTCGCACATGCATTACCTTGAGCTCATTCTTCTCTTGCGGCCCACATCTATTGCCGATGTGATTCGGTTTTGTGGTCCACAAATCAATTGTTGCTCATTAGTCATCAGCCACGATTCATCATCCATGTCCATTTTATGTCTAAACCAAACTTGTGGTTTCCAAACTTATTTAGATTTCCAACAAAACCCAAATGAAAACCTTGTGTTATCGTAAAAATTATAAAAAAGTTGTGAACATTCAATAACTCTTTTTCATGTATTTAATTTTCGCTGATTATATTGATACAATCGATCACACTCAAATGGCGTGGTGTGACAGAGACTTGGCAGCTCAACCCCCAACCAGGAATTTTGCCCCTTGGACCTCGCTTTGGGGGCTGCTGCTCCTAAACCCTTGTTATCCTGTGGATATAATAGGCCCGAATTTCGGGAGTGTTACAACGCGCAAACCATTGGGTTAAGCTTTGTCTTCGTTAATACTAGCCAACACACTATATAACTATAGAATCCAACTAGTTAATACCAAAAATTAACAGTTTAATCGTGCCTTTCCTGTGCATTGCGCTAGCTCGACTACAATTCATATTGAAATTTTGAAACATAGATGGAAATTAACACATCGTAACAATATACTCAAAATATACAAAACAATTACCATCTTCTTAAAAGAATTAAAAATATATTATACTTGAGGTCTTGGACCATGGATTTTGGCCGCACATTACAAGACTTGGTTTTAAATAAAATTTGTATCGAAACGTACGAAGAAATATTCATGTCGCAACATTATAATTGAAATTTTCAAAAACATTATCTTCTTGTATAAACAAACTAATAATGTATTATATTTGACCTGAATTGGTATCCAATGAAACCTACGCCGGAATGTAGATAAAAGTATACCTGTTGTAATTATGTATTCGGAATTTAAAGAACCTTACAATTTTAAAGTTATAAGAGAAATACAAAAATTCATAAAAGAATTAATTATAACAGTAAAATAATGATTTGTGTTTGAAACAAAAAAAGCATCACATTTCAAAACTCATGGCAATTATCACGTTCACATGGCATACATTTTTTTTAAGTATTAGTAATATAATTGTTAATTATTTTCTATTTACACATTTAAGGAGATATAAATGCGGTGTGTGGGTGGTGGTGGATACAGGGTTGTGTAGTGGTGGTGGCGATGAGTGGTGGTGGATTGGTGGTGAAGATAGGTGTGTGGTGGTAATGGTGAGGAGTGGTGGTGGTGGAGATGGGTGTGTGAGATGCTAGTGTGTGGTGGTGGTGGTGGTGGTGGTGCAGATGGAGTGGTGGTGGATTGGTGGTGGTGTGGTGGTGGTTGTGTGATGGTCTAAAAAGAAAACGAGGAAGAAGATGAAAAAGAAATATGGGGTGAGGGTTGGGGAAGAAGAAGAAGATGAAGAAAAAGAAGATGAAGAAAAGAAGAAGAAGAAGGGTAATATGGTCAATATACATTTATTTAACATAAAAAAAACTAACGGTCGTTTGGTCCAAGGGGCGAAACATGTTACAAATTTTCAAATCTTAGGACTAAACTTGTAATTTTTCAATCTCAGTGACGAAAGATGAAATTTAAGCAAACATCAGGGACGATCCGTGTAATTTATTCTATATATAATTAACAAAAAAAATTCATTTACACTTCTAAACAGTTATAAATTCATTTCTTCACTTTTATTCTAACTTTTTCACGAATCCAATATAAATTGGCTATACGAGTCGTTAGTACATCACTAATTTTTTCTTAATTTTTTCCACTACTAGCACTTAAATCCTATAATAATCAATCTTGATATGAAATTGTAGGCTAGCAATATATGACATGCTGATTCGGTCAAACGCTAAAAACATGTTCTGCTAAAGTATTATTTCTTTTTAATTTTTAAAATGAATTGTCATTTTTTTCCTTGTTGTTTAATCATATTTGTTATTTTCATCCAGAAAATTGTTTTTTCTTGCATTTGACTTCTCAAGGTTTGGGAAACGTTACCATTTTCATCCAAAAATCTTAGCTACATTGTTTTAAAATGTTAAATATTCATCGTTAAAATGGTACTTACGTAAATGTTTTTAGGAAAACGAAATCCTAATTTATGTTTACGTTTTGTTAATAAAAGTTTTTACCACGGAATTCATGTTTTTGGATGAAAATAGCAACTTTTTCAAACCTTGGGGAGCCGAATGTAAGAAAAAACCTTTTTGGATGAAAATGACAAATATCATCAAACCACAGGAAGGAAAACAACAATTTATTCTAATTTTTAATATTTGTCGCGTTCTATCCTTTCAATTTCCAAATTATCATACCTATATACATTTTGAATGACCACTATCGTAATAAAAAATATTTCCTTTTATGAAGTGAAGATACATTTAACCTCCCCTAAAAACTCAAGTATCGTCATGTACCATGTGTTATTGCACCACATATTTCACTAACTAGTATATATACTAATAAAAACAAGGTCCTAGACATGCCACGTGTAGGTACAAGGTTATCTATCCTATACTGTTATATCGAGACTTACAGATCAACAACAAACTCATGTTCATTTCTTAACCTTATATATGGTTTAAATATAACTTGTTAGAGTTGTGGGTGATGTATACATTGACGATTACATAGCTTATGTGGACATGAGTCAATATATAAATAGGAATAAAGATAATAAAATAATTTCTCTTTCCATGTCATCAAGAATTACTTGAGTCAAGGACCGGTCCCGAGAGTATTTGAATAATTTTAGGCTCCGGGCAAGTAGAAAAAATGAGCCCTATAATATAGTGTCAATAACCAGTATGTTAAAAATCTATAACACGACAATAATTGATTTAGCAATAAATAAAAGATTGAAGCAAAATAATTTAATTACTTACTTAACCGAATCGTAAGACTCTCAGAACGTTTTTTAATTGAGTTTAGATTGGATCGACTAAACTAATTAAAATGTTAACGGACCCTAAGTTTCAATTGATCAAGATAATTAAATTGCTATTGGGTTTGTGAATTAGTTTGTTAATAATCTATAGTTGTTTTTATATATACACACATATATAATATATTTTTTTTAAATTTCGGGCCCCTGATGAGATTGGGCCCTGGGCGGTCGCCCACCCACCCACCCTCAGGGCCTCCCATGCTTGAGTCAAAGATGTGGGTGACGCACACAGTGATGTATGCAAAAGACCGTTAATTATTAAATGTTTGCATGTTCTGTATACGGTTCGAATGAAGCTGTTTTTCTGCATGTATTTGAAGCATGCCTATTTTTATACATGTTGGTAGCATTTGAGGATATTCCCTCACAGAAATTCTAGTAGGTCCAGCTAACAGGTTCTACGTGTCGATTGTGCGAATTGAGAGGTATATTCTTTGAACACTAGACGTTGATCGAGGCATGACTTCTTGTTAGGACTTGAACTAGCGATGACGTGTGGTAATTCCTCGTACTAGTAAGGAACACGTGGTTGGGGATAAAAGCATCAGCAATAGAGTAGGTCAAGAACCTCTTCACGCAGTGGCGGAATCAGAAATTTTTCCTACTGGGGTCACTTTTTTCGGTGCTAGGATTTCTATCAATTAGGCGTTGCAATTTTCGAGTCAAGTAAGAATTTTTACATTGAAGTTCCAATCAACAACTAAAGTCATTAGACATATGCTTGGTACACAAAATGTTTTAAGTAAATTTTCATTCCAAAGCCTAATACAAAAAACTTGTAGATCAAAACAAACAAAACTTGTCAAAGATTTAAAAAAAAACTAAAATTCATCTACTAAACTAGAAATCGACAACTAAGCTAAAATTTATTCACAAAACTGAAATTAAAGCCTCTTAGATGAAGAATATTAGAGCCAAAAAATCCTTCACTAAAGTATAAATCAAATCAACAAATTATGACTTTTAAATAGAGACCTTCAAATCAAATATCACAAAATCAAGTTATAAACTTACAAGAAAAATCAAGTATAAGGTGACCCTCCTAATAAATAAAGAAAGAACTTAAATATATCATGACCTACCTTGCAATCGAGATTCATCTTTCTAAATCGATATAGAAGCACCATGGAAAAGATTTTCTTTGATTTATCTTCTTTTAGTAGTCAATTAAGGAGGGTTAAGGTTAAAAGGAACTAGGAATAAAATAGTAACTAAGCTTTAAAAATGTGAAAAAAACCAAGTTCCAAGGTTCAAACTTGCGACATGCAGCAAGCTAATGCCCATGCCGAAGGAAAGAAAACCAATGAGCCAAGATTCTTTGTTGTGTTTGTATTAGAACTAATAATACTAAGTAGTTTGAACAGATGACCTAAGAAAAATATAATGGGATAAAAACGCCTTTAAGATTCGAACTCACGACCTAGACAAAGTTCTAAAACGCGCGCAAGGAATGGAAGCCAATGAACTAAGCTTAGTTTTTGTGTTTTCTTTGGATTTAGTAATATTAATGGGTTCACTTTTGAAAAACCTATGGTCTCACTCAATTTTTTGGTATTAAAGGGTTTACTACTGGTCCAAAACTCAATGTGGTCACGAGAACTCGTACCGCGAAGGGTAGGTCCGCCCCTGTCTCCAAGTCCATCATCCCTACCTAACTACTACTAGTTGAAAACGCCGCTTTCTCTTTTTAAAGTCAGAAACTTCACCTTCCTTATCTCATTCCCTCTCACAAACACATTTTTCTTCATGGACCGTCTATGTGCACAAACTTTAACAGTCTATATTCTTCTCTCGTTCCTCCATGTTTGGTTCCGTCTCTCAAAGCCTACGGACCTCCTAAAAACACGTGTTGCTTATGCTATAATTAGTAATTACTTATTGTAAACATTGGACCTCTCTCATCACTTGCCGTGATAGTAAAATTAATAAATTTGGTTGTGTGCCTAAGATTTTTACAAAAACTTTAGCAAATTAAATTCGTATAAAAGTAACTTGTAAGAACATTCACAACCTATTGTCTATCTTTATCCATATAATTACACTAAAAATCATCATTTTTTTATTTTCAGCTTTATCATTACTTTTTTTCTCTCCTTCACTTACAACTACGTAAAATATATTAAAAACATTATAGGATTTTGAATAGTATTTCTCAAAATTACAGATTGAACAATAAAATTTATCTTATCCTTCAATTACAACCACTTATAACCGTACCATATAATATAAAAAATACACAAAATAAATTTAGAGAACCGATTTTAAATGCCCTAATAATGTAATCATACATTAAGCAGTGAGTGAGGATGAATTATAAACTAGACCAATATTAGATTACTTCATTTGCACTCAAACTAACGATGAGTTGACGCGTGTTTACTCATCATGGGACACGAATTGCTATATAATATTGGAGATATATTGTTTTCCTTAGACTTATTTTATTAAATAAATCAGGAGAGTGAATAATGGTGGGCACTTGTTAAATTATATTTTCATATTTCTATTTTGTTTAGCTTGCTAAATCCTGGGAATAAATTGACCGTTGACTTGTTTCTATTTCTGGAAAGAAATCAGATCTCCTAGGGTTATTTAACACTTCATGTGGGATACACAATCCCTCTCTCACTATTCTCGAAATAAATTAAACAATTTGAATAATTTTAAAATAGAATTTTTATTTAACCTTCTAAAATTATATGTATTCATCAACTATTTATAAAATACAATGATTTGTGAAAACAAATCAAATCATATCTTCTTGTTATGTTAAATATTATTGTAACAATAACAAGGAAGTTGAAAGCTTTTATTCAATCCCCAATATATTGTTGTATACTAGTATAAAAATCATGTGCTACATGGATTGAATGCAAATATTAAATTAACGGTTATTAATTAATATTTATAAAATAAAAATAAAATTTTGAGATAAAATATGATTGAAGTTATATATAATTAACTACTTTAGGTAATAAAACAATATACATTAAAACAATTTTCAAACTTTCGTTTTTAAAACAATTTTGCTTTAAAAATTTGTTTTTAGACCCTATAATTTTTTAAGTACTATATTTAAACGATGTCATTTTTTCTAAAGTATTTTTTATTTTAAAACTTTATATTTCATAAATTTATTATTATTTTTAATTACATTTCTAATAAAAAGAATTTTTTATTTATCAAAAGATCTATTTTATAAATTATAAATTAAATTAAAATAATATTATTAGATTTAATGTTATCATTAAATGATTGACTTGCTTAGATGCAACATGTGAGAAAATGGGTGTGAATAGACCATAGATGACATGTGTCAAAAATTGTTTTGTTTTATTAGAGAAGATATGAAGAAGCCAAAATGTACAAAGGTTGTCACAAAAATTATTTTTTAACAAACTCTATTTTTTTATTGTGTGATATAAATATTAACTTATTAAGATCCATTCATGCTAAGCTTTGAAAGAAAAAGAAACTTATATACTTGTTATTTCTCTTTCCATCTCGTCATGAAAACTGTGAGTCCATGATGCGTTTGTCGCAAGACATAGCGTTGAACATCTCATGTTGATTATGCATATCTTAAGTAGTGTATAAAAATTGTTTAGAGATACCTTTTAAGAGGTTGAAAGGAGGACATCATTACATTTTTGTTTGTTAACTTAAATTAGAAAGAATTTGATTCGGTTGAAGATAAATGAAAGTTAAGATCATTTAGAAACCGTCACTTATCCTATAAAACAATTTTCTTTTTGTTAACTTAGTACTAGAAAATTGGTTTTTAACCACAAAAATACCATCAATGGAAAGGTCCATTAGTAATCTTTGACGTATTAGTGTCGGATAGGTTAATTTCTAAAAAAAAGTTGCTTATTAGTGATGGATAGGATTATTAATTTCTAAAAGAAATTAAAAAAAACTACTCTTTAAATCCACCACCATTCATCCGTCTCCTACGATCCATAAATAAATTAAAAGTAAGTTCTTTAAATTATGCATTTTTCTTGGCAATAACCAAGATATGACTGATGGGTAGGAGAAAATCCTTAAAAAAACTAAAACTAATTTGTAACAGTATTAGATAATAATTAACAGATTACTACTTATTTTATGAAAGATTTTGGATTAAGTTTTGTCCAAGGCATTTTAGTTGTTGTTAGTGAGCTCATATTAATATTGTAACAGGTGATTAATAGTCCTCTTATATTCACTCTATATATTTTATTGTGTATTTGTGCTTTTACAAGCTTTACTCAAAATATATAAAGACATTCCAGTTATATTTTTTCATTTTAAAAAATATAGAAAGTTTGATCACAAAATGTCAAAAAAAAATATAACCACGTGAAAGTATAATAAATTTAATCTTTTTTAAACATGGCTACATCATATTTAATAGGTTTTTTTTTCTTTTTTTCTTTTCTTTAAAAAAATCAGCAACACAAACCCCTGATTGTACCTCACCTAAGATCCATCGAAATTGGTTAAAATAATTTACCTACGCCACTATGCCAAAGTATTTTTCAAATATAACAGCTAGACTTGTAACGTTTATGTAAGCAATACACTAAAGAAGAATTGAAATAAAAAAAAGAATTCTTGTATTCAAAGTAATCAAAGAGAATTATAAAATGTAATTACTTGGTTTAAAAAAATTTACCCCATTAAGTCGAAGTATTTTTCAGATTTAACCGCTGACTCATCACTTGTAACCAATGTTTTTATCTTTAACTATGTTGATCGTATTACTAAACAACATTAGAAAATGAATGTAGCCGTCATCATATAATATTATAAAATGATATTTGATAGCGTAATAACGAAATTCGAATTTGGACTTGATTGTTGATATGCTGCTACCTACTTCCCAGAAAACAGGTTCTCTGAATAATAAAATAAAATACATTAAATATTTCTGTGAATTGCGACGTATCACTTCAAGCATTCACACTAGGTTATTATTTATTTTTTTATAATTCAACTAAAATTATTATTTTTAATTTTTAATATCTTTCATGTATCCTTACCTTACGTATATCTATTACTGTTTCGATTAAATAATACAATTTCCTTTTTGTTTTAATAATTTTTTTTTTCTTCATTCACAAACACTTATAAAAAACAGAATATATAAGAAAAAATAATGAACCCCAAATATCAAGAAATATTATAACTTTCTCTAAAAGTTTAAAGGAAAGAGATAACACATCCACTAGTCTAAAAACATTCTTTTTAGAGTGATCCAATTTTTCTATTTAAAACGTTTGGTATAAAAATCATTACAAAAGCACAAAAGCGTTGTTTACAAATCTGGTGGTTATTATTTTACGGAAGTTAGTTTAATTTAAAATTAGTATTTAATTCAAATATCGTGGTTTTTGGTTAAACGTTGTATTTGATATTATTTAAAGTTCAAATTACGTTGTATTTGGTGTTTTAAAGTGACTGTTTTTTAATAATATTTAACTTGAAGCGTTGTTTTTGCTGCGAATGTTATTTTAAAAATGTTAAGTTTAATTTGTTTTGTTATTTACTGAGTTTCTTTTGTAAAGAAAATATTAATTTTACTTTCTTTGGTTAAATTTTATATTCTTTATTTTCTACCTTATCCATAAGGGTTGGTTTAAACTCCTATAAAATATAACCTAACCTAATTCATAAATCTAATAAGAGACAGAAACTTAAGAACAAACAACAAAATAAACGGGTTTCAAGAATGCTGTATATTGCTTTCAAGTTTTTTTTTACAAGTGTTACAAAGCATAAAAAGATACAAAGGACCTGAGATACTTTATACTACATCCTACAGTCGGCCATACTTTGAAGGCCAGCTAAAAACATTAATGTAGACAACAAAATCAATGTTAAGTCAAAAGACAGATTTGCCTTTTTGACTAGTGACTATGACATGCCATAGCTCACATCCTAATATATTACAAAAAGGATAAGGTACATAATGTAGAAAGTTAATGACTCAAGACCTCAATGTACAGTTGCAAAAAGCATGGACCTTTCACCAACTTATCTAAGTTGGTGAGTTTTCAGAGTTGCAGCGGAAAGTAGTTCAGTTTTATGCAAAGGTACATTAGAGAAAGCATGTTCTTTAAAATCTTCAGAAGAAATCGGTCTTCACTTCATTGCTTCCGAATACTTTGTCTTTGAAGCTTCGGAAGAGTTCACTTTTGGCTTCGAAAGATATTGGTCTTGGCTTCGGAAGCCTCCTTCTTCAACAGCAACTGCAGCTTGCTGCTTTGGCTTCTCATTATGGTTGGCTTTATTAGTGTAGTTTGGTATGGTTTGTGTTTGGCCACCATTTATCCTTGGTGCCTTGCACTCTCTAGCAAAGTGTCCCATTTGGTTACAATTCTAACATTTCATTTTGCTTTTGTCCAGCATAAACTTTTCACTGGCTAAATTGCTGGGAAACTTCCTTCCTGTCCTCTTGTAGAACTTCTTGGCTCTGTAAGTGAGAAAAGCCATTTGCTGAACTATCTTCATGTACTCCAGATCATCTGGATAGATACAGTCAAGATCTTCAGGGTGAAGAGAAAGTTGTCTGTGCTTTCATTAGCAAACACAAAGGCATGTGAAGAGCTTCTCTATTGGAATGGGCTCCCTTGAGTGTAGCTCTCTCTTGGTGTCTCCAGGAAGGTGATGAAAAGACCCTTTTGTGAGTTGTCAAGGTAGCAAATGAGATGAAGCTGTGGTTCTCCACAATCCCTTTCAACCACATGAAGGGCTAAACTCTCCTGATTGCTGGAGTTACCAGATGGACTTTGCATATTCATCTCCATCTGGTACCACTAAGAATACCATACAACTCTGTAAGAGTGAGAGTTTTAAGGTTCTTAGTTTCTTGATAACAACACAATAGTGTATCCATTGTCTAGGAAGAGAGGACATGAACTTCTTTACAATATCCATGTTTTCAAGAGTTACTCCAACATCCATTAGAGTGTCCACAATCTCAACATACCTGAAGTATCATTGAATCATGGTTTCACTTGTCTTGAAGGTGAAGTTCTCAAACTGCTGCTTCAAGAGGTCCTTTTTGTTTTTTTTTTGCTTCATTGGACCCCTCATACATGAGCTTCAGTGCATCCTGTAGTTGCTTAGCAGTTTTGCACTTCTTGAAGCCCTTGTATACGGAGTTAGGAAGAGTAGTTTGGAGGGTAGTCATGGCTTTCTGATCTATGTCAATCTTCTTCCTGTCTTTTTCAAAAAAGTCAGTTGCCACCTTTGGTATCATACCACCCCCAGCAGCAGCTGAAGGGGTGCTTGGTATGTGAGGTCCTGAGACAAAAGACTCCCATATCCTGGAGTCTTGAGACTTGATGAAGCCTTCCATTCTTTGACACCAAGTATCAAAGTCTTCAGGAGTGATCAGTGGGGACTTTGTCATGGTTTCGGTTTCCATATCACCTTTTGTGTGAGCTGGCATTTGAGATGTTAAGTATTTTGTGAGACTGAGGGATCTAAAATGGTGAGATCTTACAATCAAGAGCCTAGAAAGCTCTGATACCAATTGCAAGACCAGTTATGGGATGGTCAATACAACAGTGACGCAATGAGGAGAGTGTTAGAACACTTAACAGATCAAATAGGGAACCGAGACAATTGTTATAATACTAAGAACACAAAAGTAAAAGACATAAACTTAAGAATAAACAACAAAGTAAATGGGTTTCAATAATGCTGTATATTGCTCTCAAGTTCTTTACCAAGTGTTACAAAGCATAAAAAGATACAAAAGGACATGAGATACTTTATACTACATCCTATAGCCGACCATACTTTGAAGGCCAGCTGGCAACATTAATCTAGACAACAAAATCAATGTTAAGTCAAAAGGCAGATTTGTCTTTTGACTAGTGATTATGACATGCCATAGCTCACATCCTAATATATTATAAAAAAGGATAAAGGTACATAAAGTAGAAAGTTACTGACTCAAGACCTCAATGTACAGTTGCAAAAAGCATGGACCTTTCACCAACTTATCAAAGTTGGTGAGTCTTCAGAGTTGTAGCAGAAAATAGTTCAGCTTTATGCAAAGGTACATCAGAGAAATCATGTTCTTCAAATGTTCGGAAGAAATCTGTCTTCACTTCATTGGCTTCGGAAGACTTTGTCTTTGAAGCTTCGGAATACTTCACTTTTGACTTCGGAAGATATTGGTCTTGGCTTCAGAAGATGTCATACTTAAAATATTCTCTAGTGTAGTGTATGAAAATTCCGAAGCAACTTTTCTAATGAATGCTAAGTGCATGCATGCAGGAAGCACTTGGGTTGTTTTGGGTGTATCAACCTTTCACCAGACCTTACAGACTCCCCTAGGCTGATGCTACCAAAACTGAGAAGTGCTTCAGATGTTGAAAGTCCTCATCATGATCATGACCATTCCTTTCTTCATCAGTTGGTCAGGATCACTCAGACTCTCAAAAGTATCTTCTCATGTCAAAGAGATCATGCAAAGGTAGGTTAAGCATGTCTTGCCAGGAAGTAGACATCTTGACCACCTTGATCTCTAGTGACATACCATCTGTCTGGACCAGCAGCAAAGGTCCAAGACAAGATGGGTCTTCCTGATGCAAGAGGCTCTACTTGAATTGGAGTTGGTTGAACAACCTCTTTGTCACACCCCGACCGACGGCGGAATCATCGGGGTGGACGAATGTGAAACGATTGTTCATAGCACATGGAACTAAATAAGTTGTAATAATATTAAATATCATTTTTATTGAACATTACAAGACAATTAAATCATTACAATACAAACAAGATATAACAACAACATAAGACTTTCAATTAACTAAATCCAAGTCCTATATGAGCATGAAGAGATCTTCAAGTATCAAACCTGAAACATGTTAAAAATAAAGGGGTCAACTATGAAAGTTGGTGAGTGTAAGGATTCCTGAAGTCTGATGCAACCCAAAACAGCCTAAGTGTCTCAGCAACATGCACTAAGTACTGAAGTGAAGAATGCTTCGGAAGTTTTACACAAAGCATTAGAAAATACTCTAAGTGTAAAATCTTCCGAAGCCAAGACCAATATCTTCCGAAGCCAAACATGAAGTCTTCCGAAGCTTCAGAGACAAAGTCTTCCGAAGCCTCATCCTATGAAGACAGATTTCTTCCGAAGACTTTTAGTACACATGCTTTATCTGATGTACTGTTCCATAAAGCACCTTTTCCGCTGCGTCTCTGTAAAGTCACCAACTTACATGAGTTGGTGAAAAGGGTCTTGCTTTTGGTAACTGTACATTGAGGTCTTGAGTCTTCAACTTTCCACTTTATGTACTTTATCCTTTTTGTATTGTATAAGGATGTGAGCTATGGCATGTCATAGTCACAAGGTCAAAAGGCAGATATGCCTTTTGATCCTACAATTGATTTTGTTAGTGTCTAGTCAATTGTATCCAGCTGGCTTTCAAAGTATAGCCGGCTGTAGGTTGTAGTATAAGTATTTCAAGTTCTTGTATCTTTTCTTTATGCTTTGTAACACTTGTAAAAGAACTTGAGAAAGCAATATACTGCCTCCTTGAAACCCATATTCTCTTGTTCTGTCTCTTGCTTTACTTGTGTTCTTTGTATCACCTTTGGTTACCCAGTTCACTGTTTGATTAGAGCTTAGTTATTCTCCTCATTGTGTTGTTGTGTTGTAATTGTGTTCAAAGCCCTTTAAACGGTCCTGCAATTGGTATCAGAGCTTTCCAGGCTCTTGATATAAGATCTAACCATCTTAAGATCCCTCACACACACAAAAGCTAAACTCTTAAAATGGCTGCCATCTCTAAGACTGATATGGAGACTGGAACCATGAACAAATCCCCACTGATCACTCTTGATGATTTTGACACCTGGTGCATGAGGATGGAAGGCTTCATCAGGTCTTGATTCAAGAATGTGGGAATCTGTTGAGAATGGACCTTTCATACCCAGCACCCCCTCTGCTACTGGTGCTGGTATGATTCCTAAAGATGTGGCCAACTACTCAGATGAAGATAGAAAAAGAGTAGAGATTGACAGGAAGGCCATGACTGCTCTTCAGACTGCTCTCCCAAACTCTGTATACAGAGGTTTTAAGAAGTGCAAGACAGCCAAACAGCTGTGGGATGCACTGAAGCTGATGTATGAAGGCTCCTCTGAAGCCAAGGAGAACAAGAAAGATCTTCTGAAGCAGCAGTTTGAAAATTTCACCTTCAAAGCAGGTGAGACCATGACCCAACAATACTTCAGGTATGTTGAGATTGTGGATACCCTAGTGGATGGAGGAGTTCCTCTTGAGAACAGGGACATTGTAAGGAAGTTCATGTCCTCACTTCCTAGGCAATGGACACACTATTGTGTGGTGATCAAGAGGACTGAGAACCTTAAGACTCTCACTCTTACAGAGTTGTATGGGATTCTCAGTGGATACCAGATGGAGATGAACATGCAAGGTTCATCTGGCAACTCCAACAATCAAATGGGTTCAGCCCTTCATGTGGTTGAAAGGGACAGCATAGAACCTCAGCATCATCTCTTATGCTACCCGACAACTCACAAAAGGGTCCTTTCATCACCTTCCCGGAGACACCAAGGGAGAACTTTACTCAAGGAAGCCCATTCCAAGAGACAAGTTCTTCTCAAGCCTTTGTGTCTGCAGATGAAAGCTGTGGGAATTATCTCTTCACTCTTGAAGACCTGGACTGTATCCATCCAGATGACCTGGAATACATGGAGATAGTTCAGCAGATGGCTCTCCTCACTCACAGAGCCAAGAAGTTCTACAAGAGGACAGGAAGAAGATTTTCAAGCAATGCTACCAGTAGTAAGTTTGGGCTGGATAAAAGCAAAGTTAAGTGTTACAACTGTAACCTTATGGGTCACTTTGCCAGGGAGTGTAAGGCAACTAAAGCAAATGGGGGCCAAACACAACCCAGACCAAATTTTACTGACAAAGCTCCTCAGGCTGAGAAGACAAAGCAACATGCTGCTGTTGCTGTTGAAGAAGGAGGCTTTGACTGGAGTTTTCAGGTGGAGGATGCTTCTCCAAACCAAGCACTGATGGCTGACCATGATGAAGCCAAGGTATTGGAACATCTTTGCTCCCCTGAATGCATTGCTAAAGTAAATAGATACAGGTCCTATAACCTAGAGATGAGATCTGATCTTGAGTCATTAAATATATTAAAATCTGATTTTAGAAAGTCTGAAAATGATTACAAGTTAAAGATAGAGGACTTGGAGAAAACCATTTCAGTACTAAAACATGAACATACAGATTTTAGAACTCAGATCCAAGATCTCATCACTAAGTTAACTGAGTGCCAGGCTGAGCTTGTGATCAGCAAAGCCAAGGCAGAGAAGAGTGTTCTTGAAGAAGAGACCTTCAAGAACATGATATCCTCATCCCTGCACAACAAGGTTTGTTATCAAAATAGACAGGGACTGGGATCAAATGAGATAGCTCCTCCACACACAATCTTGTCTGTAAGATCTCCTAGGTGTGGAACTTGTGAAGATGAGCTTCCTCTCATAGATCCTGTAAGTGAGGATGATGAAGAAGTGATAGTGAAGAATTCCTCTGAGAAGAGTGAAGAAGAGGATTCTTCCAAGGGCCACTATCCTTCTGAGGAGAAGAAATCAACTGTGATGACCAAGTCCAAAAGAAAGAACTTGATCAGAAAGAGCAAAAGGAAGGCAAAGAAGGCTCAAGAAATCAAGGCTACTTTTGATGCTAAGCAGAAACAAGTTTTTATCTCTGCAGGTTTCAAAGTAGTAAGGACTGAAGACATCAACCAAGACTCCTCAGCTAAGAGTCATGGTTCTTGTTCAAATCATCTCAGTGTCAAGAAGAAGACTGAGCTGCTGTGTACCACTGCTGCACAGCCTGGACCATCAAACTCCAAGAACAGTTCACAGCCCAAAGGAACTGTCTCAGCATCTACCAAGATGAAGGTGGAGAAGGGATGTGACCAAAGCCAGTCTTGCTCTCAAAGGGAGACTTCTTTGAAGAAGAAAATGTTATGTGTTATGTGTGAAAGTACTTCTCACATTGCTAAGGATTGCCCATACAATCCTAAAAGTACTATCCACATGACTAAAACAAAGACTTCAAAGAGTCTCAAGAAGTCTCAAGCTTCGGAAGGAAAGTCTGTTTCCTTCGGAAGCTCCAAATCAAAGAAGAAGGTAAGTGGAAAATTACCTTCGGAAGCAAAGTTGGTCTCGGAAGAAAGGAGTTCTTCCGAAGCACTAAAGTCTGCTGCAGTGACTGTAGATTCTTCCGAAGGATCAGTCATCAAAACTTGTGAAGTTCCAAAAGCTTCTAAGGTTTTGAAGGTCAAGTCCAAGACTCCAAAGGTGGTGTGGAAGTCTAAGAAAGACCAAATGACTGAGGTTTCTCCATCAACAACAGCTGAAGATCCCCATAGTACAACCATAGGATCTATTACTGTTGCATTACCTTCTATTACTATTAATGAGCCCAAGACAAGTAAGGCTTGGGTTTCCAAATGTAACTAATCATTTTCTTTGTGCAGGAACAGCTCAAGACAAACAGAAATGTCTGGATAATTGACAGTGGCTGTTCCAGGCACATGACAGGCAATAGGTCTCTACTCCATAATTTTGAGAGAATTGATGGAGGACCAGTTGCTTTTGGAGGAGATGAAGGTGGTTACATTTCTGGAAGGGGCAAGGTCACAAATGGTAAGCTCAGCATTGAGAAGGTAAACTTTGTTAAGGAGCTTGGGTACAATCTTCTGAGTGTATCCCAATTTTGTGATCAGAGTCATAACATGCTCTTTACTGAGCATGAGTGCATTGTTCTCAAACCTGGTGTGGTCATTCCTCATGAGCATATCCTGCTCAGAGCCCCCAGGAAAGGGAACATGTACAAGATGGATTTGCAAGAAACATCTCCCTCAGGAGAAGTTTCATGCTTTCTATCTAAAGCAAATAGTGATGAGTCTTTCCTATGGCATAAAAGAATGTGCCATGTAAACTTTAAGAACATGAATAAATTAATTAAACATGATCTGGTAACTGGAATGCCAAAGAAAGAGTTTACTAGTGATGATCATTGTGTGGCATGCCTGAAAGGGAAGCAACACAAGGTATCTCACAAGCCTAAGGAAAGGAACTCCATCACTACTCCCCTACACTTGTTACATATGGATCTCTTTGGCCCCACCAGTGTAATGAGTTTAGGAAGGACCTCTTACTGTCTGGTGATCACAGATGATTTTACAAGATTCACTTGGGTCTTCTTCCTTAGAACTAAGGATGAAACCCCTGAGATTCTGAAGAATTTCATCTTAAAAGTTGAGAATCAATGTGATCACAAGGTCAAAACCATAAGATGTGATCAGGGAACTGAATTCAAGAACCAAATCCTTGATGCATTTTGTGATGAAAAGGGTATTACAAGACAATATAGTGCTCCCAGGACTCCTCAGCAAAATGGAGTTGCTGAGAGGAGAAACAGGACACTTATTGAAGCTGCAAGAACTATGTTGTCTGACTCTAAACTGCCTATCACCTTCTGGGCAGAGGCAGTCAATACTGCCTGCTATGTGCAAAACAGAGTTTTAGTAGTTAAGACACATGGTAAGACTCCTTATGAACTTTGGCACAAGAGAAAACCTTTCATTGGTTTTCTCAGGTCATTTGGATGTCCCTGCACCATCTTGAATACCAAAGATCAAATTGCCAAGTTTGCTGAGAAATCAGATGATGGACATTTATTGGATACTCTTCTCAAGCTAAAGCTTATAGAGTATACAATCTCAGAACTAGAATTGTTGAGGAGTCAGCCAATGTGACTTTCAATGAGCACACTCCTTGTGTGGCTGGTTCTGGTCCGGATTGGCTGTTTGATCTTGATTTAGTTACCAACTGTTTTAACAAATCTTGTGAGCATGTTTAGGATCTGCAGAAAATCTAAATACAGGTGATCCTGATCCAAGATTTGAGCTAGGAAGACCTTCAACTCATACATCTTCAGCTCCAGTTGGAACTACTTCAGCAAATGAGGTTTCTATCAGCACAACAATGACAAATTCAGCTGATACATCTGGCATGCCTTCAAATTCCAGCTCAGAGGCCTCTCAACCAGATAAAGACACCTCACTTGTAGAAGACAACAATGGTGATGGTGATAGTGATCAGGAATTTCTTGATGCTAATAACCATACCATAGATGACAACATCAATGATGTCTCACACTCATTGGATCAAGTTAATCTTGATAAGTGTGATAATGTGGAGGGTGAATCTTCAAGACCAGATTTAAATTTCTCAAATTTAGATCTTTCTCAACAACTTGCTGTGATCCCTCAGCTAAGGATCCACAAGTCTCACCCCACCACAAACATCATTGGAGATGTTGTCACAGGGGTAAGAACAAGAGGACAAACCCATGAAGCAAATGTTTGTCTTCACTCTTGTTTCTTATCTCAGATAGAGCCCAAGAAAGTTGATGAAGCTCTAAAGGATGGAAGTTGGGTTGAAGCTATGCAACAAGAGCTGCTTCAATTCAAAAGGCAGAAAGTTTGGAACCTTTGTCCTCTTCCTCATGGGAAGACTACCATTGGAACCAAATGGGTTTTTAGAAACAAGAAGGATGATAGGGGAATCATCATCAAGAACAAGGCAAGACTAGTTGTTCAAGGATACACACAAGAAGAAGGGATTGACTACACTGATGTCTTTGCTCCTGTAGCAAGACTAGAAGCTGTTAGGATATTCCTGGCATTTGCTGCATCCAAGAACTTCAAGGTCTACCAACTTGATGTAAAGTGTGCTTTCTTATATGGAGTGATTGATGAGGAGGTTTATGTCAAACAGCCACCTGGTTTTGTAGACCCTGATCATCCTGATTATGTCTGCAAGCTTGACAAAGCTCTTTATGGGCTGCATCAGGCACCCAGGAAGTGGTATGAGACACTATCTGAGTATCTCTGTAAGCATGGATACAGAAGAGGTACTATAGATGGAACTCTCTTCATCAAAGGACAGGGAAATGACTTATTGCTGGTTCAAGTATATGTTGATGACATCATCTTTGGTTCAACTAATCCAAAGCTCTGCAAAGACTTTGAGAAGCTGATGAAAGACAGATTTGAGATGAGTTCAATGGGAGAACTCAACTTCTTTCTGGGAATTCAAGTGAAGCAGGTTGAAGATGGCATCTTCATAAGTCAGTCAAAGTATGTTCAAGACATACTCAAGAGGTTCAATATGACTGATTGTAAGATTGCTAAGACACCCATAGCCAGAAACCACTCCCTTGGTCCAGATCTTGAGGGGGAGTGTGTAGATGAGCACTTATACAGGGCTATGATTGGGTCTCTTATGTATCTTACAGCTAGCAGGCCTGATATCATGTTTGCTACATGTATTTGTGCAAGATATCAAGCCAACCCTAAGATGTCTCACTTAATCACTGTGAAAAGGATTTTAAGATACCTCAAAGGTGCTTCAACACTTGGTCTATGGTATCCAAAGAATCCAATTTCAATCTGTATGCCTATACAGATAGTGATTATGGTGGTTGCAATATGACTGCAAAGTCTACATCTGGGGGATGTCAATTCCTTGGTGGAAGGGTGGTCTCATGGCAATGCAAGAAACAATCCTGTGTGTCTGCATCAACTGCTGAGGCTGAATACATTGCTGCTGCAAGCTGCTGTGCTCAAGTGCTTTGGATTCAAAATCAGATGCTGGACTATGGATTTAACTTCAAAGAGACTCCTATCCACATAGACAACAATAGTGCTATCTCTATCACTGAGAACCCTGTGCAGCACTCAAGGACCAAACACATCAACATCAGGTATCATTTAATAAGGGATAACTATGAAAAAGGATTAATTAAACTAGTCAAAGTTCATACAGATGAACAATATGCTGATCTGTTCACAAAAGCTTTTGATGAACAGAGATTTAAGTATCTGATATCAGCTATTGGGATGATTAACTTTGAGTAGACTTTTTATTAAAACTAATTCTAATTATTTCTTCTTAAAATGTGTGTGTCCTAAGTTGTCTAGTTCATCACTTTCATAAGCTCATGTTTTCTTTGGATGTAAAATTCTTTTTGAAGACTTTCCTTAGATTCTTGAAAATTTTTATATACTTCGGAAGATAAAATTTTATCTTCGGAAGAAAAACATGTCTTCAAAATAAATAACTGTCTAAGAGATATTACCTTCGGAAGAAGTCAAATTCATCTTCCGAAGCTTAAAATTCTTATCTCAGACACTTATTTATTTTTAAGAACCTTTTCCTTCCGAAGCAAAATTAACCTTCGGAAGCTTTGTTTATTTTCATACAAAGCATTCAAGGGTTTATTTCTCTTCCGAAGCATAAATTATCAAGACTCTCAGGAGAATCTTCCGAAGCCATTTTAGCTTCGGAAGCTTTTTCAATCAAAACTTCCGAAGACAAATAAACTTCGGAAGCTTTTCGAATTCCAAGAAAACTACTTTTTGAGCAAAAGTAAACTACCTTTTCAGAGGTGGGACCGACTTTCGGATTTCAAAGTTTATCCTCTTTCATTAACTTTGGTTCAAATCCCTTTTCATATAAATACCCAACGGTTCCCCCTCTTTCCCACTATCTTCCTCAATTCTACTGTTTCTCTAACCTAATTCTCTAAACCGCCTTTGCTTTCTACCTTTCTTCACCCTTAAGCTTCTGAAATGGCCAACCTTAACCGCAGAAACAACCCTGATTTCTCCATGCAACTACACAGGCAACATAATCAAGTTGCTCTGTTAAGCTCTGAGAAAGATGCAAGTTTCTCAGAGATTTGCCAATTCTTGACTCTGTCAAATTATTTCACCTCCCTAACCATTGATCCTACTCTATATGAGGATCATTTGCTTGAATTCTGGAAGACCTGCCAAGAGGTCATTATGGATGGGGAGAAGGCACTGTCTGCCACAGTGCAAGGGAGGACAATCTTCATCACTCCGGCCATCATTAACCAACATCTACAGCTGGATGATGAAGAAGGTGAGGTGTCCTTCCCAAAAGAAGCTGTTAATCATTCTTTTGAGCAGATGGGCTATGAGGGAGATTTCTCTGTAAAGACCTTTAGGAAAGGGAAGGTCTCATCCCAATGGAAATTCCTGCTCCATGTGGTTATCCACAGCTTGTCAAACAAGCATGGTGGATGGGACCAGATTCCTGAGGATCTCTCCTTTATAGTTCATGGAATGGTTCAGGGGGTCAAGTTCAGGTATTCACAATTTGTCTATACTAATTTACTTGCAAACTTAGACTCCTTAGAGTATTACATGTTTCCTAGATATGTTCAACACATTCTCAACTGTGAACTGGGCTCACAGTTGAGGGAAACAGGTAATATTCTTAAATTGGGACAGATGAAGCCCGGCATCTTTAAAATAATGAAGAAGCCAACTGTAGGCTTCTCTGGGGTAGAAACAGCCCTAGTCCCAAAAATGCTAGAGCTCATTGCTCAAGGTGACAACCTAGCAACACAAGCTAGTGTTGAACCCACACCTCTTTTGTCCCTACCATTAAAAAGACCAGAAATCACCCTCACCTACCAAAGAAAATCCAAACGAACCCCTGCTCAGGCTATTGAGTCTGTGCAGGCCCCCAAATACTCAACCTTACAGGAAGAAGTGGACACTAGAGCTCCCACTTCTCCTGAGGAGCAAACCACTCCCATTACTTCACCTATCAGGGCTGAGGTTCCTCAAGCTCACCCTGATGAGCTCACTAGCCCAACAAACTTAAGCCTTCACTCTGAGTCTCAACACTCAAGTGAACAACCTTCAGGGGACAGCTACCATCCCCAGCCTTTGGATCTCAACCAACCAATTCCCAACCTATCCTTTTACACTGATGAAGACTTAGGATTCAGTGAGTACCATGAGTCTCTCTTCTCCTCCCCTACTCAAAGAGAGATGAGTACCTCTGACTCTCCTCAGTCTATCCCCATCAGTCACCTATCACTGAGGTGGACACTTCTGAACCTGTTCAGGATGTCCATATGGAAGAGGCTCTCACTTTTGAAAGTGATTACATCATTAAGACCTCAACCATGGCAACTCAGCCCATTGGCATCTCAACTGAGGCTGCCAGTGAGCAGAGGAAAACCAGCAGCCAAGAAACTCAAGCTGGTGGTGAGAGAGAGGACTTTGGTCCAATCATCTCATCCCCCAATGAATCTTCTGATGAAGATGAGGGGAATTTGAGACTAAAGGTGCAAAAACTGTCAAAACATGCACCTACTTAGTCTCTAAGGTTAGTCACTTGGAATCTCAGGTGACTACCCTGCAAAACAGGGTCAATGATCAGCAACTCCAGATTTCATATCTGCAGGAAAAACTAGCTGGGAGACCTTTAAGGAGAGCTCAACCAGGAACACAAGAACCTGTGGAAGTGATTGACTTATCCTCCAGCTCACCTATGCAAGTGGGTGATGCTACCAAAAGGGGGAGAAAGTTGTTACAACCACAGAACCTGGGAGTTCTTCAGAGAAATGGACATAGAGGACTCACCATCCTCACTTGCTGTTGTGCATTCTCAGCAACTTCCTCAAGTTCACATTAATGTGGACTCTATAGACTCTCTCATCAGGAGTCTCTTTGAGGAAGGTATACCAAGGGCTGTCTCATCTCCACCACTAGGAACTGGCAATCACATCATAAGGTGGAGGTATGATGATGACAGGAGAGCCCTCATACTTCAAAGAGTTCAAGGCCAACAAGAAGTTTTTCAATTCCAAAGCCTGAGCTTTTATGAAAGACTGGATTTAGTCAACTTGCCACTTGTCAATCCAAGCAATTCAAGACAAGCTGACAGGCTGGCTCAAAGAATCCAAGACAGGATCCTTGCAGAGTTCTCTCTAAGAAGGAGACTTAGGCAATCAGGCAATGTCATCGGTCAACTGGATGTTGAGGTGGACCCTAAGATTAGTTTCATAGGGGAAACCTTGACTGAAGGCCCAGTGACAGAACCTGAGACCCCTGTCTCATCATCAACAACTGCTGCTAAGGTCCAAACTCCATCTGAGACACCTGCTGGTGAAGGTGTTTCTCAGCCTCTCTCTGGCCAGAGCATGGAAGCTACTCAAGCAATGAAGGCCAAGCTTCAATCCACCCTGAGTCACAAAGGTCTGTTGGTGACAAAGGGAAAAGGATAATGACTCCTGAGGAAATTGAGGAGGAAGAGAGAGAGAGGAAAAGGAGACTAAGGGGAGAAAGTTCCACTGGGTCATCTAGCTTCATGCAAGCTGCAATCAGGGCTGCTCCCAGACCAAATACTCAAGATGATGAGTTAAGGGCAGTCAGGATTACCTACTTACAGACCAGGAACTATGACATTGATGAGATCATCTCCCTCCCCTTAGAAGAACTAAATGAACTGGCTGACAGAGAAGTGTCAAGAGAGTTGAAGGAGAAAGAGGATGCAATGATACTTCTCCAACTCAAAGAGGAGAAGAGACAGAAAAGACTTTACAAGCATGCTCCTACTCTCTCACCAGTTCAAGAAAGCCCTGCACAGGAAGATGTGGCTCCACAAGAACCTCAGGTAGATAAAGAGGAAGATAGGATCAAATGATCAACTACCTGAGTGCCACAGGCTTCTATCAGGCAGATGCACTTCTCCCTTTGTCCTATGACTTCATTGAGTTCGAGTATCTAAAGCAACTTGAGCTTGAGTTAGTCAAGGAAAGAAAGACAACTAAAAGGAAACTAAGGGAAGAAGCTGCAAAGTCAAGGGCCATCATTCAAAAGAATGCAAAGAAGTCTGCTGACAGACAAAGAATGGTGAGCTTCTTGAAGCTGTATGGATTCTCCGGAAGGAGACTTGGTCCCATGTCTCTATCCACCATGGATGAGCATATTAGGGTGATCAAGCAGAAGATTAGAAGTGGAGAACTCATTGACTTGCACTCTCTTCCAAGTCAAGTTCCACCTGAAGTGGAGGTCAAGTTTGAACAACCAGAGACACCTCAACCAGCACCTCCAGCTGAGCCCCAGCAAGCTTCATCTTCTGATCCTAGGCAGGGTCAAACTCCCTCTCCTTCTGAACCTGTGAGGGAGGAACACCCAACTGAGAAAGACACTGATGATCAACATGGTGCTGCAGACCAGTCTTCTCAGTTAAAGACAACCAAGAGGAAGAAGAGGATGGCTTCTAAACCAAAGACTAAGAAGAAGAAGCCAAAGTCATCTACCTCTGCACCTCAGGCTGAATCAGATCAACCTGAGGAAGTGCATGATGAGGCAGCCCAATCAACTCCTATTCAAGTGGCTCCTCTAACTAGTGAGACACCCATCTTGTCCTGGACTTACTCTACCAATCCAGAGAGATGGACTGTTATCAGAGATCAAGGTGTTGAGAATGTCTACTCATGGCAAGACATAATCAACTTACCTCTGCATGATCTCTTTGAGATGAGAAGATACTATGAAAGTCTTGATGATCCTGACCATCTCATGAAGAAAGGAATGGTCCTGATTGTACTGAAGACTACCAACATTTGAAGATCTTCCAAGTGTTTTGGTAGCATCAGCCTAGGGGGAGTTTGTAAGGATTCCTGAAGTCTGATGCAACCCAAAACAGCCTAAGTGTCTCAGCAACATGCACTAAGTACTGAAGTGAAGAATGCTTCGGAAGTTTTACACAAAGCATTAGAAAATACTCTAAGTGTAAAATCTTCCGAAGCCAAGACCAATATCTTCCGAAGCCAAACATGAAGTCTTCCGAAGCTTCAGAGACAAAGTCTTCCGAAGCCTCATCCTATGAAGACAGATTTCTTCCGAAGACTTTTAGTACACATGCTTTATCTGATGTACTGTTCCATAAAGCACCTTTTCCACTGCGTCTCTGTAAAGTCACCAACTTACATGAGTTGGTGAAAAGGGTCTTGCTTTTGGTAACTGTACATTGAGGTCTTGAGTCTTCAACTTTCCACTTTATGTACTTTATCCTTTTTGTATTGTATAAGGATGTGAGCTATGGCATGTCATAGTCACAAGGTCAAAAGGCAGATATGCCTTTTGATCCTACAATTGATTTTGTTAGTGTCTAGTCAATTGTATCCAGCTGGCTTTCAAAGTATAGCCGGCTGTAGGTTGTAGTATAAGTATTTCAAGTTCTTGTATCTTTTCTTTATGCTTTGTAACACTTGTAAAAGAACTTGAGAAAGCAATATACTGCCTCCTTGAAACCCATATTCTCTTGTTCTGTCTCTTGCTTTACTTGTGTTCTTTGTATCACCTTTGGTTACCCAGTTCACTGTTTGATTAGAGCTTAGTTATTCTCCTCATTGTGTTGTTGTGTTGTAATTGTGTTCAAAGCCCTTTAAACGGTCCTGCAGTGAGTTCCCATGGGTTAAACATACATATATATAAAAAGATTTACAAGTAGCAATTCATGTCAATGGTTATGAATTATGCAAGTTTATAGAACACATATAGCTACAATCAAACCTCGACTTAATTACAAGTTTATATGATTGGCTAAGCGTACTTGGTTCCCATGATGAACAAGTCATACGTCATCAGGAGCCGGCAATACATCGGTTTTAGCACCAAATAGGCTTGTCAGACCCATAGATCTATGACGTCGCCAGGCTAGCAATAGTTAATGATTGTCAACATATAATGTATCTCATATAACACTCATAATAATACAAATAACCATGACAAAAAGTAAAGATGAATTGCATGCACATTTACAAGTATCAAGATGTTTACAAGTGTAAGTTTATAAGGTTAACATGTTTCACCCCAAAATATGTAAAATAAAATAAAAAAAGGGCATGGAGAACTCACACGATATATATAAGGTGATGATAAGAATTTAAACGAGCCTCCAACGAGTTCTTTTACAAGTTACCTAAACGTATTGATTCCAAGATTAAGTTTAATAATAAGATTAACAATTAGTCGTGAACTAGGGTTTCAATTGGAATTTGGAGGTTTATATAATTAAATAAAATAATGAATTGTTTATGTTTTGGTTCAATAAAGATGGAATAAATCAATTAAGATTGAGAATGATAAAGAATGATTTACTAATTTAAGTTATTGACTTAATAAAGATTAAGTATATTGTGTGAAAAGAAATAATTAATTTAATAATTAATTATTTAAAATTTGATAAAGAGAATTAATTGAATACTTATTTAAATGACTTTAAAATTATTTAAAAACCATTTTATAAAGTTTTGGACTTTTAAATAGTTTATTATAAAGGTCTTATAATATAAAACCTTAAAAATAAGAATAGGGAATAACAGAAAGTTCTATTGTTTTATAAGTTTCAAATATTTAAATAAAAGTTTAAGAAATAAATTTATTAACTAGTTATGATATATCATGGTTAAAAAAATAATTAATTAATTATTTAAATAACTATTTGAATAACTAATTATTTAACATGTAGATTTATAATGATTTGAAATAATCCAAATTTGAATCATAATAGGTTTATAATATTTAAATCACATAAATGACTTAATAATATTTTTATAACCTTTGTTATGCTTTAAAAGTTATTACATTCAAAATTATAAGTTTTAAAATCTTTAAAATTTATTTTAATAATTCCTAAAATGTTTTAGTTAACAACGTAGTTTTTACTTTGATTTATTAACATATTAGTATAATTTTTGAAGTTTAAATATATAAAAATGACTTTAAAAAAATAAATGCCGGAGGCCGGGTTCGAACCCGAGACCTCCTGCATACAAGAGTGAAGTGGTAACCGGTTGGGCTAAAGCCCAGATCTGCTAAATAGTCCCTTTAAAACTTTAAAAACATAAACTGCTTATTTCCCCAAATCCTCACGAACCCTAATTCGTTTTGGATCAAATTGAACCCCAAAAGATTAATGTTAAGGAATGGAATGTTAGGGCTTTTAATCCCCTAATGAAATCGAGTATAAATGTGTGTTTAATTACCTGTTTTGAATTGAAATGGGGATGAATTGATGAGAGATGAAGTCGCGACCGGGTTGAACATGGATTTGATGATTTGATGTTGATTATCTTCAATTGATGATGTTCGTAGATTCCACAGAGGATTAGAGTCAATAACCCTCAACCAATTTCGATTATTGAAGTCCAGAAGGTTGATTTCGACTAAGTTGTAAGTTCGATGGTTATGGTGATCTACTTTGATGTGTTCGCGTATGTTGTACATAAAATTGATGTTACAGAGAGCTTTAAGAGGTTAATTGGAATGTTTGCCCTTGCTCAAAAGGTTCAATTCGATCAGTTTCGTTTCAAACGAGTTATGGATTTGAATTGAAGTTTTCGGTTTTGATTTTCTTGTGTTAACGGTCGAGTAATCTTAATTAAACAGGGTTTTAAGTTCAAAACTGATGCACAATGGTTAAGATTTGGTTTGATTGCATTTTAATTGAACGTTTTGAATGTGCAGGGCTCACCGGAGCCTTGGCCTGAGGTGAAAGAACCGACGGGAATAGGGGGGGGGCAACGGTGGGGGAAAGATTTGTTTTAATTCATATTTACACTTTTGTTCCCTGTAGTTTAATAGGTTATCATCTTATGTAAAAACTTTTAGATTAAATTTTAGAAATTACAAAATAAACCTTAGACTCATAAAACTAATTTGAATAATATATCAAATTAATTATTTACTAATCTTCATAACTTTTGTAAAACTTGTACATTTTATAATTTGATTATTCATTTCCAATAATTAAAATTTATAATTACTAGTAAAACTTTGTAACTTTATAAAGAATTATTTAAAATTCATGGATTATTACAAGTTATTTTAATGATTAATAAATAAATAATTCAAAATATAAATTGCACATTTAATACATTTGGTCCATTAAAATTATTATAATAATTTAATAATAGAACTAAAAAAATGGGTTCGGGTTTATGACTTGAAAATGGCGGATGTTACACTCTTCTTGCACTTCCTCAGGATGTACTGACTTATCATGAGGTCTAGAGGTGGATGCCTTTGATTTCTTCTTTGATATAGGCCTAGAAGCCATCCTTTTCCTCCTCTTTGGAAATATTAACTGAGAAGACTTGCCTTTAGCACCAGGTTGTTCTGTTTTGTTTTTCTCAGTTAGGTCCTCTTCCCTAACGGGTTCAGTAGAAGAGAGAATTGGACCTTGCTATGGATCAGAAGATGAAGCTTGCTATGGTTCAGCCTGAGGTCCTGGTTGGGTTGTCTTAAAGGATTCAACCTTAACCTCAACTTCAGGAGGAGCTTGACTTGGTGGGGAGTGTAAGTCAACAAGCTCTCCTATCTTGATCTCTGCTTGATCACTCTAATGTGCTCATCCATGATGGATAGAGACATTGGACCAAGCCTTCTTCCGGAGAATCCATACAGCTTCAAGAAGCTCATCATCCTTCGTCTGTCAGCAGACTTCTTTTGACTCTTTTGGATGATGCTTTTGACTTTGATGCTTCTTCCCTCATTTTCCTTTTTGCAGCCTTTTGTTCTTGTTGGACTGGTTGCTCAAGCTGCTTGAGGTACTCAAACTCTATGTATTCATATGATAAGGGAAGAAGTACAGTTTCCTGGTAGATTCCGGTGGCACTCAGGTAGTTGATCATGTTTTGTCTGTCAGCTTCCTTGTCTACCTAAGGTTGTTCAGTTGCCATAGCCTCATTTACAGGACTTTCTTGAACCGGAGAGAGGGTAGGAGCATGTTTGTACAGCCTTTTCTGCCTTCTTTCTTCCTTGATATTGAGGAGCAATTCAGCATCCTCTGCCTCCTTCCTCTCCTTAGATATTTCCCTGTCTGCCAGTTCATTTGATTCTTCTAAGAGGAGAGAGATAATCTCATCAATGTCATAGTTCTTGGTTCCCAAATAGTTTATCTTGGCTGCTCTCAACTCATCAGTTTAGGTGTTTGGTCTGTGAGCAGCCCTGATAGCAGTTCCATAAAGCCTAAGGAGCCAATAGAACTTTCTCCCCTTAGCTTCCTCTTCCCCTCTCTCTCTCTATCCTCCTCCTTTATCTCCTCAGGAGTCAAAATCTTTTTACCTTTGTCACCCACAGAACTTTGTTACATAGGGTGGAGATAGCTTTGGCCTTCATTGTTTGATGTAGCAGTCAGACTCTGGCCAGAGAGAGGCTGTGAAGCACCTTCACCAGTTGGTGCCTCACTAAGGGTATGGGATGTTAAAGGAGTAGTAGATGTGATATTGCTCACAAGTTCTATCACTGGGCCTTCAATCAAGGTTTTTCCTTTGAAGCTAATCTTAGGGTCTACCTCAACATCCAGTTGACCAATGACATTGCCTGTTTGCATTTGTCTTCTTCTTTGACTGAACTCTTTAACAATCCTGTCTTGAATCTTTTCAGCCATTCTGTCAGCTTGCCTATTTTGACTTGGGTTGGCAAGTGGCATGTTGACAAGGTCAAGACCATCATAGTAGTTCAAGGTCTGAAAGTTGAAGACCTCTTGCTGCCCTTGAACCCTATGAAGTATCAGGGCTCTTCTATCAGCATCATACCTCCATCCTAGAATGTAGTTTGAAGCTCCTTGAGGTGGGGATGACATTGACCTTGAAATACCCTCCTAAAACAAGCTTTGAATGAGTGAGTCCACATCAATATGAACTTGAGAAGGTTGCTGAGTATGGACAACTGCAAGTGCGGGTGGTGAATCCTCTATGTCTATACCCTGTGAAGATCTCCCAAGTTCTGTGATTGCTTGGACTTTCTCTCCCTTTTTGGTTGCATCACCCTCTTGCATAAGTGAGCTAGGAGTTAGGTCTATCACATCCACAGGTTCTTGTGTTTCTGGTTGAGCTCTTCTTAAAGGTCTCTCAGCTAGTTTCTCCTTGAGGTAAGAAATCTCAAGTTGCTGATCATTGACCCTGTTTTGTAAGGTAGTCACTTGAGATTCTAAGTGACTTAACTTAGAGACCAGATAGGTGCATGTTTTGGACAATTTTTGCACCTTTAGTCTTATGTTCCCCTCATCTTCATCAGAAGAATCATGGGGGGATGAGAGAATAGGACCAAAATCTTCTTTCTCATCACAGGCATAGTGTTTTTGGCTGCTGAATTTCCCCTGCTCAATGACAACTTCAGGTGAAGTGTCAATGGCCTGGGTTGCCATGGTTGAGGTCTTAAAGATGTAATCACTTGCAGAAGTGAGAGCCTCTTCCATATGGATCTCCTAAACAGGTTCAGGATGATCCACCTTAGTAATGGGTGAATGATGTGGGCTAGACATAGGTGAAGCAGGAGTACTCATCTCTCCTTAAGTAGGGGAGGAGTAGAGAGACTCATGATACTCAGCGAATCCCATGTCTTCATCATCATAGAATTCGAGGTTGGGTATTGTTTGATTAAGATCAAGAAGCTGGGGATGGTAACTATCTCCTGAAGGTTGTTCACTAGAGTTTTGAGACTCTGAGTGAAGGCTTAAGGTTGTTGCGCTTATGAGCTCATCAGGCTGAGCATGAGGAATCTCAACACTGATCATTGGTGAGATGGGAGTGGTTTGAGAACTGGGAGACTTCTTCCTGTATGGTTGGAGATATGGGGGCCTGCACAAACTTAGTAGCTTGTGTAGGGGTTCGTTTGGATTTTCTTTGGTAGGTTAGGAGTATTTGTGGCTGTTTTAGTGGTTGTGAAGTAAAAGGTGTGGGTTCAACATTAGCTTGTGTTGCTAGGTTATCACCTTGAGCAATGAGCTTTAACATTTTTGGGACAAGGGTTGTTTCTAACGCAGAGAAGGCAACAGTTGGCTTCCTCATTGTCTTGAAGATGTCGGACTTCATCAGTCCCAATTTAAGAACATTACCTGTTCCCCTCAAGTGTGAGCACAGTTCACAGTTGAGAATGTGTTGAACATATCTAGGGAACATGTAATATTCTAAGGAGTCTAAGTTAGCAAGTAAATTGGTATACACAAATTGTGAGTACCGGAACTTGACCCCGTGAACCATTCCACGAACTATGAAGGAGAGATCTTCAGGAATTCGGTCCTATTGTCCATGCTTGTTTGACAAGCTGTGTATAACCCCATGGAGTAGGTACTTCCGTTGAGAAGAGACCTTCCTTTTCTTGAAGGTCTTTATAGAGAAATCCCCTTCATAGCCCATCTGCTCAAAGGACTGGTTGACAGCAGCTTTAGGAAAAGACATATCGCCTTCTACATCATCCAGCTGAAGTTGTGTGTTTATGATGGCTAGAGTGATGAAAATTATCCTCCTCTGCACTATGGTAGACAGTGCCTTCTCTCCATCTAGGATGACCTCTTGGCAGGTTTTCCAGAATTCCAAAAGTTAATCCTCATAGAGTGGAGGATCAATGATAAGGGAGCTGAAGTAGTTTGACAGAGAAAGAAATCAACAAACCTCTGAGAAACTTGGATCTTTCTCAGAGTCCAACAGGGGAACTTGGTTGTGCTGCCTGTGGAGTTGCATGGAAAAATCAGGGTTGTTTTTGCAGTTAAGGTTGGCCATTTATGGTAGCTTAAAGGTAAAGGAAGATAAGAACAAGGTCGGTTTTAGGTGAATTTAGGTTTAGAGAAAGTTCAGATGAAGAAGAAAGTGATAGAGGGGGGAAGCGTTGGGTATATATATGAAATGGATCTAAGTCAAAGTTAAAAAAAGAGGATAAACTTTGAAATCCGAATGTCGGTCCCACCTTTGAAAAAGTGCCCAAAAAGTTAGTTTTCTTGGAAGTCAAAAATCTTCCGAAGGTAATTTCTCTTCGGAAGTTTTGATAAGAAGCTTCTGAAGCCAAAATGACTTCGGAAGATATTTCAAAGAGTTATAAAAATTTTGCTTCGGAAGAGATCAAGACTCAGTGGTACATAAAGTAGAAAGTTACAAACTCAAGACCTCAATGTACAGTTGCAAAAAGCATGGACCTTTCACCAACTTATCTAAGTTGGTGAGTCTTCAGAGTTGTAGCGGAAAGTAGTTCAGCTTTATGCAAAGGTACATCAGAGAAAGCATGTTCTTCAAAGTCTTCGGAAGAAATCTGTCTTCACTTCATTGGCTTTGGAAGACTTTGTCTTTGAAGTTTCGGAAGACTTCACTTTTGGCTTCGGAAGATATTGGTCTTGGCTTCGGAAGATTTCATACTTCGAATATTCTCTAATGTAGTGTATGAAACTTCCGAAGTAACTTTTATACTGAATGCTAAGTGCATGCATGCAGGAAGCACTTGGGTTGTTTTGGGTGCATTAGCCTTTCTTCAGACCTTACAGTTTTGTTATTTAGTGAGTTTTTTATGTAACGAGAATATTAATTTTACTTTCTTTTGTTAAATTTTATATTCTTTATTTTCTACCTTATTCATAAGAGTTGGTTTAAACTCCTATCAAATATAACCTAACCTAATTCATAAATCTAAATTCATATTCATCTTTTTCTCTTTACTTCTCTCATATTATCAAGATCAAACCCATCTTAAACTTTGATACATTCATTTATTGTTGTTCCTGTTAAATCGTTGGAGCATTTATTGACAGAATAATTCAGGTAATACTATCTATTGATTCTTTATTTTTTGTCTAACTTTATATTTACTTAAATTGAATATTGTTTCATGATCAAAGGAAAAGAGTTGGATAATCTTGTGAACAAACTCATATTTTACAATACAGTATTCTTCACTAAGGTAATGTTATTCTCTTTTAATTTTACTTAGAATATTTATTTTGATGATTAACCTTCATATATATGTGTGTGTGCGCATCATTATATTTAATTATAATTTTCATTTAGACTTTTAGAAACCTTTTAGATCATACCTATATAGTTTTTAAGGAGAATTTCATATATACCGTATAAACTTGTAAAATATCATATATATACCCAACTAAAACTATAAATGTCATATGCCCTTAAAACTAGTCAAAATATCATAAAACCCCATTTCATTAAAAACAATTAAAAAGTGTATATTGATTATTTAAACAGGATATATATGTATATATATATATATATATATATATATATATATATATATATATATATATATATATATATATATATATATATATATATATATATGTTATTTTTAAATTTTTATTAGATATGATACTAGGGTAGAACCTATGTATTACATGGGTGGATGTAATAATTCTAAATTCTTGAAATCATTAGTTTTTATAAAAAATATATATTAGATGTCATAACCATCGATAAAGTAAGAAATAATAAATATTTAAGAAATTACAAATGACAAGTAATGAAGATTAAGAATTATTAAAATATAATTTAAAATATGATATAATTAAAATTTTATATTTAGTAAATCTTAATAAATTATTAATACAAGAAGATTTAAATTTTAGACATCTAATTATTTAGTTTATTTATCTAAAACTCTATTCATTTAATATCTTAAAAAAACATACCGGTAATTAAACCAACTAAACAAAATCAAGCAAATGATTACGCGGAAAAACCAACATACATATCCTCAAAATCCTTGATTTATAGAATAGATATATTTAGAAAGTTTAAAATAGTATATATGAAACTCTCCATTTTTTATTATTCTATCTTTTTTTAGGAGATATGTACATTTTTAATGAGTTGGTTATTTAAAAAAAATCAGTAAATTTCTATTTATACTCAATAGAGTATGTTGTTTATACGGATACTTAAGGAGTAAAATATAAATAATATCGATTTTTTAATAAATAATTACCTTGTTTAAACGTGTATATATATATATATATATATATATATATATATATATATATATATATATATATATATATATATATATATATATATATATATATATATATGAAATAGAATAAGCAAAAATTGATTTAAGATTTATCATCTTAGTTTACTTTAGTTTTATTTATTCTCATTATACATGTGAATTTATATCATTTTTATTAGTTAGATACGTCAGATGGAGCGTAGTCATTGGATGTACAATGTTGGACGTTATCGCCCCACATATTCGATCGACGTGAAAATTTTTCTTAAGATTGCTGAAGATGACCGTATAATAAAATGAAATGAATCCATTCCATGTACCTGTATGACATGTAAAAATTTTACAGAATTCAAGGAAATAAAGGACATCGAGTATCATTTGTTTAGACATGGTTTCATGTATAATTATACTTGTTGGTCAAAACATAGAGAATCACTTATTAATAATAGCACAACATCGACCAATGCAGTCATTGGAAATGATGAGAACAGTGATCTGTACATCAACGATGATAATGACGATTTTGATAAGGGCGATGATAATTTAAATGATATGCTCAATTATATTGAAACTAATGCTGGTGATAATGATAAAAAAAACTACAACAAATATTTGTTGATTCAGAAAAACCATTGTATGATGGTTGTGAGAACTTTTCTAAGCTTAGTGTTGTGCTAAAATTGTTTAACTTAAAGTCAAACTACGGATGGAGTGATAAGACTTTTAAAAGTCTATTATTGCTTTTACATGACATGCTTTCTAAAGACAACGACTTGCCCATATCTTTATACCAGGCTAAGAAATTGATGTGTCCGATGGGATTAAAAGTTAAAAGAATACATGCATGTCCGAATAATCGTATGTTGTATAGAAATGAGTTTGAAAAAAATCATAAATGCCTTACTTGTGGTGCATTGAGGTACAAGCGCAGAAATAAAACTGATGAATATGATGATAATGTGACAAAAAATGGACCACCAGCTAAATTATTATGTAATTTCCCCATTATATCGCGACTCAAACGTTTATTTGTTAACGCTAAAGAAGCAAAACTATTGCGTTGGCATGGTGATGAGCGTAAAAATGATGGAAAGTTAAGACATGTGGCAGATTCACCTTAGTGGAGAAATATTGATTATAAATATCCAGATTTTGGAAATAAGATTAGAAACATACGATTTGGTCTTAGTTCATATGGCATCAATCCTTTCGAGAATATGAGTAGTCGTCATAGCACTTGGCCAGTTCTTTTATGTATCTACAACCTTCCACCATAGTTATGCATGAAACAAAATACATATTGATGTTCTTGTTAATTTAGGGTCCAAAACAACCTGGTAATGACATTGATGTTTATTTATCTTCTTTGGTTGATAACATGAAAACACTATGGAGTACAGGTGTAAATGTTTATGATGCTTATAAAAATGAGAACTTCAAGATGAGGGCCATGATTTTTTGCACCATAAGTGATTTTCCAGCAATGCAATTTGTCAGGATATAGTACTAAAGGTAAAAAAGCTTGCCCAATATGTGAAGATGATACAAGTTCCATATGGCTAAATAATTGCAAAAAAACCATGTATATGGGACATCAGAGATTTCTTTCAACTAATCATCGCTATCGAAAGAAAACGAAAGAGTTTGACAGAAAGACCGAGCATCGAACTTTTAGGAAAGGTTTTGATGCATCTGTACGAGCTAAAAGTATTAATACTATGTTAGGAAAAATATCTCGTGTTGAAAAAGGAGGTAACTGGAAAAAAATGTCAATAAATTTTGGGATCTACCTTACTGGATATATTTGAAAGTTCGATATTACCTAGATGTCATGCATATTGAAAAAAATGTATCTGACAGCTTGTTGGGCTTATTATTAAACATTCCTGGAAAAACTAAAGACGGGATTAATATCCGTAGAGATATGGAAGAAATGGAAATACGTAAAGAACTTGCCCCATTGAAAAGTACCAAGGGTATTTATCTCCCATCTGCTTGTTATACAATATCAAAAGCATAAAAAACAAAGTTTTGCGAATGTTTACACAGTATTAAAGTTCTGTCTAACTATTCAGAAAATATTAAAAGATTGTGTCAATGAAAGATTGTAAATTACTTGGTATGAAATCTCATGATTGTCATGTTTTAATGACACATATGATACCTATTGCAATTTGTGGATTGTTATCAGAGAACATCAGACATACAATCACAAAACTTTGTTTGTTTTTTAACATGATTCACTCAAAAGTTATTGATCCTGAAGTATTGAATGAATGGGAAAAGGATATTAGATGTATTTTCCACCGTCTATTTTTGATATAATGGTTCATCTAGTATCTCATATCGTAGGAGAGATTAAGGCTTGTGGTCCTGTATTTTACGATACATGTACCCTTTTGAAAGATATATGGGATTTCTAAAAGGCTATGTAAGAAACCGTAATCGACCTGAGGATAGTATTGTTGAAGGATATACTTCCGAAGAGGTGACTGAGTTTTGCATAGGTAATCATATCATAAAAATTTTAATGTAATTAACTTTTGGTAAATGTATTTTACAGTGTAATAATTGATTTATTTGCAGGTTACTTGGAAGGTGTTAAAAGTATTGGTTTAAAAGTCATCATACTGGTCGTCTGTGTGGGAGTTGTTGGTGCTAAATTAATTGTCCCGAGTCGGGAGGATCTACAACTTGCACATTTTGTTGTTTTACAACATATGACATGTCTTTCTTCGTATGTTGAACACATGGAAATTTTACAGGCGACACATTTACACAAGTCAGAAAAATGGTATAAAATGAAACAAAACGAGGAGTTTTCTGAATGGATGAAGAATAAGGTGGCAGAAACTTATGGTCACCCAAATGTTGCTAATCCTATCATTTTTCATTCAAAGTGTGGTCTTGTGGATGCAATATTTTAAGGTTAGGTTCATATATATTTGCATGTAGTCTATAGCAATAGGTTTTTTTGTTGTCTACGTTCTATTTCTATTTTAATTGATATCTTCTTGCATATATTTCGTAGAGCACATATATAAAAGTCTGGTCAAGAGTAGTTGATTTATATTTATGGATATACAACTCATTGACTTTCATTCTCTTATTTTACTTTTACTTTCCATACATTTGAATTTGAATACTTAATGTTTCTCACGAGCCTCATAACTTAGTATATAAAAATTGGGTTTATGTGATTGTCTTTAATATTCAAACAATTCTCTGTTTATATAGTTATAAAAGGTTTGAAAATTAATTATTAAACTCATTACAGGCTTGGACAAGATTTGTTTCAAGAGCTTGACTGACTAGAAGTATCAACACTTTGACAATTAATGTAGTGGAGTAGGAATGATCAAGGCTGCAAATATGATGTTTTGAAGGCAGGTGGCTTAATGTACTGATATGTCTAAGTATTTTTAGATTTTATGAAAAATTTGGATAACATTGTTAGATGTTTCAACTAGTTTTGACAGCTTAACTAAAAGTCTATATTTTTATTCAGTTAGTTTAGAGATTTCTTTTGTTACTTAGTTTAGAAGGTTAAAGACATAATGTAATCTAATTATTTGGTGGTTGAAATATTTGATATTTTGTGTTTCTGTTTATAATCTTTGGTTAATTTGCTGCTTTTAAAATTATACGTGCTTGTGTACTCTATAACAAAAACAACTATATTGACTTGATAAGATAAATCGTTGTATTTGATAAGAAAAAGAGTTGTATTTTGATAAGAAATATGGCTGCAATAGATAACAAAAACAACTGTATTTGATTTGCTTGAAATAAAAAAAAACGCCGTATTTGATTTGTTTTTAATTAATTTTAATCGGGGAATTGAGTTTATACGGCGGTTATGGGATATTAGAATTGATGTTTTAGGAAAGTTAATAAAGCGTTTTTCTTGTTTTTTATAAAGCGTTTCATACTTTTTAAAACGTATATATTTTAAACGCTTGTGAAATCGTTTTAAAAGACTCAAATAACAACTGTAAAAAGCCTTATTTTTGTACTAGTGACATTTTTTTATATTTGGTGTAATATTTAGAGATTAAAACTGTTTATAAAGAATTCAGTTTAAATGCTGGTATGCTCAAAATGCGATATAATAAATAAAGTCAAAAATCATAATAGCTTATATATTTAAAGTACCATTCTAAATACTCAAAAAAATATGGTATCTAAATAGGAGTAATGTAACTTAAAATATATTTAGGTGTTCTATTTTATTTTGATGATAACACACATATCATTATTTGTTGATATATACGTATTATTCTAAAAAACTATTCTAAAGTATTCGACACATTTTATAGCTTTAAATTACTCTAAGAAAATTATAATCGATTTAGGGTGTTTGACAACCTTTTGCTAAACCATTAAAAAGTCTGACTGAATAAATGTAATCTCTGAATCATTCAACATGATTTTGAAACTTACTAACTAAAAGCCTGCATAAACCATTAAGAATTTAAGATGTGTATTTTAAATGAACTAAATACAATTTATCTAACAAATTCAGATGTAGTCAAGAATTATTAACAGACTACCAAACAACCCTTAAATCGACTCATTAAACTATATTTGTTATAAAATTTTAAACGCCAAACATTGGTTTTTATGCTTTTCATTCATAAGAAGTCTTTTGGTGTTTTGTAATAAACTAACTAGAATAAAATTTTAATTACGTTAACAAAAACCTAACGTGTGTTAAAATTCCCACTTTTAACCATACCTTAACACAAACACTGTAAAGTTGGTGAAACAAGAGGGGTTAAACTGTAATAACAACATAGTTTGTTGCTTTTCATAAACAATAACAATTTATATTATGTACAAACAGACTGCTATAACCGTATGTACATTACGCTTTCGCTATTGTACCCAGATGGTGAAGGGAACCAAGCTGAGCTTCAACTTATACATACACACAAAGCTACAAGCTGGTCCCTCAAGTTCCATCTAATGTCATAACTAACCCAAAACCTTTAAGAATTACCTAACACCCCCACACCACCACAAGACGTCCGTGGTCTGATTGAGATTTTCGTATGTACACCGCCATAAGATGTCCTGGTGATAAGACGTCATTCTTCATGCTTGTGTCGCCAGACTCGCGGCACTTACGAATGTCCCATGGAAACCATATGGAACTCTCGACGGCAGCTTCACCGTCGCCTCCAACTGCAATGTGATCGCATTGACGATTTGTAGCTCCGACTCCGACGTCTTCTCGTCATGCACGAACGACAAAATGTGCCCGTCGTCCTCGCTCTCCCCACCCTCCCTCGGAAGAAACATCGGCTCGCCACCATACTTCTCCTCACCATAGATGAACTTCTTCATTTCGCCCGTGAAGAGGTCCACTTTAGCGAAACCAGAGACCTTCGGCCACGGCTCCGCAATCGCAAGATACGCGTACCGTGATTTCCGGCCAAGAAGGCGTTTATTCACCATCCCCGCCTCCAAATTGACGTCGTTTTCCGGCGAGATGATCGCCCGACGAGTAGACTCTCCAGTGACGAGATTAAGCCTTATCTCCGACAACACGCTCCTTAATTCCTCATTGCTTTCGTTGAATATCGAGTCCGCCGGAGTCATACATGATCCGATCACCACGACTTCGTCGGACTCGGGTTCTTCCCAAGCATTCCACAGGTGAAAACAGAAACAATCAGAAACCTCAACCCACTTCATACCGGAATCATCGCTGGAGTATTTATCAAGAACCCCAAATCTTGAAACTTTCTCCTTATCATACACCACCGGAGACCCACCGGTGATCATCTCCGACATCTTGAACACCACCTGATGATCCGGCACCACCACGAAATTCTCCGTAATCGCGAAATCATGAACCATCGTTGGCCCCCCTAAATCAATCGCTACATCTTCCGATTTCACCCCATTAGGTGAAAATCGAAAGTATTTCAAATACGGCTTCTGAATCACATCATAACTCAGAGCAAAAAGCTCACCGGAAACAGGGTCTAACTTCGGGTGAGCGATCATCGTCGATTTCAATTGATCGTCAAAATTGTATCTTCCCACCGTCTTCAAATCACCAGTGGGGGTGATTTTAACTTCATAAGGTAGATCATCCTCCGACATCGCTAACAGACGATTGTTGAAATACACCAAACCAGCGTTTGCGACACCAATGCCTTGACTATGATCGACTAACCCACACAACCCACGAGCGTAAAACAAGAGCAATTTCGCGATACCGGAGTGACCGTGAAGCTCTCCGATCGCTTTTGGAAACACTGGTTTTCCGATTGCTCGTTCTTGAACAAGCCTCTGTGTTTCTGTGAACCTGCAGGCGTAACTCGCTGCACCGTTGTCGAACTTCACGGCGTAAATCATGCCGTCACCGTCGAAGAGATGGTGGCCGGAGGTGGGCTCGAACATGGGGTTAGCCCCATTTCGGAGATACACACCGTCGATGTGGTCCGGGATGGTTCCGACGACGGGAAGACGGTGTTGCACCGGTTGCTCCGGAACAGGGGAGAAGTTTCCGGCGATTTGAATCGTAGGATCGACTGTTTTCGGTAGCGATTGCTTCTTTTCACGTTCGATTAAGGTGTTTTCAATGGCATCCAATGCCATAGCGGACACTTTCTGCAACAAATTCCATGATTTGGGTACTGAATTAGGCGCCTGAAAGGGGAAATTGATGGTCGATTGCGATTGCAGAGCACAATTGATTCTTTTCAGTTTCTTCTGCGGAGAGCATGAAAACGAAAATGGAGAAATGGGTTTTGGAGAGGATGAAGAAAGGGATCTGGGTTTGGGCCAGATTGTGGTGGAAGTTGAAGTTGAAGCAGACGCCATTGTTGTGATTGGAAGCTAATTTGAAGCTTCCTGTGAGTTGCAGAATTTGAAGTGAGAAGTGAGGGAAGTTGTGATGTTAGGGATGAAGAGATGTGAGGGATATAAATAGTGAAGAGGTCCACCTTAAAACATGTATAAGTGACCACGTGTTAGATGGTTGATGCAATATATCGACAAGACAAATTATGTTGGGCGTCATGGATACGATTATTATTGTTATTGTAAAGTATTATTCCAACAAATTCTTATTATTTTATAGATTGTGTTTTTCTTTGGTGATTTAGTTTTTAAATACTTTGGGTTTTAACTTTAGCACAAGGCTAAAAGTGTTGGCCACAAACCAAACACAAATACATACTCCTTTTAGTTACAAACATATATGAATTTTTTTTTCAGAATTCTTTTTATTGTTATCACTGGGTTACGATCCTAAGTGGCAAACACATATAAATGTTTATATATATGGATTTATTCCAAATAGATACACGTAAACACAAGCATTTTGACACAATCACGAGACTTGAACACTCTTACTTTGCAATTACGCACGTGCAAGTTTACAAAAATTGTTGTAGCTGGTGGTAATTGTTGCATGCGCCAACGAGGTCATAGTAGTGGTTAAGAGGATGTTAGGGGATTAAGCACGGGTTAGTGTGGTGGAGATTCTTCTTCTTTTTCTTTTATGATGGGTGCTAGAAAAAAAGGTTGGGTGATGGGAAAAGGGTTAGCTCAGCTGCTAAGGTTTGAGGGTGCTTACTGCTCGTTTTAGGAAGACCAGAGGTATTGAATTTACTATTATAATCTATATTAATAAGCTTGGTCGGTAGCTACAGTAAACTTGCTGATGTCATTATATGCTGGCAACACAAACTGGTTTGTGAGGTACGTGTCGGCTTCTCCCCAGCCACACACATCTTTCATAGATGATGCCCTTCTTTAATCACCTACGTTTTTCTTCCACTTCTATTTCGTTTCTTCTTTTCCGTCGATGAGGTTAAAGATGGGTGCTTACAAAGATCAAGAGTGAAAATGATATTGCAATCAACTTCTTCAGCATTTGAAATCAAAAACCGTAATCGCTCCTTGAGGTTCGATTTGCTTCATAAACATGTTCGATTTTATGGACATATATCCTAGCCGGGTTTCGTAATTACTTACATTTATTTTCTTCAAGAGTTATGTCATCTTGGTTCTTGGATTAGGTTGCATGTATGTGTCTTCTTTCTGAACGGTAATCGTTGGCTTCTATTCATATGGTAGGATTAGGTTTTTAATTTCATACATCTTATACAAATCCCGTGTTTTTCATCGTCTTATTTATCAGAACCACTAGGGATTTGAGGGTTTTATGATGCTTTGAAGTGATCACAGTAAACGACAGGGGAAATTGAAGAACCTTTTCGGTTGAATTTTCAGGTAATTTTGTTTCATTACTATAGCTATTTCTACTAGATTTTAATGTTATGATTTGGATATGATTCAAAAAATTGCTTATCATGTTTTGGATTTCGTGTATTTTTTTAAGTTGGTTTGGTCTTTCTTACCTACAAGGTAATATACCAGTGGATTTAATTGCATCTATAAATCAAAAAAGCTTTCTGATAAGTGGAAAGGCAAACAATGAGACAGTATATATATTATGGAAGAGTTCCCATAATCGATTAAGGTGTGTATTTGCATTCCTTTTAAGAGTGGAAATGGTACAAGAGAAGAAAAATGATGATGATGGTAATATCAATTAAAGCGTTCAAGAAGGTACATAGATCGATTGTTCGAGCTTATTAGGACCTCAGTGATAAAATTTTGCTTATTGTCTTTTAGGCTTTTAATCGTCTGCATATTTGATTTTCCAGTTATCGTTTTGGTTTTATAATCGATTTATGTGCGTATGATCTAGCCTTCTTTGTGGCCTTCACTATGTTTGAATTATGCCTTATTTCACTTCTTGCTTTTTTGTTCATAAGAACTTAGACATAGATCCTCCAAAAGTCTAGGATTTCATCTATTTCTTCTCCCAGACATGAGAAAACCATGATTCAGACATGTTCACTTTTGTGTTACGCCATTGCTATTGGAGGCTTAATATTATTTGTTTTTTTACGATTTATAAGGTTTCTATAGAATTAAGAATGGGTTATATTTTGAAAGTGGATATGAGATTATGAGTCTTATTTACTGGATTAAACAATTAAGAAAACATATGAGCTTACAGTAGGAACAAAATTCACCTTACCTGGTGTGGGCTAGATGAAGAACTGCTCCATTTTCGCCATAATTTTTTGGTTTCTTTTTATTGTTGTCAAAATACAAAGAAAAAAAAATCAGGGCTAATGAAGAATAATGAAAGAATATGATTGTTATTATGAAATCTTAAATGGTAAATCTACAGAAGTCATGGAGATGCTCTATAGCATTGTTAACATAATCATGTGCATTTTAAATTTGTATATATTTGTGCTAAAACTTGGGCATATGATTGCACATCCAGTATACTTCAACTCAACTGATTTTTTTTTGTTCATTTGATTTGGCACCGGCACATGCACATAGAAGGGCGCTTCAAGCATAATTGCTCCCAATCTGCAGGGTGTTTGGCTGCATTTGACATCAGCCCAATGTTAGGTAACATGGTGGAGATGTGGATGCCACCAAAAATATTTTCACTACTACTACTCGACCACCACAAACGATGCCCAAAGGTGAGTAACTTTTATACACTTTTTAAGTGCATAAAGTCAAGTTTCTAAACTACTTTTTTTTAACATGATCAGATTTTCGTAATTGTGATCAATGGGCGTTGCAAGAGGTGACGTGAGCACACCCGCCGCAACGCGCGGGCACAAATCTAGTTACTTATTAACAACCATTATATTGAATTTACTATTACTAATTACAGCTTTTGCTGGAATTTTATGTTTTTCAAAATCACGTTCGAAAATGTAGGACAAATTGTTTATCTCTAGATGTGATATATTGTGATTCAGACTTTATTTTTTCAAAATCAAGCCATTGTTCAATATTTGATCACAAAAAAAGAAATTTGGCTTCCAATGTTGAGGTGCTTCTCATTTAAATTCATACATACAAAAAAAAAAAATTAACACACACATATATATATAATTCGGTAGTAGTTGTATTAGAAACAATAACCACTACAATAAAATAATTCTACAGCATCAACCACCAGTATACAGTGTCGACCTGGTAAAAGATTCAGACATTTTTTTACCAGTCAAGGATAAGATAATAATAATAATAACAATAATAATAATAATAAGAATAAGAATAATAATAATAATAATAATAATAATAATAATAATAATAATAATAATAATATTATATTATTATTATTATTATTATTATTATTATTATTATTATTATTATTATTATTATTATTATTATTATTATTATTATTATTATTATTATTATTATTATTATTATTATTATTATTATTATTATTATTATTATTATTATTATTATTATTATTATTATTATTATTATTATTATTATTATTATTATTATTATTATTATTATTATTATTATTATTATTATTATTATTATTATTATTATTATTATTATTAACCACAAAAAGCTTTAAAAAATCTTGATGTAAGAATAAAAGGGTATAACTACTGTATAAGAGGTGACAATAACTTGCAAGATAATAATTGTAACTTAACTTTGATTTTTCCTCAAAGTAAAGATCATTCTACGATTAAAAGATAATTACTTGGATATTTTGTAGTCCAATCAATCAATCATAACAATGCAAAAACCTTAATCGCACAAATAACACAACTTTTAGACTTGAACACGATCTCTTTTGCTTCATCATATCTTGAAAAGCTAAACTCAAAATCACGAATGAAATGTGTTAACTTGACGCTAACTTTTAAGAATAGAATTTTACCAGACATTAACAAATTAGAGTTTTATGTTATAACTCTTCTCTTTCAACACACCTTTACTAAAACATCAATGTTAAACATGCAATTAAATAACTAACCATCTTCTCATTTTGATGATTACTTTTCTTGTTAAAACTCTCATCGTCAATCTTACAAACAAGAAACTCTAAAATGATTGAAACTCTTCTTTTCAAAATTTCATGTTAATTTACTTACTTCATATAGATCCAAAAAGAAATATGTGAAAAACAAAACAAAACCAACTCCAAATCGACTTAAAACATACTTTGATTCTCTAGGAATTACGAGTCTCTCATCTTGTTAATAACCCGTCAGTGAAAAGCCACGCCTATCTTACCATGACTTTCGATAATAATCCGCCGGTGATGCAATTGTCGATCATCTCTCGGTAATGCCTATTGGTGATCACTCGGCAATTCTTTTCCACAACCCATTATTGCCAGATCGCCAAGAGACACTACCTTTGTCGAAAAATGACCAACTGTTTAATCTCTCGCTGAAAATCCTGTGTTTTGTACTTAACTCGTAGACATGTCTTAATAATTAACGATATGATATGATTTTTGGTTTTTAATCCAAGTAATTATATAAATTTAAAAGAATTGTAGATTTTTGCAAGCACCAACAATTATAGAACCGAACTTCCATTATTTCATAATTTATTTTAGATTAAATTACTGTTTTCGTCCCTGAGGTTTGACGAAAATCACGGGTTCAGTCCAATAGTTTATTTATTACACTAACGGTCCAATAGTTTCAAGTTTTGTTTCAATTTCACCCAAGTCACTAACACCGTTATAATATTTCCGTTAAGTTAATGTAAATTTACGATATTACCTTATGATTAAATATAAAATAATAAAAAAAACTTTTTAAATAACCATCATCTTCATCATTTTGTCATCTTCGTCACCTACACCTAAACCATATCTCATCCACCACCACCACCACCACCATCATTCCTAACAAGTTCACCATCACCCACCACCACCATTATCATACCCAACAAAACCACCATCATCATGGTTTAAGAGCCCCCAACCCCAACCCATCTTTCTTTCTCTCTCTCTCATCTAGAAATCAAGAAACATAGGTCGCCACCCCAACCCCTAGGCTACCTCCGACCACCATCGCCACCTCCACCTCCAAGCCACTCCGACCTCCACCTCGTGCCGCCACTCCGACCTCCACCTCGTGCCGCCACTCCGACCTCCACCCCCTCTTTCTCTCTCTACCACCAGATCCCCCACCACCACTGTAATTTTAGCAACGCCACCACCAGATCCGCCCCATCACCAAGAACGCCACCACCAGATCCGCCCCATCACCACGGTTTTAGATGGTCAGTGGCCGGATTTGGTGGTGGCCGGTGGTTTTAGATGGTGGTGGTGAGCGATGGTGTGGTTGTGGTCGAATAGGAAGGGAGAGAAAGGGAGGGAGAGATGGGTTATGGGAGGTGTGGCCGGATTTGGTGGTTGACGGGTTTCAGTTGGTGGCAGTGGTTGTGGTTATCTGAGTGGCGGTGGTAAGCGAATGTTGAGAGAAAACAAAAATGAGAGAGAGAGAGAGAAGAAAGAGATTGGGTAGGGATGGTGAGAGGGATATTTAATCAACTAAGGGCAAAAAAGTCTTTTTATATTTTTTAACAGAACGTATACTAACGGTGTTAGTGACTTGGATGAAATTGAAACAAAACTTGAAACTTTTGGACCGTCAGAATAATAAATAAACTATTGAACTGAACCCGTGATTTTCGTCAAAACTCAGGGACGAAAACAGTAATTTACTCTTTATTTTTAAAATTTCAATTCCTTAGTTGAACTTACTAAAAAAAGAAATTAAAAATATACCATATCATATCTTAACTAACCAAAAAATATGCTCGGGGAGCATATATGAGTCATATGAGACTAGAGAGTTCTAAAACGGGAAAGGTGGAAGTAGAAAACCATTAAACAAATTTCTTATAGTGGAAGAAGGTTAGGTAGTTAATTACGCCTCCAAAACACAACACTCTCCACTAGTAGTTTAACAACTGCCACCTTTTGTATTGCTAAAGTAACTTAATTTTTAAAATTCTTTAACCACATAATTCTAAACTAAGGATGTTTGGAGGAGACAATAGGCTTCTTTAAATAATATTTACCTTTAAATTAGGAAAATTAGGTTTAATAATCCCAAATATGACCCATTTATATATAATAATTCAAACTAACAATTTGACGTATAACACTTCTAACTTTTACTTTTGTTGTCAACACATAATTATACTTGATTTTCACTTGATTTCATCCACAATGGTTATTGTGAACGGAATTGGGAAATGTACAAGTGAAATCGAGTGTAAATCTATGATAATTATGTTGCTAGGAGGAGAGTTGTTAGCTTTATTAGTCAAACTCTTATCTTGAATTATTACCGACCAATAAGTCATAGATTGAAATATTAATCTAATTTTGTTTTTCTAAATACATAAATATGCCACCAATAATGAGTGGTTAAATAGATATTGACGTTTTTCATGTTCTGGTCTTTAGATCTTTAAAAACATATACGGCATACCACCGTCCAATGTTATTAAGGGAATACTAATAACTTAAAACACTAGAGAATAGATCCCAACCATTGATTTTAATTTAACTTTAAATCATCCTATAATTTAGTTGAAAAAAATAGATTTTTTTTTCTTACAAACTCTGTCGAAACAAATTTTTTAGATGTTTGGTACAACATGAGATTTGATTTCAAACAAATAATTGTAATAGTTATATAACAAATCATCAATTAAAATTAGAAAGTTTTAAGATATAATACGCAATAGTAACCAAATTTAAAAAAATAATCACTAAATAATAATCAAGTTTCATGTTTCCAATTCCTGTCATTTTAAAATAAAATAAAATAAAATAACTAGGATTCATAAGTTTTTTATTTACGTCACTTAATTTTATAAAAATTTAACATTAAAAATTTCATAAAAGTGATCCCTATTAAAGTTAAGTGAATTCAAATGAATGAAGAGTTTTGTGTGACTTTACTAAAATATTTAAGAAACTAAGTTAGTATTATATGAAATTTTTAATACAAATTAACCAAAATGTTTTAGGTTTTATAAAAACTTTATTTGTATTCCTATTTTTACCATAAAACAATTACACAAAAAAGAGAGAGGCACAGGACTAAAGATAATTTGAGATGATTGAGTTTTGATATTGAACACAACACGGTTGTAGTTACAAAGGTTATACTATCATATATGAATGTTCGAAAGGACTTAATACCTATTGTCCAATTGAGTTAGCAACTCTAACATCATTATTATGATATGATAAAACCTCGTGAAGAGGCGCACTCCGATACTATGGATGTCCAACAGCTTTGATAGTAATGGTTGGATTTACTACTACCTCGTCCATTGAGTGTAAGAGAGCAAATGATGGTATAGCAATGAACATCGGGATGATACTAGGAAATATGGTCCGAAGAATCTCGATAGTAGTTTCATGAAATCCTTTGCGTGATTGAATTTTTTTCTTTTTGGAAATGCCATAAAGCGTGAACCAAGATCCGCGAGACGAAAACCAAAATAAGAATGAGGAAGAAAAGATATCGTGATGTAAGTCTATTATTCCCTGCATCATAGGTCTTGCTGCGTCTTGAGATCCTATGTGCCATGGTTTCGCTGCATTACAAGCAGCAATTATGAGAAATAGCCATTCTAGAACAATTATTTGATCTGTTTTATTCTTTGACTGCTCTGCTCCCCCAATAAAACAAAGAGACTTGTTCTTGCTCTTCCAATTCAGGAAAATTTATTTCGCCGATTGTTCCAACTAAGAAAGAAATGGGAATTTTGGGCGTCAGATTCTTCTTCTCTTACTTATGATATTTCTATCTTTTTAGGGTTTACCATGTACTATCATCATGAAAGAATATTCATGCATAATACTATTAAATCCTAGTCGTTTATCATTGACATCCAAACTTTAACCTTCAAAAAGCTATCAAACTTTATTCCAATATAATCATGTATGTACACTAGCTTTAAAATAGTAAAACATGTAAAAGTTTGAGGATCTAGAACTGAATTTTGATGAACATTACGAACCAACCCTAGAAATGTGGGTTCTTCATGTTAAGATCTATACATGCATATCATGATTCAAACTCTAACACTAAATCTAAGCTGTTATTAGTTTCTAAGCATTATTTATACTTAGATCTATAGAACAAAATGATAAAAAACATATATTTCTTCACTCTATTGGGCTTTCTCTCTCTAGCTATGCACTCTTTATCCTAGAGGTGGCCAAAAAAACCGGTTCGGGAACCGGTTCGGCCAAAAAAACCGGAACCGGTTTTTGGCCCAAACCGGTTTGGCCCAAACCGGTTCCAACCCGGTCCCGAACCGGCGGTTTGTAATCGGTTTTCCCCATCCTCTACCGAAACCGGTTTCAACCCGAACCGGTTTTAAAACCGGTTTCAACCCGGTTCCAAACCGGTTTCCAAACCGGTTTTCAAACCGGTTTTCAAACCGGTTTTAAACAGAACCGGTTACCGTTGGGTAACGGCTATATAGCCGTTATAACCCATTTTTGACCGTTGTTTGGAGGTTTTTTTACCATTATACCCCCACTAGGTTAGTATATATATGTATTTGATGTTTTGGGTTGAATCACAACAACTTATAACACTCTCTACTCTCAAAAATCTCAAAAACACTCAAACGCTCTCTACAAACACTCTCAAACGCTCTCAAAAACGCTCTCACAAAAATCCTTGAAATGGCTTCAACAAGTGCTCAATCTTCCGTTGGTTGTGAAGCGTCTTCAAGCAACGTGGTGGTAGCAATCCTTCCTACGAATAGGAACCCCGAAGTATGGTGCAATTACGATTTATGTCAAATGGCTAGCGGTCCAAACAAGGCTCGTTGCAAGTTTTGTCATAAGTTTTTCAAAAAAGATGCAAACACAACGTTGAAAAACCATATTGCAAATAAATATTGTAAAGCGTTAAAAGGTGAACCTTCACAAGGTCAAGCTTCGATGACAAACGAAGGAAATCTTTGGGCTTATAACGTTGATGCGGTTCGGGAGCAAATGGCGCAATTTGTAATTCAAGAAAGCTTGCCATTCAAACATTTCGACAACGAACGTTTGACTCGACTCATTCAACGAACTCTCCAACCACGTTACACCAATGTAAGTCGTGCTACTCTTCGAAGAGATTGTTTAAAAATGTGGAAAAAGGCTAAAAATGAATTAATATCTTATTTTGAAAATTTACAAACCGGTGTTAACTTAACTAGTGATGTTTGGTCGACACCTCACGGTTCACCGGACTCGTACATTTGTGTCACCGCTCATTGGGTTGAACCCGATTCGTGGCAAATGATGAAACGTACGATTGCGTTTGAATTGTTTGATTATCCTCACACCGGCCAAAACATTTTTTATGTTATTGATAAAGTTATTCAAACGTATAAATTAGAAAACAAAATATTTTCTATATCTTTTGATAATGCGTCAAACAACACTCTTGCGATAGATCATTTGAAATTAAAATATAAACCAATATGTGAGGGTGTGTTTTTTCATAGTCGATGTGTTGCGCACATCATAAACTTAGCCGTTCAAGACGGTTTAAAAACGATTGAGGGCCAAAAAGATTGTTTTAAAAGAATGTTACGTGATATTTTTAGTAATAACCAAAGATATACTAAATATCGCAAGTTTTGTAAAGACGCAAATACTAAATGTTTAGGTCCGAATTGGGACGTACCAACACGATGGAATTCCACATGTAACATGTTTGAAAAGGCTATAGAACAAAAAGAAAGTTTAATAGCCTTTTATAATAGTTTGGTAAGTCGGGGAAAGGCAAATTCTTACCATCCATCGGGTTGGGCCATCATCGAAGAAGTAACAAAAATGCTTCAAGTTTTTAAAAATGCAACTACATGTCTTTCTGGAGTTTATTACCCAACGAGTCCGTTGGTACTTTACCAAATTTATTTAATGACTTCAAAATTAAATGAATTGTCGTTTAGGGGTAGACCTTATTCGGATATGATACCCCCAATGAAAGAAAAACTTAAAAAGTATTTTGAAGAAATGCCTCCCGTTATTACATGTGCCGCAGCTTTAAACCCTTGTTTAAACAAGTCGGGAGTTGAAACTTTACTTGATAAAATTACTTTTAGTTTGGATTTAGAAGTTGGTAAACCAATGTATGGTACAACTTTAAAAGCTAATTTCAACAAACAATTACAACAAATGTATGATGTTTATTTATTAAAATACGGGGAAACATCACAAATTCATGATGCTTTAAGGCATGCGGCAAATGCCGAAAGTTATAATGATCCAATGTTTGATTTATATAATACTTTAAGGGATGAATGTAATAAACGTCAACGTGGTGACACTCCGAGTAGTGAACTCGGGAGGTATGGTCTTACAAACTTTTTATCGACCATGACTCCACATGAATTTAAAAATTTTGACTTGTTGGCTTGGTGGAAAGGTAAGGAAGATCAATTTCCCATCCTATCCATTATGGCCCGAGATTTACTAACCGTCCAAGCTTCTACGGTAGCTTCGGAATCTGCTTTTTCTGTTAGTGGCAAGGTTATATCAATAAGACGAACTCGACTCACTCCACAAGCAGTTGAAATGTCAATTTGCTTGAAAGATTATTTGGATGCCGCGGAAAGAGTACAAGACAAACGTTCACTTGAAGGAGAACTGGAATACGAAGCAGAATTATACGAGGACGAGGTAGAGAGCGGATTGACACCGGGAATGACTGATGATGAAGCGGCATATGATGACTACCTTCGTAACAGTTCCGGTTCAGGTGGCGAGGAATAAACGTACAAGTAATACGAACGAAGAAACAACTATGTTAAATGTTTAGTTTTAAATGTTTAAATTATTTAAATGTTATAAATTGTTATAAATGTTTAAATGTTATGAATTGTTTAAATTGTTTATAAATGTTATATAAATTGTTAAAATGCTTACATTGTTTATAAATGTTATACAAATTATATAAATTATATAAATGTTATAAATGTTATATAAATTATATAAATGTTATATAAATTATATAAATGTTATAAATGTTATAAATGTTTATGTTTTAATTAAAAGTTTAAAATTTTATTTCAATATAACAAAAATCCAAAGTAAAAAAAAAAAAAAAACCGGTTTGGGCCGAACCGGTTTGGGCCCGAACCGATTCCAAACCGACCCAAACCGGTTTGGGTGGTTTGGGTTTTTTAGGTTTGAAACCGGTTTGGACCCGAACCGGTTTCGGGCCAAACCGGTTTTGACCAAGTTTGACCAAACCGGTTTCGGTTTGGGACCCGAACCGGTTTGGGCCAAAAAACCGGTTTGTACACGTCTACTTTATCCTCTCTCTATATCTGATCCGGTAAACTTTTGAAAGGGTGGCTAAAATTTTTTTTAAAAGGAAAATATTATGGTTTTACCCTTTAGAACATGTTTGCTCCATTAACTTTCACCTTTTTTTTCTTTTTTAACACTATACTTTTATTCTTTTCTTAATTTTTGAAATTTTGAGTTGTAACAATATTTGATGTAATTATTAGGTTTATTTGATTTTTAACAACTTTTGATAAAACAACATATTAAATGTATGTTATTATATGTTACTAGTTATTATTACATTTATATAACAACGTATTAGAAGTATGTTAGAAGGTGTTATATATGTTTTATTTGTTATTGTGTATCTTTACTGTTAACACTTACATACACGTTATATGTGTTTATGATATATACAGTTGTTGAAATTGCATATATGTAATTATGTTATATTATATAACGGAAAATGTTACATCTAAGTTCCTATTACATATATGTAGTTGTACCTTACATAATAACAAATGTCAAAAAATAAAATAATTATATAGCAAGACTAATACATACATATATGTACACACACACACACTTAAATTAAGGATTAAAAAGTTTTTTCTTGAAATGTAATATTTATAAACAAAAATATTCTATAAAAAATTATCAAAGCTTTAACAAATGGAGAGAATATTTTTAAAAATAATAGGCAAAATCTGTTATATAAATGTGTGTGTAATTGTTCGTTGCGTATATGTTACAACTGACGTTCTAATTTTTTTTTGCAAGAGTATTATTGATTTAAAATTAAAAATGTGTTACATTTACTGCTGTACATTATTAAGAAAAAAATACAAAAAAGAGTTTTTATTTTTTAAAAAATATGATAATATATATGTTATTTTCTTGAAAAATAACATTGCGAGAGTATAACCAATCTAGAGTCCATTGCACATGTCAGCTTGTCTCGGATCATTTAAATTTGAATTGGCTCGATTTTTTGCTCTAATAAAGTAATTTTAATTATGTATGTGTGTATATATAATTGTTTATGATCGGTGAATGCTTTTAATAAGTCCGTCATCACTATATAATAACAATAATTACATAAATTTTAGTTTGTACCCTGATTTTAGCTAAAATACCTAATAATATACGCTGCCAACTTGCCAACATTAAGTTTGCGCATGTTTAAATCACACATAGCTTAAATTTTGGTCGCCAGAAGCTTGAAAAAAATCGTTTGAAATCAGTTTTTGAGCCCACTCTTCTCAACTTGGCTCAAATAATTTATAAACCAAGTCAAGCCCGAAGTCAGCCCGGCTTGGCTCGGCTCGACTCGTTTACAAACCGTGCCAGGTTGATTCGACTCGTATACAAACCAAACCGAACCGAGGTCCATCTCATAAACAACCCTGCTTCTTTAAGGCATAATAATTAAAAATAAATGAAAGAAAACATTTGGATATTTGTGACATGATATTTATAAAATACCCGTCTAAGCCTGAAATCCGCGTTTAATCCTCTAAAAACGATTTATAAATTAAAATGCGTCACCTTTATCTCCAAGTCACATCACACACCATATATTAATCCAACACGTTTCAGTTTGTGTTTTGCTTTCATCAGTTCTCAATTTCCACAAATTCGATTCGTTAATGTGCCTAACCAATCAGATTCCAACATATTTATTTCCTTTTTTTGCTAACGGTTTCTTAATTTTGCAGTTGATTTTATTTAGTCACTAAGTTTAAAAATCAACCCCTTATCGTGATAATTTCAGATTTGTTGTGATGTATGATGCCAGAATGAGTTTGATTATTGAATGTCTATCAACATTTTATAGTTCAACATTTTTTAGTTTAACTAACTTTAGTAAACCCGTATATTACACGGGTTGAGTAAATAAAATATTAAATATAATAAAAATTTATTAATTATTAAATAATATATGATTTAAATTATGTATGAGTAAGTACTATAAGTAATAAAACAATATCAACTTTTTAAAAGTTTGTTTTTATACTTTCTTTGTTTTTACTAAAAAATAAATCAAACATTTTGTTTCAAAACAAAACACATTTAAAAAAATATCATTTTTAAAATATTTCATGTTTTAAAAAAAGTATGATGTACGTTCTAGAAAATTTTATTTTTATAAAAATTTGTTTCTCTAGAAATAAACATTAATAAAAAGATCTATTTCTTAATCTTTTTAAAAATAGCTTATAATGAAAAAAATAGAATTAAATAATATAATTAGTAATTAATTGAGTTATTTAATAGGAGAGAGACGAGAAAATTTTGTTAAGAGCGAATGTAGTGTTGTCATGTGGTATCTCTAGTTACCATTTTATGTCATGTGGCATCCCTAGTTACCTTTTTATTATAATAAGAAGATGATTGTTTTCTGTTGGGTTAATTATACGAAAACATACTAAACGTGTGAAATACTAAACTTATCCTCTTTAAACATATTAGGTGAGTAACCAACAAATTATTTATCCATCTATTGGATATCTAACCTTTTCTACTACTACAAAACCAAAGTTTTGTTATTGTTTTTCCACCAATAAAAAGTTAGACTTTCAATGGCGTATCTGTCAACTATCACTGACAGCTCACTGACGGATATTCAAATCTTAAAAATAGAAGAAATTGTGTTTTTACGTCAGTTGGTGACTGCTTACAGTTATCCTAAGACTAAATTGATGCAACTTTGAAGCAAAAAAGCTAACGATCATAAACTGTTTTTTCATTGTTCCATCAAAAACATTATATAAATCCAAACAAACTTGAAGATGAACCCTATCATCAAATTATAAAACAAAATTCACATACGTGCCGCAACATGTCATTAACCATGTTAGTGATACATAATAATGTTTTAATATGTTTCTTTTATGTATTTAAACGTCTTTATGTCCATAACGCAACACATGTAACGAAGTGCGCAGACGGTAAGCTACGTGCACCCATATTATAGCGCACGAGAAACATTACTCATTACTCTTTACATACAAGGTATTTGGAAATTGACACGTGATTTTACAGATAATCATATTTTGTTCTATAACGTTTAAATTGATTTTAACATCTAAATTAGTCTTTAAAGTAACTTCTCACTAGTTCACGTTTCATCCTCAGTTTTCATAGATTATTATTTGATCATAATTGTTCACTAACTAATCATTTTAAACAATCATATTACTCATTTAATTAGGAAAACAAATAGACTTGACATTACCAAATAAGTAATTTTTAAACAAAATTAAGACGAACTATAAAATTTTAGCCATGGTAAACATATCCATACGTAATTTACTCTAATCTTTATAGTGGGCGAGGTTTAGAAGAAAGGAGCACTAAAGTAAAAAAAATTATGAATCTATCAAATACGTGCATTGATACATCATGTTACACTTTGATAATATCATTTTCTTCAAACCATCTATTTTTTTCTTTATTTTTTTTTTGTCAAAAATGATAAATCCATATACATGTCTCATCAACATTCGCTCACCTTATGATAGAAAGAAGAAGTTAAACCATTGCAACAAATATAATATTTCCTTAAGAAAATAAGACCCCATCTTGTTAACTTGTTTTTAACACCGGATCGGATAGCGAATTGTGCGCACAGTTTATTTTTCGGATCGGCTGAACCGAATTTAATGAACCTTATGATGTTATATATATGTATAAAAAACATAATATTATAGAAATAAAATATTAAAAGCCTACTTGTTTTAGGGTTTATTTACACTCTTATCACAAAATAAACACTTAAATAACTAAATATAGATTATAAATTATTAATATTTAAAAATTAAGATTTTGAAAGGAAAAAAAGTATAAACATATTGGAATCTGGTGCGTGTTCGACCACCCGATCCAGTTGAAGTGGTTCATTGATCTTACGTGGAGGTTTAACTGGAAATTGTCTAAATACACACAATTGACGGTTCTATGACCGGTTTCCGATCCAACCAGCCGTTCCGGTCCAATTCTGAAAGCAGTGTCTATGATTGTTAGGTTTACAAATTCCCGAGAGAAAAACGTAAATATTTGACGGAAAATTAAACATTGAATCAAAAGGACTACAAAATCTTATATGTCATTTCTCATATAAGATATGTTGTTAAAACAAAGACTAAGTTTTTCAAGTGTTATAATAGTTTTATTTAATTTTATTTATTTATCTTAAGTCACCCTATATTCATTAGATGTATTTTATATAACTTCACAAATTTAAAAACATTTTCAAATCGAGTAACATATTTAAATCTTCATTATGATTATTGATTATATTTTTTCAAATTCACTGCACATAAATAAGGTTTACAACTGTTAATTTAAGTCAACTGAAAAATAATCACTAACTTGTAACCAATATTTCTATTAAACTCGATACAAGATTGTAACACATAATAAAAGTTTAGAATTCTATAAGATCATAAAATCTTTAAGTGACTTTAGTGCAATATTTAATTAACTTGCTTACTATTACATAAAGTTATCCTACTAAAATAACATAAACATTAAGTAATTATTTTAGTAGTAAAAGTTTTTTTTATCTTAGCCCCTTTGACATAATACTCACGTATAAATAATTAACTTTATGTTACTTGCATATCCACATATTAAATTATATTTAAATAACACAAAATTAGTTTTATATCTTTTCAGATCCATCATTTTCTGCACAAACTGACGAAAAATCCTGGTACGCTGCTAACTTGATCAACTAACTTGATCAACTAATAGGCAAAAGGTAAAGTGTCAACGGTTGAATCATAAATCAAACACAAAAGGTCTATAAACGTCAATTTGACAATTTGAAGTCCACAATTGGACCAAGTGGTAGCAATAGTGACCGATGGTAGACATCATATGAACAAATGTACAATCAGGATTTAATATAGAGAGGAGAAGGTTGTTTTGCACTTTTCAGACATTCGAAATTTACGTGCATGATTTGCACACACAACATATACATAGAATGAAATGCATGGCCCATGCATGTCAACTTTTGACACATAAGTCCCCACGTGGACCATGCAATGTCTCTATTATTGAGATGCATTTGTATCTCACATAATACACATGTTAACACAACAATAAAGTATGAACTATACTTCCAAACTATTTTTAAAAATTGTTTTGAGATAAATTTGGTGATCGTTATATGTGTATAGTTTTGGGCCATAATCCGTTTGGGCTGGTTACCTTGAACCCATAAGATGGTCAAACCCTTCAAGCCCATGATGAATGGATCTAATAAGCATGTGTTAGAGTCCTTAACATAAATGATATTTAATAATTAATTTAATTAATTTAGTTAATTATGTAAATCCTAAATTATAAGGATATTAATTATAATGTAATTAAGTTATTTGTTTTCCAAATTTTAGCCTTGAGCATATGGGACGCATTGTGTATCAAAATTTCAAAGTAATAATAGTTTTTAAGGGTCAAGTTTATGATCTAAATCATATATATATGTGTTAAGTTTAATTTACCAACTTTCATAAAGAACAACTTTTATATTAGCAGTTGAGTGAACATAATGGTGGCTTAAATATATAATATCTTAAACGTGTATAAATTCATTATGATTACTATTATAATATACCCAACACTCTATGCACGGTTATAAAACTAGTGTATGATTTCGATGACTATTTAATTCTAATTTAAATAAAACTGAGTTGGTGATCTTAATAACCCCCCCCCCCCTTCCTAATGTAATTATCTTGATCTAAACGAAAATTGATTGATTATCGGTTTAATTAATTAAACATGAAACCATGGGTGTTGTCAATTCGATCTCAAGCTACTCGATCATATGTATATATATTAGCCAGTTCAATGCTAGCAATAATTACTATTGGGTTTAAAGTAAGATCTCAATAGGTTAAGTATGTCAACAATGATGTTGAATACTTCAATAACTAACAAATTAACATTATGTTGTGACAGACGCACGAACACACGTCCCCTCTTTTCTAGAGTTTTACTATAGAATCCACTCTAATGTGGATGAAGTTGATAACCAACATAAAACAACATGGACCTCTTTCTAATCACTATATTATCCTCCATTCCAATAGTGTAAAGATAATTGAAAATAGGAATAATAGCACCCACATAAGAACACCACCAGTTGATGCTAGCTTTCCCACTCCTCAACAATAAGGATAATCCTCCACTATATTTGGACACACCCAATGATATATACATCCTATAGTTTCAATAATTCAGACACTATATTATATTCCATGCCCATTTACACAATAAAAACACATGATGATGATCCACACACATACCCACACTCTTGAGTGTGATCACACATGGGACATATTGCTATTTCCACTGGTAGCAATCTCTTTCTACCAGCTGCCAACACAAGTATAAAGGTTAAAGGTGAACCCAATACTATTTCTCAATGTTTTCAGAACCGGATTGGACGTCGAACCGGACGCCTTACTGTTTTGGTGGTCGGACCGCTCGAACTGGATTTAACTATATTTATATATATAATTAAATATAAGTAATTTATATATGATTTATATATGTATTTTATAGATATATATAAAACTTAACTATATTTGTATATCTAACACACTAATTTATGGTTCAACACCCCGTTTTTACCCATTAAAATAATAAAAAAAAAAACAAAAACCGGTGCGGTTTCCCGGTCCGACCACCGGTTCGGGACGAACCGGCCGGTTCGACCACCTAAAACCGAATCATAGCGAACCGGACCGGCTAGGGGGCCGATCCCCGGTCGAACCGGCTGGTCCGATCCGGTCGCAAAAACATTGCTATTTCTAACCCTATATTGTTGCTATATGGTATTATGTTATTTATATTGTTGCAATTAATACTATATGGACACGTGTACTAGCGATGAAAATTTGCGACGGAAAATGGTCACAAAATTAGTGATGATTTTGAATTCCTTCAATTCGCAAAAGTGTTCTGTCACAAATAGCTGTTTGGACCATGGCGTTTCTGGCATTCGTGTTATCCCTCAGTATTTTGAATTGTGCTTCGAGAAGTGATCCTCTCCCAACCTTATCAAATATCCGTTAATCTTTCACACTTATGTCTACGTGATTTTAAAAAATTAAAAAGAAAATTGAAAATTTGTTTTAATGAACATGTATAAACTACTGAACTCTTAGGCATGTAGAAAATGAGTTTCATAAGTTGTTTCAGTTTTATTTCAAATGTTTTACTATTTTGGATTCAAGTTGAAACAATTAATTAAACTTTTGAACTTAAATTGAAACAAGTTATAAAACTTTTGGAGGTAAATTGATGTTTTATAATCTTTTAGAGGAAAATGATTATTTTTTTCAAATAATTCGGGTTTGAAATATCAAATTTTCCATTCGTATATACGGATTTCCCGAGAATGGGAAAGCAGCGATTGGAGAAGCAATGCCAACAACCTAGAAGATTTGGGTGGGTGACGATCAGATCTTGTTTGAAGGAATATTTTTGAAGAATATGAGATTGAGAAGGAGAAATGAATCTATTGAAAAAATATTTAGAAGTTCCACATTGATTTTGAAAAAGAATCAAATATATATCAAAGAATTGAAGGGGTGGTAGGCAGCAGCATACTTGCTTGCCTTTGTCGTTATTGTCCGTTGTTCTCTTGGGTCATTTATCTATTAGAGTTAATTACATGAAAAGTACTTGTGGTTAGATATATTTTTACTTTCAGTCCCCAGTTTTAAAAAAGTATAAAATCGGTCCAAACGTTTGTTTAAACGTATCACAAAATGTCCCCATCATGAATGGCCGTTGTATTTTTATGTTAATTTTTTTAAAATGATAAAATACCCTTTATTAAAATCTCAAAAACAAATTACCAAATAAAACAAAATAAAGTGGGGCCCACATGCACACACAATCATTTCCCTCCTAAGCTTCAGGTCACAGGACTCCCACCTCTGGCACTCGTACCGCCGGCAGGCCACCTCCCGCACTCGCACCACCGGCAGGCCACCTCCCTTCAAGTTATGGTGGTGCATGGCGTTTGGTTTTGGGTGGTGGTAAAAGGTGGTTGTCTGTGGTAGTGTTGCTCGAGGTTGTCCAAATGTTTTGTTGCCGGAGATGGGGGCTAGGAAGATGACGGGTTGGGGGAGGGGAATGGGAGGAGTGTGCACATTATGATTATATGTATTTTTTTAATAATAAGGGATACTTTGGTCATTTTACAAAAACTTAACGAGAAAAGATAACGATCATTTATGTTGAGGACCTTTTGTGATAATTTTTGTCAAACATTTGGACCGACCTTGTAATTTTTCAAATCTGAATACCGAAAGTAAAAAGATACCTAACCACAAGTACCTTTCATGTAATTAACTATAGTTAATATTTTAAGTTTGGCCCTTCTTATGTAAATTGGGTATGCTTATGTTTGTACGTTCTTTTAACTAGGGGTGGTCACAAATCGGTAGAACCGACTTAATACCGATTCCCGAACCGATTATTAGTGCAGTCCCGAACTAATTAGAATTGTATGTACATGTATTCGGTAATGGATTTCTGTTGTAATCGGGTTCGGGATCGGGATCGGGAAAAATTATAGGGAACCCGACTTATAAAAACCGACCCGATTTAAAAATAAAAAACCTAAAAAATGTCGGAAGAGATTGTGGAAATTAGATTTAAATATGGATGTTGCTTTTGACTTTCGACGGCAATTGAATTTGTGAAAGCAATAACAATTACAATTCTCAAACCTTCACAATTAAATTATTGCTGCTACTGCTTTTCTTCACCTTCATCATCAACTTGTTTATCATATAACAATTCTCATAAGGATAGTTTATCAAACACTTTGCTTTAACTATTTTAAATGGTTGTGAACTAACCTATTACGATTGAAACATAAATATGCATGCACACCTAAAAATGCTCAAGTAATTTGTTTGTACTAAACAAAGTAGTTGACAATCAAGTCAAAACTTTGATTCAATGTCGGTTCCGGTACCTTCCCGATTTCCTTGTTACCGAAACCGAAAAAACCAAAATCCCGATTATATGTGTTAGGTACGGTAATCGGTATTACTTTACGATTAAGATCGGGTTCGGGTTCGGGTTCGGTATACCCGATTTTGGTCGGTATACCGAATTTGCTCACCCCTACTTTAACTACCAGTCATTTACTATACATGTGTTGATTGTATATAGTTTTTTAATTTTTCATGAACAGGTAAAAATAACACATGTTTAGATTTTATACATAAACAAAATTATATATACTCTAATTTCAAAGTTGTATGTGTATATTTCTAAGCATGAAGTAAAACCATCTAACTTTTTTATTTTTTATTCTAAACACAATAATTTTACATTTAATACAATTTAACACTTGTAATTTTTCACTTTCAACTTTGGTCCCTATAGTTTCCAATTTTTATAAAGTTTTCATTTTACATTTCGTTGTAAATTTAAAAGTTAACACGTTATAAGGTTCCATGTGATTCGACTTTATTACGCCTGTTTTTCCCCGTTTAAGGCCGTTGTAACTGCGGGTCTTAGAGTAACTTATTTATTGTTTTTAATGTTTTACGTTTCACGTGCGTATTTCAACGTTTTTACATTTACTTTTTGTTTGGTTTTCTTTTTTTGTTTTATTTCTTTTTCAATACGATATTTTCCGATGTTGGTGGTCTCTAACAGAGATGTGACATTAGTGTTACTTGATATGGTTTTACGCTCCCGTCGCAACGCGAGGGGCTTAATAATAGTTTATTACATTATTTCAAAATTTCAAGAGATATATAGGTAGGCTGTTATCATGGACGTTTATGATGGGCCTCGGTTGTTCTCATGGGCCACCTTCTTCCCCCAATGTCTGGGCTGAAATTATTTGGGCTTTGAATGTGGGCCATGGTCATCTTTGACCTTACATGATATCTCTTGACTCCTTTTCACGTTTGATTTTAGTATTTCTTTTCAGTTATTTTGTTACAAGCTAAATTCCGATATCTACTTTCAGTTTGAGGAGGCATGTTAGAAAAATAATAATATAGAGCTAGTTACATTTGTGTGAGTTAGTTATGTGGTTAATGGTCATGCTTAACTATTATAAATAAGTGATAACTTGTATTGAATCATTAAGAGAATACAATTACATTTTCCATTCTCACATTCTCTCCTTCACAAGTCACTCTACCAATTCATATACTATTCATGAAACATTGTAAACCTTCGTGAAAAGTTAGCAAATAGTTACAACTAGTGTTAAGACCCTCACGTTACGGCGGAAGCGTAAAACCGAAAAAAAACTAACTCTGAAACGTTTGTTTGAAAATTTGTAAAACATCATATTTTAAAAATTATAAGTGTGCAAAAAGACAAATAAATAAGTAGAAGTGTATGTATAGATAATTAAACTTAAAGGGTAAAAGTACTACTTATGATGGACTTAAATGTCATTTAAAAAAAACTTTACATCCACATGTGAAGCAATAAAACATTTAATGCATAAAGTACAAATAAATAATACTGGTAATTAGAAGTATATAAATTTTGCTAAATAGCTTTTTTTTTAATTTTAGCACAGAGAGCAGTTGGGTGGTCATAACGACCATTCCATTGATACCACGTCACAAGTAATTATTTTGTAAGAAATTTAGAAAATGTATATCCTGGATGTGTAATTATTAACATTTGATCATCTTGTTATTGTTATTGATCATCATCATTGGATTATCGTGTTTCATTTGTTAGCTTAGACAATTTTGCAAAGTCGGCTTTCGAAAACCAACGTGAGAGGTGTTTAACACAGACAAGCCACCTATCTAAAACTATTTACAGATTAGCACTTATGCTTACCGATACATTGTCGCATTTCTACAAAGCTCATGTTTTTACCCATTGGCGAAGCTTAGTGAAGGGGCGGCAGGGCTCTTTTTTCCGTCAGTAGTTTTTGATCCGGTTGTGTAATTCAAACTCCGCCGCTGGTTTTACCAAGTATAAACGTCTACATTGAAACAAACACAAATAGAAGGGACAAAAGGTGGTACGATATTACAAAATAAAGGAACTGATAATTTAGAGGAATCTGATTCGTATAAAAGTATGCATTTTCTTTAATCCGGTAAGTCACAATTTTATCATCTATATATCACATGTGACTCCTCTCTGGCTATCTCATCTCATGATTACTATTGCCTTCCTTTTAAACTTATTATTAATAATATTCAACAATACTTATGGTTTTCTGTAATATGTGAATTAAATTATAAGATTGTCTTTAACGCTAACATTTTTTCTTTCTAGTTCCTACAAACAAGAGTAGTCATCTGTCTCATCAGCATTTTATTCATTCTTTTACAAAATCATTTTAATTCCAATCCTACAAACACTCAACATTTACGTATCATCAACATTTGTACAAATCATTAATGTATTTGTACAAGTGGTATATGATAGTTTGATTAGAAAAATGTTAACTTGTGTCCCACCTGAGTGGCACACAAGAGCTAGGAGGACTATACTCCAATGGAGAAATTTTATGTTTGTGGGATGTGCTATAGGGTGGAGGCAGGGCCGGTCCCAAGGATTTTAATACCCTGCATGAGCCGGAAAAAAAGGCCCATGGGCCCTAACGATTTAAATTATATAAATTATATTTTTTAAAAGAAAAGAAATGTTTTAGCAATAAACATAGCAATATCATAGTATTACAATGACATACCGTAATAGTTAACCAATAACTCGTAAATCTCTCCTAGCATTCTTGATAGCAAATTGGTTTATAACATATTCGTAGTTTATAGTCTCTAATATTTTGCTTTCGATAGCTATTATCGCCAATCCGCTAAGTCTTTCTTGGGACATCGTGGATCGTAGGTAAGATTTCATGTTTTGAATAGAACAAAATTTGTGGTATAAATTAGTTTGTGGACTTTAATTACAATCAAAATTTAAATATTTTAGTGGGCTATTAGTTGAGTAATTGGGTTAAAAAAATTGGCTCAAAAACTTTGGTTTAAAACATAATTGGGTTAAGTTTTTTGTTGTATTATACCTTATAATTATTTTTTTATAATTATATATATATAAAATTTTGTGCCCCTGAGCGAGTGGGCCCTGGACGGAAGTCCATTTCGGCCCCCTCCTCAGGGCCGGCAGTGGGTGGAGGCATTTCCGTACGTTAAAGTCTAACTAGCCTAAAATAAGTGCCCATTATGTGATAATGGGTGTTTGACGGTTCATCTAATTTCGAAGACGTTTTTTGAGCCAAACCATGTTTCATGATTTCAAGATTTTATAAAATGTTTCAGTCAACATTAGATTATAAACCAAACCAGCAAACGGTATGTGACGTGTTAGTGACAATCAATTAAAATGTTTTATTGGAAATAAAGTTTATAAATAGTTAAGTACAACCTTTTAATCAACAAAAAATTCTAACATGTGATCGACCAAATATAGTTTTTTTAATAATAAGTCACCTTCTGTAAAGGGTGCGTTTGTCATATTTATAATCGAAAGTAATGTGGCGTCTTTTCTTTTGAATTATCCAATGTTTTTAAGGTGGAAGATGCGAGGGTGTGACGATTTTCTGATAATTACAATGATGTTTTGACAACATGCCCATTACTAAACACACGATTTCATAGATGGAGAAGAGAAAAGTAATTAAATTTCATAACAAGAATTTAATTATATATATAAGTGATATGTAGAATATTATTTTTATAAGAACAGATGGTACAAACCAGATATTTTATTTTTCCAATCTAAACATTTTTTAAGAATACAAGAAAATGGTTTAAATCCAATATTTATTCATCTAAATTCTGAAATGCAAACAAAATAATGAATTTATTGATTATTGATAAAACCCACATATGTGCAAGTCATATATAGGTTATATAACTTACACATAATCTATAAATGTGTGGTAATGTTTAAAAGTTAAAATAAAATATTCACAAATTATTTTAATGGTTTTTATACATACCACATACATTTGTAACTAAGAGTAAAAAAATTAAAAGTTAAACCATTAATAAAAAAGAGTAAATTACGATTTTGGCCCTTCGGGTTAGGGCCATTTAACATATCAGCTCAAAAAGTAATCTTTTGACATATTAATCATAACGATTTATTTCTTAAACGTTTTGGCCCTGACACTAACTAGGTTCATTTTTTCTATTAAGTATAATAATATTTTACTCATTTTACAACTTAAGGAGTATTCATGTAACTTTTGTATCTTTAGAGTTATTTATGCACATTTCAAAATCACTAATACAACCAACGCACACCGCCACACACCACAACCTAACACAACCACCACCCACCACCACCACCTAGCACAACCACTACCACCACCTCCTAAAACAACCACAACCCACCAGATCCCCCACCCACCACGACCACTACCACCACCACAAACCCATCATTATCATCGTCCATGTAGATCAAGCATCAAACATATTATTTTCTTCTAACCAAAACCCTGGACCACCATCTTTGCATGCGTCATTTTTAGTCCTAGACCACCATCGACAATTATCAATCTATAACCAAAACCCTATATCGATAGGGGATCTTATGGGAACGAGCAAAGGACTCAGCCCTAAATCACCTGTGATCGGTGGCATATCTGATAAATGTAAAAGGGTGTGGTTGCCACCATCAAGTGGGTCTGTAGGCTGATTTAAGGGTCTGCGATGGGGTTAGGCAGATCGGGTTAATTAATCGATGATGATGCAATTATGGAAGGTTTGATTGGGGGTGAAGATGGGGGTAGACAGTAGGGAGTGGTGTAGTGGTGGTGGAATTCGGTGGTCGAGATGGTATTAGGGTTGTTGTGGTAGTGAAGAAGGATACAAAAGAAGGAGAGGCAGTGGTGTTGGTGGTTCATGCTGTGGTGGTGGTACGGTTTTGCTCGAGTAGAGAGTATCAATGGTGAACTAATGGTGGCACTAGTGAGCGGAGATGATTGCGGCACTCACTGGTCACTGACAGTTGGCAAGGATGTAGATGGCGATCGGTACGGAACTGAGGTGGAGTTCAGCAGTGATACGTGGTGGTTGTGTTGATAGTTTTGAATATGTGTATAAACAATTTTAAAATTTTGAAATTTATATAAACAATCCTTAAGGTGTAAAATGATAAAAAAAAAAAGCCTCTTATATTTAACTGGAAAAAAATTAACAAAATTAATATCATGATCAAAATAAAAAAAAAATAAAATGTTAGGAGTTGATATATCGAAAGTTTATTTTTTGGGTTGATAGGGTTAAATGGTCTTAACTCCTATGAGTCAAAAAGTAATGTACTTTAAAAATACTAAAGATTTGTTCCTTTTGTTCTCGTAATAATTTAGTAATCTAAAATAAAGACTACCGCGTATTTATGTGTGTTATATGTTGTGTATGTATTTTCAAGAACGATTAGAGATCACCTAAATTATTAAAAACACCTAAACTGTTAGGAGAACAAAAGGGAAAAATCTAAGTTGTTTATTTTACTAGTCAGTGTTTCATAATTTCTTTATTTTGCGTTTCTTACGTGAAAGAGACAATTATGTGGAATATTAATATGTTCTTTGTTTTGTGTTTCTTCCAATGATTGTTCTAATCCTAAGTTTTTTTACTTAAACAACAGGCGAGGTTAATGTGCCTAGGTGAAATTACTTTTTATTTTTATCCTTGCTATATGCTGGAAGTGGATTAAAAAAGTTGATGTAGATAAAAAGATAATTATATATTATCATTATTAATTACATAATACACCAGTGATTTTATCCCAAAAACATGTAATTCTTTTTACCTTTTTAAGAATTATCCATTAAAAAATGTATCAAATCAATGTTCATGCTAATGTATTATATAACAAACGATTAGAATTGAAAACTGTATCATCAACAATCTTCTATGAACACTCACTGCTCGTGGTGCCAAAATTAAATAAGAAATCGAGTGTAGCCAATACGTGGCCTAGATTTTGAACACATTAGAGGGATGTAACATTGATTTTATACAATTTTGATCAAAACTAGAACATATCACCTTTTCTTCTAACATATACGAAAGTAAAACAACTTGCGCCCGTTTTTATTGGTTAAAAACCAAAATAAACATCAACTTTCCACCACATGTTAAAAGCATCAAATGTAGTTGTTTAGATTAAAGGAATGCCACAGTTCGATTCAAGAAGTAATATGATGAGTAAAATGTCGTTTTGAGTGTTGTAGGAGATGTTTACGCGCAAGAGGTGATGTGAGGTGCTTCGAGTGTAAATATGTTGGTAGTAAATATAGGTAATGGGAGTAATGTTTGATGGTGATTTTAGGATGGTCATTTGTGTTCTTGAAGAGCAATGTGTTACAACTTTTAACAGTATAAATTATTGATATAGTTTCTAAAAAAGAACGAAATAAAAAATTAAATGAGAATATCAATGACATTTAATTTTATTATTAGTTTAGATGAATAATGAAGTAGACGTGTTTTGGATGGGGTTTTGGTACTTGTGAAGTTTTATTTATTTTACATTTACTATTGTTGTGTTATTGTATAATTGGACACCTTTCTTTTATCTATTTTAACCAAAAGGATGGATATTAGTTGTACGTTCCCCATTTTCCTAACATAATAAACAGAATGAAACTTATGAAAGATTCGTTTCGCTTTCTATATCAATATATTTGGATACAAAAATTATGACAAGCACACAAAATTTGGGTTATGCCTTATGGTGCTTCATTTTACGCTACCTACGGTGATGAAACATTATAGAATATGAAAGAAGAGGATTTTGGTAAGGTACGATTGGCGCTAGTGATGAACTCCTAGATGTTACAGACATGGGTGAATGTAACCTGGTTACATCGATCACTTGAATCTATTTGGACTTTGAGAGACGTGAGGGATATTCCATGCTTGAGGGAAATACTTATTTCAGTCGGACAGTTGGATTATAAAATCACAAGGTTAAGTTCGGTAGTGGACAGTGAAAGATAATCAAGGGAAAGTTTGTAGTAGCATGTAGCAAGAAGAACGACTCATTATATATGGTCAAGATACCACCAGAGAGAGTTAGTCTGATTCTCGTAAAAGAAAAAATATGGTTCATGAAATCTTACAAAAAGAATAGGGTTACTTTTGTAGGAAAGACACCCAGAGCTAGAGTGAAAATTCAAGATGAATGAGCTTAGAAGATAAAACCAATATTCAGTCTAGACAAAGTATCTCTAGTAAATTACCTGCTAATGATGGATAGAGTTTGCTTTTCGGATTTCTCAAGGTCCAGCGGGTCATTTAAATGGAGGCGAATGGGACTAAAAACTAGTCACTAGTAGTGATTAGTGAGTTGAAGCTTACAATAACCTAGGAGATATATAACATTAGTGGAATAAAGCTAGTGAACAAGTACGGTTTACAAAGAAAATATAGTCCGAAAACAACTTTAAAAACATGAGAAATGAAATACTTCTAACAATATTTTGGATTTGCATAAAACACGACTATACGAATTTGAAATAAATAACCATGTAATTCACTATTACAAAGTAGACATTTAAAACGAAAGCGTACGAACATAGGCATGTGACAATGAAAAGCGGTACTTATGGCCAATGAAAGCATACAAATATGTTAACCTCCGTCACACTCTCACATGACAAAATATTACTCTCATACGACTATTTCATCCCAATTACATAGCTAAATGTAGGTATTTTATAAAGTTGGATTTTATTATGTGACTTTAACCAAGCATCATTTTCCAATAAAGTTCAACTTGACAATGCACATAAATTAACAGATCCGATCAACATAATAACTACATCCAACTTTACATATATTATATACATAATACATGCACGTATAATAATATTATTTTAAGCAATCAAATGGTTGCATGTGGCACTGGCGTACAAAGAAAATAAAACTTCAAAATCAATGATACTGTTGAATTTAAAATTTGTTATCAGTATAGAACGTGACAACTCTCATATACCACTAGCACAAAACTACTCTATATAAACCATGCTAAAACCATATAATCATGCACAAATCCTCAACGTCATATATGGCTTCACTCTCAACACCACCACCCACGGCGGCCGGAACCACCAGAACCACCGCCACCACCACCACCACACCGGCAGTCTCATCTTGGCCATTGTTCTCAAAAACAACCAACAAATGCACCCTTAAGCCACTAAAATATAAAGTTATCACTTGCAATGCCGGTTCTGATAACCAAAACTTCTCCAACAACAACCTCGATCGCCGCAACGTTCTTCTCGGCCTCGGCGGTCTCGCCGGGGCCGTGAACCTTAATTCTGCTGTCGCCGCCCCGCTAGCTGCCCCGGATATTTCAAAATGTGGGACTACCCCACTTTCCGGGTTTAAGCACGGGGCGGCGACACCCACCGGCGGAGACTGTTGTCCGCCGGACTCGAGCCAGATAATGGACTTCGAGTTCCCGAGGGATCGCACGTTTAAAGTGCGACCCGCGGCGCATTTACTTAGCCCGAAGTACATTGCTAAGTTTAACGAAGCGATTGATCGCATGAAAAAACTACCCGAAGATGATCCCCGTAACTTTCTACAACAAGCTCATATCCATTGCGCTTATTGCAATGGCGCTTATACGCAATCGTCGAGCGGATTCCCCGATGTCGAAATTCAGATTCATAACTCGTGGCTCTTCTTCCCCTTTCACCGTTGGTACCTATACTTCTACGAACGAATTTTGGGCAGTTTGATCGACGATCCAACTTTCGCGTTACCGTTTTGGAACTGGGACACCCCGAGCGGGATGACCATCCCGAAGTTCTTCAACGACCCGAAATCATCACTCTTTGATGGCAAAAGAAACCAAAATCATTTACAATCCGTTGTAGATTTAGGCTACAACGGAAAACCTACCGATGCGAGTGATCTCGAGAAAGTGAAGAACAATCTCGCGATCATGTATCGGCAAATGGTGACGAATGCCACCGACCCGACGGCGTTCTTTGGAGGCGAGTATCGCGCTGGAAAAGAACCCGTTTCGGGCGGTGGATCGATCGAACAAAGCCCTCACACGCCCGTGCACCGGTGGGTCGGGGACCCGAGGGAAACCAACGGTGAAAACCTCGGGAATTTTTACTCTGCGGGACGAGACACGTTGTTTTATTGTCACCATGCTAACGTTGATCGCATGTGGTCGTTGTGGAAGATGATGGGTGGGAAGCATAAGGACATAAACGATCCCGATTGGCTCAACACGTCGTTTGTGTTCTACGACGAACACAAGAATCTTGTGCGAGTGTACGTAAAAGATTGTTTACGCACACATCTTTTAGGGTACGACTACCAGAGAGTAGACGTACCCTGGCTTAACAGTAAGCCAGTCCCGCGGGCCCCGCGATCTGGAATCGCTAAGAAGCTCGAGGGACTGGTGGAAAAGACTGACAATGTTACCTTCCCGGTGAAACTCAACAGCACCGTGAAGGTACTGGTCCCAAGGCCAAAAAAGTCAAGAAGTAAGAAAGAGAAAGAGGATAAAGAGGAGCTTTTGATCATTGAAGGGATAAGTTATGATAGTGAGAAGTATGTGAAGTTTGATGTGTATGTGAACGATGAAGACGATGACGTTAGCGCACCTGATCAGACCGAATTCGCTGGTAGTTTCGCGCAGTTACCACACAAGCATAAAGGGAAGACGATAAGCAAGACCAACTTTCGGGCCGGACTTACGGAGCTTTTGGAGGAGTTGGAGGCTGATGATGATGAGAATGTGTTGGTGACAGTGGTTCCGAGATCAGGGAGTGAAGATATCACCATTGATGGGATCAAGATTATCTATGCTTAATATCAAGATTTGGTTAATTATTATCATTATTATTAAGATTGTTGTTAGTTAGTTTGATGTTTGATGTTTAATTAGTGGTTAGTGTTAGTGTTTGTGTTTGTCTCAGAATGTTATGTGATGAAGTTAATTATTAATGTTAAGTATGTTTTAAAACAATTGTTCTATCCAAATCTTGACATGTTATATTTAGCGACATTAAGGAAATGACTATTAAGATTAAATATTAGTAACATTTTTCAGGGATGGCCTTAGAAACTAAGTGGTAAATTTGTTGTTTTATTACATTGAGATAAATGGTTTAAACTATGTAAAATAATCGTCTGATAAGGTACAGGAAAAAACTAATTACATAAAATTGTGAAACGATCTGACTCCTTGTTTCTATGTGAATGAATTACTTTATTGTGTTATTACATTGAGATAAATGGTATAAGCGATTACTTTGTTGTTGTATTACATTGAGATAAATGGTTTAAGCGATGTAAAATAGTCTAAAAAAATTAAGTACAAATATATAAGAAAATGGGGAATTCCTCAAGCAAGCGATGTGGGATGATCGAAATTAAGGAAGGAAACTCAAAACTTTAACATTGAAGCTGAACTAAAAAACACATGTGTTAAATTATAAATGATTTAAAGAAATCGTTGTTATGTAATTTATATCATGTCGTTATAAAAAGAGCTTTTTTTCCAATAGAGTGAAGGGTGAAAATTTATTTAGACAAATTGGTGATCTGAAAATATTTATCAAAATTGGTGTTTATTCAAAACTTTCTTTTTCTTACTTACAATCTTATTGATTTTATTAAAAAGATTCTATTTAAAATAACGTTATTTACAAAAAGTAAGTAAAATATTTCTGCTTTTATAAAAAAGTTATTATTTTTAGTTCATTCTTACATGTTTTCTTAAAACTTCTTTTTAAAACATTTTTTTTGTAAATAGAAATGTTGTGCTCTTTAATTTGTTTTTTACACAACGTTAAGAAAAAAAAATAATTTTATAAAGAAGTTTCTTTATACGTATTCATAAAAGTTATTTTAAACCATTTTTTGAAAAAAAAAAAACAGTAAGTCTTTCATCCTTATTTTTATAACTTCTTGAAAATTTCTAAATGTTTTTGTTTCCGATTTTCTTAAAATATGTAAACCTTTTTTAATAATTTAAAAATATACTAAGAAAAAGCATTTTTAACATACCCTAATTTGAAATAAACCGACATGAAATATAGTGCTATTTTTAAAAATACTTTAATTTCTTTTAAGTTTTCCGTCTTTAGTTACCGATAGAAATATTTATTTAGTAATTGATTTTCGGTGATATTCGTTTGTTTAGTAGTGATCGTTGCTTATGGAACAAAAACGAAGCCCGAATGAAAAAAGAATCAAACCATGGTGTAAACGAGACACATCGAACCTAAGCTCGTATAGGCTTGATCTTGGCTCATTTTGACTTAAGAGAGCTCGAGTCCATGGGCGGAGGATAATAGGGGCCGGATGCCCCCCCCCCCCCCTCTTTTTTCGCTAGTAATATTAATCTTTGGCCTGAGTTTATTTTTTTTTAAATATTAGTTCGTCCCTACTAGAAAAATTGTTTTCACTCCGCCCCTCTATATAATGTTCAACATTCGCTACTGCTCGAGTCAGCTCGTTTAGATCTTTATTTTTAAAGTTCGAGCTCGGCTTGTTTTGACTCAAGAGAGGTTGAGTTGGATCGTATTTCAAACAAACGTTTTCATAAAAGAAAACTGTTTAAAAACAAAAACATAAAGGTTGTAACTTTTTAAAAACAATTAGGTATGTTGTCATAAAAAAAGCCTCCAACGTTTGTGTTTACGAATAATGTTTGAAACAAATTTTAACGGAAAGATTAGTCTAAACCTTTTAATAAAATTATAAAATATTTCTTAACCTTTTATATTAAATAAGAACAATTTTTCCCAAATAGAAAACTTTAAATAAAGACATACTTTAGTAAATATTTTTGAAACCACCCATTTTGATAAATAAGTTTTTTATTTACACTTTTTTAACCAATGAGCCATAGATCAATTGTTTTGGAGGTGTCACCCCCATGGCTTTTTAGAGTGAAAGTCATGGGTTGAGTCTCACTTTTAAGTCTTACTTTTGAGTCTCATTTATTGCAATATATTTTAAGTGGGCTAAAGATTTTATCACAGTGAGTCTTTAGATAGAAAATTTCCCCTGGAATGGTAGAGAGCTGAGTCACAAGCTCTGTTTGTGTTCGCGTGTATTGGTGACTTTTCCCTAATGAATTTACCTCGGTAACCGGGCTTAAAGTATTTGTTGGTCGTTAAATAAAATATATATTTACACTCTTTTAGAAAAAAAACTTAAAAAAATGTAATTTATATCATTGAATGGTGGTCTCTATCCCCTTATATCCCCTCTTGTCTTTTAGTCAATTAGGTTTTACCAACACACACGTTGTGTGAGGAATTCCACCATAATTCCAAATATCAAAATACGAATACAACACGGTGTATGATATTTTACGTGACGTGATAACATATAGACTAACAATCAACTCAACTTGTATTTGGAATAAATTTACGCCGAATCGTAAAGTAACTCGAATTTAAATTGTTGAACGAAAACGTGTTATACTTGACATGATTCTCTTACAAACAAAATTATGCCGAACCTAGTTTAACTCAGAATGTACATAAAAAACATGTGTAGTTGTGCCGTATGCGACATGATAAAGTATATATTACGATTATCCTGACTCTTTCCGAATTAAATTTACGTTAAGATGTATTGTAACTTGGATTTATACCGCTAAATAAAATGTTTTATATTTAACCCCACTTATTCCAGCACAAAATTACGTTAAAACATATGCAAACGTCAAAACGTAGATCATGTAAAAGTGTATATGAAAAGATGCATGGACACATTTTATATTTGACCTGACTCGTACCAATACGTAAACCCTAAAAATCTAAGGGGGTTAAAGTGATATTTTACAAAGTTTTCAAAACATGTTAGGATGTGAAAGTGTCAAAGTTGTCGAGTTAGAACGCTTAATATACATTCAATACACATTATGTATATATTAGTATTATTATTTAAACATTATCATTATTTTGATATTATTTTTACTACAGAATCACACATCAATTTATATATATATATATATACACACACACATATTGTTTTTCTTATCAGTAGCGCGTTGGAGTGGCATCGTACGTGATGTGATAAAGTATAGACTAACAATCGGCCCAACTCGTTACTAGACTAAATTTACGTCGAAACATAAGGTTATCAAATTCATACCATTGAAAGAAAACGTATTATACGTGACATGACTCCTTTACAAACAAAATTATGTCAAAACGTAGATTAACTCAAAACATACATAAAAAAGCAAGTGCTGTTGTGTTTTATGCGACATGATAAAGTATAAATCACAATTATCACGACTCGTTTCCAAACTAAATTTACATTGAAACATAGAGTAACTCGGATTTATACCGTCCAATAAAATGTTTTATATTTGACACGACTAATTTCTAAACAAAATTTACGTCAATACATAAGCGAACCTTGAAACGTAGACCATCTGTTGGTCTTTTTGATGAAAAAAGATCAATAAAATCTCGTGTTCTGGAATGATGGAGAACATTATCAAGCTGTTGGTCTTTTTGATGATCAATATGTGGTAGATGTTATCCAAAGAATTTGTTCATGAAGCAGATGAAGAACTATAGGGATTTCATACAAGAATATTATAACAACAATTTGGGACATGAAATGACACTATCAACAAATTAAACTATTAGAAATTTAGATACTACATGCTATAGTTTGAAAACATGTAAGAATGATTAGAGTTTTAAGGTTTACTCCAGATAAGTTTATACAACTCAAGTTCTAAGTCCCAAGAACAATCATTCCAACCAACCAATCACAAACAAGTTTGAATGGCTAAAAGCGTAAGGAAGAATTTGTCTGGAAACTAAAAAATATGAATAAAAATTGGAAGATTATTAAAGAAAAACACAACTATCACTTATAGTAAGTGTAACCACAAAGGACATGATTGTAAGACTTAGACGAATCAAGGATAAGTTTAATTTAAATGGTTAATTGTTTAAACTGCCTTTTAATTTTATAGTTTCCTAGACTTATGATCCGGAGTAATTAAGTTTTTGGTTGTGTGTTGTTTAAACTGCCTTTTGATTTTACGTGTCAATGTCAATGCTACTAGTTTTGTTATGAATCAGATTGTAAATTATGAACAAGTTTTGTTATAATTTTGTATTGTATAGCAAGTTAAAATGTACTAAGTTTATTATTAATATTTAAATCATATGATACAATAGTTTTTTTATAAAAATAGCTTTAAAAAAGTGATGATAAAAGAGGTGTACTCGTTGGTCTCAACATTTTACTAAATATATTTTTTTAATACGTAGGTCATGATGGATTATGCCCCATGGAGGTTTTTATTTACACATCTACCTTCATGTGATAACCTGTGATCTAATTTAACGATTCAAACTAACGACTGTTAAACTAAAGGATTAAATATAAACAAATAATGTATTTCCTATAGTTTACTATATTATTTTATTATTTACCCACCAAATACCCTCAAAGTTCAAACTATTCATGAACAAACTGCTCTTAACTTCGACAGAAAACAAATCCATCAAATGCTTATCAAATCTATGGGAGATCTAGTTACACAATATATATGTTTTTAAATCATTTGCCTATCATCAGTAGATTTATTCTGAAAGGATTTTGGGAAGCACGAATTATTAATTTAAGTTATCTTTATAATCTTTATGATTTATTGCTTGTAGTTTAATTGTGCTTTATTTTATTTTTATATATGTGTAGTTTCCAAGTGGGACGACATGCAATAATTGCTTCTAGAGTAACGAGTCTAATATAAACTTAAAAAAAAGCTCTCAATAAAAATTGTAATTTTCTTAAAAAGAAATTTACATTTGCTAACATAAAAATGTTGTGATTGCTAATCAAAAAATCATTTTTATATATAATTCAACTTCATCTAATGTAACATTTAGTAAAAACTAGTATTAAGTCCCCCGTGTTAGAAAGTTGGTTGCATCCGGTTTACACAATGAATAAATGGAAACAAGTTTATAGTTTCAAAATTACTTCACACATGTGAGAAGTATGTTAGTTTGATGTGTATGTGAACGATGAAGACGATGACGTTAGCGCATCGGATCAGACTGAATTCACTGGTAGTTTCGCGCAGTTACCACACAAGCATAAAGGGAACACAATAAGCAAGACGAACTTTTGGGCCGGACTTACGAAGCTTTTGGAGAAGTAGGAGGCTGATGATGATGAGAATGTGTTGGTGATAGTGGTTCCGACATCAGGGAGTGAAGATATCACCATTGATGGGATCAAGATTATCTATGCTTAATATCAAGATTTGGTTGATAATTATTATTATTAAGGTTGTTATTAGTTAGTTTGATGTTTGATTAGTGTTTGTGTTTGTGTTTGTCTCCAGGATGTTTGGGTTAAAGTCAGAGGGTGTGTTGCCTTGGGTCCAAATTAATCATGAGTTTGAGTGGTGGTGGTTGTGTGTAATATGGGGTTTACACTTTAGCCCCAAGTGAAGTTAATTGTTAATGTTAAGTATGTTATAAAATAAATGTTCTATCCAAATCTTGATATGTTCTATTTAGCACAAATTAAGGAAATGACTATTATGTCACACCATCAACTTCCACAAACGGGGTAATATCGTTAGGCGCGTAACATACCAGGATCTTAGCCATTAGTTACACCAAACGACGCAACAATTACAAAATATAATTTCTAAATTAAATAAAGTTTCTTAAAATCAGAATTAAATATGAAACATGAAAATAAGTGCGGAAGCGTATAAACCATAATTTAAACTGCGCAAACACGCGCAAACCAAATATATATAATTTATAGAAAAATATAGATTGTTCATTTGATTCTACGATGATAAATGCAATGCGGGATGTTCCTATTCGTGCACACCTTAAGAACCTGAAAGAAACATGCTAAAGTGTCAACACAAGGTTGGTGAGTTCACAGGTTTATCAAAAAAAACAATAAGTAACAGTAATGAAATCCAGATTAAATAATCAAAGCATATAAGTAGGTAGCTAGCCTACAACAAGTCACTATGTGCATGAATTTCGCGACCGAGCTGACAGTAATAATATAATGAATGCCCCGGCTGTGGATACCAGACCACAACACTGTAAAACAGGCTAACCATTCACCCGTTTGACCTCCAGTCAAGCTGGCGCGACTAGCCCGGGTGGGGTTTGTCAAACCCAGTAGATGTACTAACAAGCACCTCGTTATTTCCATATTAACGGTCCGAAGAGGCGTAGTGGTATCACAATAGTAAACCAGTATATGCAGTATTACCAATCTAAGTATTGTATGTTTATGAAAACAGCATGTTTCTCTCCCCCAAAAGAGAGTATAATACGAAAGTGGGGCTGAGAACTCACCTTTATTGCACAACGAATGAAATAATGTAGAGAGCCGGAAATTAGATTTCCAAATAACCTGAATTTACATAGGATGTCTAATTAATATAAAGTACTAATAATTCGACCATACGATTTCGCGTTCTCGGTTACGATGCAGGCTAGCGATTGATCCCGCATTCACAAGCAAGCACAGACAAACACCAACTCACATCAAATGTATCAAACCCAATTTTCATGTATAAAGGTACTCTTTGTACATTTTAATTATATGACCTTTTTATAATAAAAACCCATACGTTTTATAATACATAACTCATTTACCTTAAGGCATAATGGCCATACGTAACACACGTGCGATAATATACATATATGAATTTATACCCACATATTATGCACAACATTTAACACTCACATAAAATATATTGTATTATACACACTATATATAATACATAGCTAATTGTAAACAGCCACATGTAACGCATCGTACACACACATGCATTGCACATAGCTCACACACATGCATGACATATAGCTCACACTATCAAAACACATGCACATTAAAGAAAACACACCCTAATCACACTGCAGACTCACATATTCACATAAGAACACACACATACTTCCATGCTCATACACACAATATTTTTCATACTAACCTGCATAACCCATGCAGGCACCCACACTTCGACAGAAGCATTCAACAGAAACATTCTTCAAAACACACTCACCTTGAGCGCGCGCGCGCGCACACACACACACACACACACACACACACACATATATATATATATATATATATATATATATATATATATATATATATATATATATACACATCATCAAACACGCACACATACATGTATACAACAACGCATACGTACATACATGAAAGAACACATACCTGCATGAAACACACACCCCTCAAACACACACACGGCAGAAAGCACACCATACACATCGCGAAACAAAAACATGACGATCACGCACATCCGAACATACTAACCGCAAAACCGTGCACCCCGCATCGTAAACCGAAACCATAATGAACCCGAACACATAAGAGAAGCGAGGAACGTACCGTACGAGTTGTTTCAGTCGGATCTTAGAAATTGCCGGAAGTCGATCACCGCACACGATTCACCGCGAGAAAGGTGCCGAAGGTGACTGCCGCAACGAGGAAGGGTCAACGGTGAGGAGATGCCTATCGACCGGGGGTTCTTTGCTGCCGTGGAAGGCTGCCGAGGGGGAGACAAATGTCTAGAGTTAGTCGACGGCGAAGACGGTTTTTGTGTGTTAGGGTTACGTAAAGAAGGAGACGGGGTGGGGGTTTAGGAAGTTACAAGTTTTTGTGACTTTTGAATAATAGCAATTTAGTCCCTCGAATTTATCAATTTGCACAACTTAGCCAAAGTTAATATATTTAACTTAAAACTCATTCTCTTAACTTGATTTAATTAGATACAACTTTATATAATTAAATAAGCCACAAGTAACGAGGGTTGAGTTGATGTATGGTGTTGATCTGAAATACGGGGTGTCACATATTACATTATATATAGTAATTTTTTTCAGGGTGGGGCTACGTTAAATAGGAGATACTTCAAGCATAGGATACAATATTTTTTATTTAGTAATTTTCTTTGTGAATGGATTATAAGTTATTTACAAGCAAGTACTGGTTTACAATGTACGAATGTTAAAGTTGCTATTGTAGTTTTTATTTTTTATTTTTAGTATTTATATGCTTATGGTTGATAGTTTTGATTGAAATTCTCCAATGTTGTTGTTGTAATTTATTTATATTTATAAATGTGCTAAAGCTACTTGTGAAATGTGTTAAAGTACTTGCGGTTGATAGTTTTGATTGAACTTTCCAATGTCTATAAGACCAAACTTTTCCAATATATTTATATGAGAGACAACAAATATCTTTTATAGAGCTCTAAGAGAATTGAGAATTACTCAAGCAAGAGATAATTGTGGGATGTTCGAAATTTAGGAAAGAGTCAAAATTTTAACATTGAAGCGGCCTTTAATATCAACTAAAAAACACATGTATTAAATTTTAAATTATATGGGTTTGTAAGTTCCCTTCTTAGTCGTATTTTTTAGATGAATCAAATGTGTAGCGTGAAAATTAGCATAGACAATTAATATCTCATTTAAGAAAGATTTACTCGTGTATTAAGGGTAGTTTTAGACGTTATTATAAAATAATTATAGTTGTACAATATCTAGGGCTGGCATAACAATTCAGACACGACACGATAACCTGACATGCCAGACACGAACACGACATGAAAACATATCATGTCGTTTTTTAAAACACGAACCTGTTAAGAAACAAGTTAGACGAAATGACCTATATAGAAACTTGTTTAGCAACACATATAATATCACATACTTAAGAACATGGTCGGCTAGTCGTGATATGGCTGTGGTACTATGGTGAACCTGGTCGACTGGTCACGATGGTGGCTGTGGTATATGCTCGCGATGGTGGTTGTGGTATGCTCGCGAGTGGGTTGGTCGCCGGTGGAGTGGTCGCCGATGGAGATGGCCGCCTGGTGGAGTGGTCGGGAAGATGGAGTGGTCGGGAATCGGGATGGTGCCTATGGAGTGTGTGAGCGGCGCTTGGTATATGGGAGGTTAAAAGGGTAGGGATATGTTTAAACTTTTAAATAATATATATATATATATATATATATATATATATATATATATATATATATAGGGGAGGGATCAAATGAGAACTCCCTTTTTTTGTGAGAACTCTAGGAACCAATGTGAACCACTAGTTTTCATTGGCAAAATTGTAATTAACAACAACATAATCAAAAAAATCATAAAATAAAAAATAATAAAAAAATAAAAAAAGTAAAAACACAGAAGTGTTTCTCTCGTTTCCCTCTACCATTAAAAAAATAAAAAAAAATTATAAAAAATAAAAAAAATCTCGTTTTTTTTACGAACGTCATTTTACACATATGTAATTCTTGGAATTACACATGTGTAAAACAGAATTTACACATATGTAATGACTAATTTACACATGTGTAAATAATCGGTGGACGAATTTTTTAAAAAAAATATATCAATATGGTAGGCGTTGGAAAGATAAAAAAATAATGAAATTAATGGTGAAATTTTTATGAAAAAATAATGTCATGAAAAAAAGTTATGAACGTTTTAAAAAAAGGTGTAAGTGGCATGTGATTTGCATGTGACTAAAATGTGTGGTTGATATTAGTTCCTAGAGTTCTCACTAAAAAGGGTGGTTCTCAAGATAACCCTACCCTATATATATATATATATATATATATATATATATATATATATATATATATATAGATATATATATATATGTGTATATATATATATATATATATATATATATATATATATATATATATATATATATATATATATATATATATATATATATATATATATATATATATAGTTATTTAAATATTAAGCATTATAAACAGGCTATTAATAGGTCTGAACATTTTAACAGTTATATAACACCTTAAGACACGTATTTTATCTTATCTTAACTTGTTGATTTGTTTAAAACATGAAACATGTTAAACCCAAATACGAAACCTGTTAATTTCATGTCGTGTTAACAGATCCGTGTTAAAAAGCGTGAGTCCTAACAATATCCACTTCTTCACATGATAACGTAATATTATATTTAATTTTATTATTTATCCACCAAACACCCTCAAACTATTCATGAACAAACTGCTCAACGAATCCATCAACTGCTTATCAAATCTATGGGAGATCCAGTTATACAATAGATATGTTTTAAATCATTTGCCAATTATTAATAGATTTATTCTGAGAAACGATTTGTTGGGAAAGACAAATGTATTAATTTATGTTATCTTTTTTATTCTTTATAATCTTTACGTTTTATTGCTTGTAGTTTAATTATACTTTTTTTATGCATGTGTATGTTGGTTGACACCCAACATCAAAATTCACGTACAAGATAAAACAAAGAAATATATGTATTTGCTTTTGTAAAAATAAGGATGTGAGTTACTTGTAAATAGATAAAACAAAATCTGGTCACTTTATTGAACAACCCAATAAAACCTTAAGTAGGCATACATGCATGGTAAACAAAGACTACAAAACAATTAATTTGAATGACTCAAGCCTATTTTAAATAAACTAGTTTAAATAATTTAATATCAAAGTAAACAATTAACTACTATACCCATTTAACTATTAACTTTTTAAGCCCACTTAATTCAACCAAATTAATTTTTATAACTTAATCCACTTAACATGATGTAATGACTAAATTTCAAAAAAGAAACTCGTAGAGAATAAACTTTTATGTATTTCTAATAACGATTGAAGTATTTTTTTATATGTTTTTTTATTTAACTTGGTTTGTTTTTTATTTATGTGACCCAACCGAATCTGCCTAAAAAGAAAAATTATATTTAGAGTAAATTACGCTTTTCGTCCATGTGGTTTGGTGGTTATAACCATTTTCATCCAATAGTTTAAAAACGCTCGATTTAACCACTATGGTTTGAGATTTATCACAATTAAGTCCAAACCGTTAACTACATCCAATTACTCTGTTAACTTTTTAAAAAAAGACATAAATATCCCTGGATTAAAAGTGTTATCATATTACATAAACAAAATGTGGGTCCCACCTCACACCACTAACCAAACATTAACCCCACATTGAACATCTCAACAACTCGCCATCAACCACCACCTGTGAACTACTCGCCGGAACCTAACCCTAAACCTCACAGCCACCACCCGCCGACAACCACCACCTGTGATTACATCGCCATCGTCACTCACCGGCTACCACACATCCACCACCCGCAACTCGCCGACAACCACCACTCGCTTAGATTTGAACCTAACCCTAAACCTCACCTTCTACCTCTTTGACCAGACCACATCACCACCTCCCTCCGGCCGACCACCACTACCAACCCTCGGTTAGAGCTATTGCCTCCTCGCAACATATTCACCATCATCTTCGTACTGTTAACCCACCCCTCCTAAACCATAAGCTCACCGCCACCCTTCTTCCCTTCTAAACCATTCACCATCGTGGTGTTGGTGGTGCGGTGGTTGCAGATCTGACAGGTCGGTGGTGCGGTGGATGCAGTGATAGTGCAGCGAGGGTGGTCGTGGTGTATGGCGGTGATGGAGGTGTGTCGTGGGTGTAGTGATAGTGGTGTGTAGCGAGGGTGGCGGCTGTGGTGTATGGAAGTGATGATGGTCTTGGTTTGGACCGGCGTCTTCGACTTCAATGGTGATTGCTCTGACGGCGAGGCTGTGTGCGGCGGTGAAGCTCCGGCAGTCGGCGTGGGAGAACGTGGGGATGGAGGCGGAGGCGGTGGTGGTAGGGGTGATGGAGGGGGAATAAGGGGTTGTGAAGAGGATGAAGAGAGAGAGAGAGTGCGAGTGTGTGTGTATATAGATGTATAGTCTTATTATTAGTATTTATACATTAGAGTAAATCACTATTTTAGTCCCTGTGGTTTGCTGGTTATAACGTTTTTCATCCAATAGTTTAAAAACGCCCGATTTAACCACTTTGGTTTAAACTATGTTACAATCAAGTCCAAGACACTAACTCCCATATATTTTTTTCCATTAAGTGTATGTAAACAGACAAAAATACCCTTGGACTTAAATTCTTACTTCAATATTAATATTGATGTATAAATACTAATAATAAGACTATACATATATATACACACACTCACTCTCTCTCTCTCTTCATCCTCTTCACAACCCCTTATTCCCCTTCCATCACCACAACCGCCACCACCACCTCCTCCTCCTCTATCCCCACGTTCTCCCACGCCGACTACCGGAGCTTCACCGCCGCACACAGCCTCGTCGTTAGAGCAATCACCATTGAAGTCGAAGACGCCGGTCCAAACCAAGACCACTATCACTTCCATACACCAACGTTGCCACCCTCGCTACAGACCACTATCACTACACCCACGACGCACCTCCATCACCGCCATACACCACCACCACCCTCGCTGCACTATCACTGCATCCACCGCACCACCGACCTGTCAGATCTGCAACCACCAACACCACGACGGTGAATGGTTTAAAAGGGAAGAAGGGTGGCGGTGAGCTTATGGTTTAGGAGGGGGTGGGTTAACAGTACGAAGATGATGGTGAATATGTTGCCAGCAGGCAATAGCTCTAACCGAGGGTTGGTAGTGGTGGTCGGGCGGAGGGAGGTGGTGATGTGGTCTGGTCAAAGAGGTAGAAGGTGAGTGTCACACCCCAACCTTGACGGCGGAAACGTCGAGATGTGAGGGTTACGATTGTTCACAGCCACATAACGCTATTTATTAATTCCAAATATAATATTCATAAGTTTCATTTATAACATTACAAGTAAAAGTTTCAACAAAGAATACATCATGTACAAATGCTACAAATAACATAAACATCCATTTTATTTCTAGGTCCAATCCTAGATGTAATAAGCTTCAAAGTGTAGAACGCATACTTGGGGTATTCCTGAAACATGTTAAAAATAAAAGGTCAACATAAAAATGTTGGTGAGCATTCCATAGTTTTCAATACATAGATTATATAAAAGATGGCAATTCAAGTCATAAGTTAGTGAATAAAGTGATTAGGGATGTTATGAACAATGCAACAATCAAACCTCGACAAAGTTTTACAAGACTCAAACGTTTAAAAGTATATACGATCAGCTAAGTGTACTTGGATCAACCAAAGCAGGCTTGTCTTACCCATAGATCTATGACTTCGCTGGGCTAGCAATAGTTAATGATTGTACATATAACGCCATAACATGGTAACCACGAAAGTTCAACTAACCACAACTTTACAAGATGAATTGCCATAGGTTTACAAGTCTCAAATAAGTTTACAAGTGCAATAGTATAAGTTAACATGTTTCACCCCAAAGTGTGAAAATAAGAAAAAAAAGGGGTATGGAAATACTCACATGGAAAACTCACAATAATAGTGATGGTTGTAGAGTACATAAGAAAGCTTGGATGTTTAAAAGTATAAGGTGATGTCCTAAATGATAAAAAGAAACAACAACTTGAGTTTGGGATTCATTACGAGAAGTTAGGACGCTTAGGAATACCAATAAGCGAAAGGTAGATTGATAAACGATTATTGTACCAATTTTAGATTCTGGACAGAATGTTTGATACGTGTTTGAACAGGTTTTTAAAATAGCAAACGGTTTCATAAAATTATAAAAATTTATACTTGACTAGTTCAAAGTCTCCCGGACAACTTTCATTCAGAAACAATTTTATGAAAAGATCTTTAAATAGGTCAAACAAGCAGCACAAGACAGAAGGTGCTGAAATGCGCACTTATCTTGTAAAGGCTATTGTTGAGTCGTCCGATTGAGTTTGAAGACGTATAAACTGTCGTTGAAAAGTTAATTCAATGAACTTAACATTGGAGTCTGATTTTACCCAAATTTAGTTTGGTATGATCAAGTTATGGTCGGTTGAAGTAAGACTATATTCTGCCAGAATTGTAGTAAGACACTTATGTGCACTTTTAAAATTGTTAATACATGAAACGGGTTAGAACAATTTATTATGTTAATATATGGTATATTAGTCTTCATTTGAGTTATAAAAATATTCTAAGACTTTGGCATAGCCATCATTTAGAACAATAATCTTGCAGAATAACCGAATGCGGCGGCATAGCCGTCCATATGCAAACGGGATTCTTTGTTTATGTTAGTGTGTTGTTAGCTTAATTAGGAATGTTAGTGATTATTATAAGATTAGTGATTATTAAAATGTTAATGATCAAATGATAATTATTAAAATAAAAAGAGGTTTGGTAGAAGAAAGAATAATAGTAAGAACATAAAGTCATGAGAACAATTGAATGTTAGGATGATTAAAATGTATAATATAAAAACAATAAAGGATTACCTTAGTATTAAGAATTCTTGAAATTTCTTGTAAAATAAAATTCTTCAAATTCATCATAACCAATGGATGAAAGAAAGATATGAGAGTGAGGTTTTTAGAGAATGAGCAAATGAAAAGTGAGGCCTAAGCCTTGCTTTTATACTTGAGGTTAGGAAGAGGTTATGAATGGTGTTAATGGTTATTTATAAGTCTTTTAAAAGGGGGTTATGATTGGAATTTAAAATAAATATAAAGTTAAATAATTTAAATAAATAAAAAAATAATTATAATTTAAAATTTAAATTCTTGAAGACTCTAATTTTAATAACTTTTTTATAAAATATTTATAGACTTTATAAAATCAATTTGAATAATCAATCAAATTATTTATTTGTTAATCTTTATAACTTTTATAAAACTTATAAACTTTATAATTTGATTATTTATTTTCAAAAATTCATAACAACTAATAAAACTTTATAAGCTTATTAAAAGTTATTTTATAACCTAATAAGACTTTTTATTTAGTCATTTATCGTAAAATGATAAATAAATCTTTATCACTTTTTGAATAGATTTATTTCTAAGTAAATTGTTACAAGTTGTTTAGTTTATGAATGATTCATAATAATAATTTTCACACTTAATATATTAAATCCATTAAAATTATTAAAATAATTTAATATTAGAAACTCAAAATGAGTTCGGGTTCGGATTTATAATTTGAAAATGACGGATGTTACAGTCTCCCCTACTTTAAGAAATTTCGTCCCGAAATTTAATCACAAAAAGACTAATTTCAAGGATATGAGGAGAATTGGATTCCATTTCTCGTTCGGAAGCGTTTAAACTGAACAAGTTTATTTATGACGTTTTGATAGACTTAAGTTTGTTAAGTTTTTTTTTAATTCATGATTTTATGTGTTTCTTGGCAAAGGTACAAGATTATTAATCTAGAATGTTTAATTGATAAACGTTTGAATCATAAACGGTTCAAAACATTCGAGAAGGTTTTGTCACGCGGGAAAACACTAAGTATTAGTGTGACACGAGACTCGGAGATAAGTTTAGGATGCTTTTGGATGGAATATGGATTTCATAAGAGCTTCTTAAGCAAATAACTTTAACAGGGCTTTTAAATGATCAACTTTGTACAGTTCGGAATGAATAACAAGTCTTGTCAGTCGCAATCAAGATAGAGATTTAGAGATTTTCAAAATCAGGAGTTCAAGGTTATTCAAAATAATGAGAATTGTATTTTTAATTATGGGTAAAGAGTTAAAAAAAATGTCGTTCATGATCGGATTGGAATTTAAATAATTCAGAATACCGACGATAAAGGCAATGACAAATAGCTTCCCAAGTACAGCTTGCACACACGGTTCATCAAACCCATGAACACAACCGTACCTTGCTATAAATAGAAAGGCATGGCATGAATTTATAATAACGTTATCTTGTACGAAAGATTGTTTTAGGAGTGTTATCATTGTGCAATTAGGTTTTGATGATAACTCAAAATGAAAGTCGATAAGTAAGGAATAAATGGTTCCATATAGCTAGATCAAATCAAAACATGAGGATAAAGGGAAAGAAATCGATTTAAGGATTCAAATGCTCCAAGCTCAGAATCAAAATCAACCTAGAGTGATCGGGTCTCCTTTCAAGTTCAGAAATCATGCTTTGGCTTGATAGGTCCAAACATTAACATTGGTTCACCCTTCAAGTTACTACATGTTTCTTGTCACTTGATTAAAACCTTGGTAAGTTGGAGATCAAGAAATGAGAATAGTCATCAAGGTGTGGTTTTCACTCCTAACTTGATGGTGTAATCCCAAGGTATGACCACTAACTTACCAGTCAAAAAGTTCGATCCCAACTCCTTGTTGAGGATCCACAAAAATAAGACGAGGTAACTCACCATTAAGGTAAGGGAAATCACTCCTATCTTAACGGTGAAGTTTTACAAAAACAAAATATAACAAGATGAACTTCTTCATCAAAATCCAGAATTCACTCCTACTTTGATGAAGTCGTCTCATTTGAACAAATACAATTCTTAAAGATGATATTATCATCAAGGTATGGAATTCACGCCTATCTTGATGATTGAATTTCATAATAGCAAGAAAACAATCGAAGATTGACATTTGTCACCAAAGTACGGGTTTCAATCCTATTTTGGTGAGATCATGTCATTTGCGAAATGCCATTCCAACGAAAATAATTGAAGTCAATCCTCGGGATAAGGAAATCACCCCGATCCAAAGGATGAAATTTTATAAATCACAATTGGAAACCATTTATCGAAACGAATAGAAAATCATCAAAATAAGGGAATCACCCCTGTTTTGATGAGTTAGAATCATTTAGGAGATACGAGTGTTCTTAGTCATAAGTTGGCTTGCAAACACTTGCATCTCTCACGGTGCAGACGGTACGAAGTTTGACTTAACGACGAAAGGAAAATAGTATCAATTAGAAATTCGGAAAATTTCAAGTTTCATCAATGTAACAGAAGGAAAAATCATGCTTACAACTTAAGATCAAAGTTCGAGATAGCAGAATTTGTTATGATGGTGTAAAAATCTTGAATAATTTAAATCAGGAAGGCAAAATCAAGGACAAGAATGATTCGACATCATAATGAGATGTGAACATTCGATTTACAATCGAAGGGAATACATGGACTTCTCAAGATACGAGATCAGCCATAACCTTATTAAAGACATGCGTACTTATAAGTGACCACTCATCTCAAGGGTTTCGAGTCCAGTAAATGGATTCAATGATCGAGTCAAATCACCATTTACACTTTGCCTAGACAAAGTATCTCGAGATGTAGGAATTCCACCTATAGCATTGCATGTTCTTAGTTATGGGACACATCCTTAAGAAGACTTGAGAACCATAAGTAACGGTTTAAAGTTTTTGAGGACCATTTGGTTTAGATTCCCAATATCTTTGGGTATATTAAGATCCATGTTCACGTTGGTCAAGATATGGAAATAGTTACATGAACGCTCAACGTATAACGGTGTTTAAACGTAAGAGTTGAAATGTAGGTTAGGTTCAATATTAACAGGAACATTATGCGTGATAAGAATGAAGAGATACCGGTTCAAGGAATCAAAGATTTTTAAGATACAAAGAGGATGGTTCCATTTGGTAACGCATTACCATTTGGAATCGTTGACACGTCAAGGTAAATTGACCCATTTGCCATAGAGACTTGTGTATGTTGACCATAGTTTATCACTCATCCCAGAAATCCCCAGGTAAGCATAACTGGTCTCACAGTGAGATTTATACGATATGCTTGCCTTAGCCCGAAGGACTTTTGCCAGGAAATCCAGAATACAGGTGTCTATGTGTCACACAAATTTCTTTGGTTTATGAAATCAAAACCTTGATGAGATTTTCATAAATTAGACATAGAGTCTAAGGAATTAAACCCACGATGATAAGTGTAGATTCCACATGTTGCCGAGAATAGGTTTAAGAAGTTCATTTGTCGGGGAGGGTCAAAGAGTCAAAGTTAAGTTTAGGGAGACAAGTAACTAAGTTTAAGCATACATAAGGCAATCCTATGCTAAGGCATCAAGTTGCACAAAAGGCATAGCATTATGTAGCATGCAAACAACATGTAAGCACAAAGGTATAAGGATCTTTCTATGAGGTTCATACAACTATAGTCTAGGTCACCATTTCTAATAACCTAAATCCCTATAGTTATGGGCTCTGATACCAATCTGTCACACCCCAACCTTGACGGCGGAAACGTCGAGATGTGAGGGTTACGATTGTTCACAGCCACATAACGCTATTTATTAATTCCAAATATAATATTCATAAGTTTCATTAATAACATTACAAGTAAAAGTTTCAACAAAGAATACATCATGTACAAATGCTACAAATAACATAAACATCCATTTTATTTCTAGGTCCAATCCTAGATGTAATAAGCTTCAAAGTGTAGAACGCATACTTGGGGTATTCCTGAAACATGTTAAAAATAAAAGGTCAACATAAAAATGTTGGTGAGCATTCCATAGTTTTCAATACATAGATTATATAAAAGATGGCAATTCAAGTCATAAGTTAGTGAATAAAGTGATTAGGGATGTTATGAACAATGCAACAATCAAACCTCGACAAAGTTTTACAAGACTCAAACGTTTAAAAGTATATACGATCAGCTAAGTGTACTTGGATCAACCAAAGCAGGCTTGTCTTACCCATAGATCTATGACTTCGCTGGGCTAGCAATAGTTAATGATTGTACATATAACGCCATAACATGGTAACCACGAAAGTTCAACTAACCACAACTTTACAAGATGAATTGCCATAGGTTTACAAGTCTCAAATAAGTTTACAAGTGCAATAGTATAAGTTAACATGTTTCACCCCAAAGTGTGAAAATAAGAAAAAAAAGGGGTATGGAAATACTCACATGGAAAACTCACAATAATAGTGATGGTTGTAGAGTACATAAGAAAGCTTGGATGTTTAAAAGTATAAGGTGATGTCCTAAATGATAAAAAGAAACAACAACTTGAGTTTGGGATTCATTACGAGAAGTTAGGACGCTTAGGAATACCAATAAGCGAAAGGTAGATTGATAAACGATTATTGTACCAATTTTAGATTCTGGACAGAATGTTTGATACGTGTTTGAACAGGTTTTTAAAATAGCAAACGGTTTCATAAAATTATAAAAATTTATACTTGACTAGTTCAAAGTCTCCCGGACAACTTTCATTCAGAAACAATTTTATGAAAAGATCTTTAAATAGGTCAAACAAGCAGCACAAGACAGAAGGTGCTGAAATGCGCACTTATCTTGTAAAGGCTATTGTTGAGTCGTCCGATTGAGTTTGAAGACGTATAAACTGTCGTTGAAAAGTTAATTCAATGAACTTAACATTGGAGTCTGATTTTACCCAAATTTAGTTTGTTATGATCAAGTTATGGTCGGTTGAAGTAAGACTATATTCTGCCAGAATTGTAGTAAGACACTTATGTGCACTTTTAAAATTGTTAATACATGAAACGGGTTAGAACAATTTATTATGTTAATATATGGTATATTAGTCTTCATTTGAGTTATAAAAATATTCTAAGACTTTGGCATAGCCATCATTTAGAACAATAATCTTGCAGAATAACCGAATGCGGCGGCATAGCCGTCCATATGCAAACGGGATTCTTTGTTTATGTTAGTGTGTTGTTAGCTTAATTAGGAATGTTAGTGATTATTATAAGATTAGTGATTATTGAAATGTTAATGATCAAATGATAATTATTAAAATAAAAAGAGGTTTGGTAGAAGAAAGAATAATAGTAAGAACATAAAGTCATGAGAACAATTGAATGTTAGGATGATTAAAATGTATAATATAAAAACAATAAAGGATTACCTTAGTATTAAGAATTCTTGAAATTTCTTGTAAAATAAAATTCTTCAAATTCATCATAACCAATGGATGAAAGAAAGATATGAGAGTGAGGTTTTTAGAGAATGAGCAAATGAAAAGTGAGGCCTAAGCCTTGCTTTTATACTTGAGGTTAGGAAGAGGTTATGAATGGTGTTAATGGTTATTTATAAGTCTTTTAAAAGGGGGTTATGATTGGAATTTAAAATAAATATAAAGTTAAATAATTTAAATAAATAAAAGAATAATTATAATTTAAAATTTAAATTCTTGAAGACTCTAATTTTAACAACTTTTTTATAAAATATTTATAGACTTTATAAAATCAATTTGAATAATCAATCAAATTATTTATTTGTTAATCTTTATAACTTTTATAAAACTTATAAACTTTATAATTTGATTATTTATTTTCAAAAATTCATAACAACTAATAAAACTTTATAAGCTTATTAAAAGTTATTTTATAACCTAATAAGACTTTTTATTTAGTCATTTATCGTAAAATGATAAATAAATCTTTATCACTTTTTGAATAGATTTATTTCTAAGTAAATTGTTACAAGTTGTTTAGTTTATGAATGATTCATAATAATAATTTTCACACTTAATATATTAAATCCATTAAAATTATTAAAATAATTTAATATTAGAAACTCAAAATGAGTTCGGGTTCGGATTTATAATTTGAAAATGACGGATGTTACAGTGAGGTTTAGGGTTAGCTTTAAATCTGAGCGAGTGGTGGTTGTCGGCGAGTTACGGGTGGTGGATGTGTGATAGCCGGTGAGTGACGATGGCGATGTAGTCACAGGTGGTGGTTGTCGGCGGGTGGTGGTTGCCGGCGGGTGGTTCACATGTGGTGGTTGATGGCAAGTTGTTGAGATGTTCAATGTGGGGTTAATGTTTGGTTAGTGGTGTGAGGTGGGATCCACATTTTGTTTATGTAATATGATAACACTTTAATCCAGGGGTATTTTTGTCTTTTTTTAAAAAGTTAACAGAGTAATTGGATGGAGTTATCGGGTTTGGACTTAATTGTGAAAAATTTCAAACCATAGTGATTAAATCGAGCGTTTTTAAACTATTGGATGAAGATGTTTATAACCACCAAACCATAGGGACGAAAAACAATTTAAGTCCAAGGGTATTTTTGTCTTTTTGCATACACTTAACGGAAAAAATAGATGGGAGTTAGTGTCTTGGACTTGATTGTAACATATTTTAAACCACAGTGGTTAAATCGGACGTTTTTAAACTATTGGATGAAAAGCGTTATAACCAGCAAACCATAGGGACTAAAATAGTGATTTACTCTTATATTTAACTATAGTCAACAACCCTTAAATTTCTACGGCCATGATAAAATTTCCTAGGTCCGCCACTGTGGTCGATCAATAACATCGGACTTTCCTCAAAGGAACTCCACGATCAACTAGCCTATCTCGTCTCCCTCGTTCTCTCGTCCTCTACACACACGTGAACAAGATAAATTGACGAACAAGTGGATTTTTCATCACGTTGAAATGAATTTGAAGAATTGGGCTTGATTAGATCGATAACAGAAATTCAAAACCAAATTCTAAACAAGTTAGGTCTCCGGCCCATTGGTCACTTTATCTGTAATTTATAATTTTGTATTGCCACCAAATTGGGCCGACATGTAGGCTTACGAGTGGGCCTGAAGAAACCCAAAATATACAACAAAAGATGTATACTTACATTGTTGAATAAAAATTTAGTTACATGATAGTGTTTATTTGTTATCTCTTGACTCGTGTAACACTTCTAGTTGTCCGAGTGGTAATGCTTTTCTTCTTTATATGACATGTGTGATAATGCAATATTTAGCTAATACTTTATTATTTCACATCAAATAATAACGTTATCAGTATTAGTTTTATTGGTTTTGTATATCAGTTGTGATGTAATTTACGTGATTAATATGTGTTTACACCGTGTATTTGGAGAATTCAACCAACTAAGGACATAAAATTCTACATCATTGATAATAATAACTAATAACATTTGCAAGGTATCGTAGCATCAAAATAGAGATTAAACATTATACTTTGCAATGCTAAACGCCTAGAGAACGATACAAGGAGTTAAGACGATGAACCAGGGGAGGGACTTGACGAAGAGTAGCGTTTACTTCCTTTTGTCGAGCAATCAAAATAACAACGACAAACAAACGGATTCTTGCATGCTCCAATGGAAAATTGTCCATGTACCTTTTGACATACATGAATACATGTATATTTTTCACATACGGGTAGAAATTCAGTGTCGGTACAAACTCTTTTCGCCATTATCAACTCCATACCTGAAATTTGGAGAATACATGCATAATTTTTCATTTTTAATTGGTTAGAGATAATTACTTGAGCATGATCTTCATCATATTCAAAAAACTTATTCATTTCATTGAAATTATGGAGTCAAAAGTTGATTATTTTTAGTTGGTTAGAGATAATTACTTGGGCATGATCTCCATCATATTCAAGAAAATTATTCATTTCACTGAAATTATGGAGTCAAAAGTTGATTTTTTTAATTGGTTAGAGATAATTACTTGGGCATGATCTCTATCATATTCAAGGAAGTTACTCATTTCATTGAAATTATGGAGTCAAAAGTTTATTAGTAATAATGTTTTTAGAACCGGATCATACAATGAACTGAACATCTTACCGTTTACTGGTCGGACCGGTTCGATCGATTTAATCAGATATAAGAACAACATAAAATTATAATTATTTTAATGATATATGTAAAAAAATACTAAAAAATTAAAAATATATATATAAAAAACCGCTTCAACTGGTCCGACCCCCCCCCCAAATTGGACCGCTTCCTACCGCCAACTCAGGATCAACCGGCCGGTTCAATCCGATCCGATCCGACCCTCACAGGGCCGGCCTTGAGGGGGGCCGGGGTGGGAGACCGCCCAGGGGCCGATCTCCTTAAGGGCCTGGAATTTTAAAAAAATTATGTCTTGTTTTTTTTTTTTTGAAAAAAAACTATAAACTATTAATAAACCGTTAAAAAGACTCAATAAAATTTTAATTATTTTAACCTATTAAACCTTACCTTAGAGCTAATTAATATTTTAAATAGTTTAGCCCAATATCATTTACACAATCTAAACTCAAATTACTATGAAAACTTGATTTGTTTAAGTAAGTAAATTCAATTATTTTGATACAAGACTTTCGTTTTATTTATTGTTATAACAATTATCATCGTATTATAAACATTTTAGATACAAGTTATTCGGTTTAAACCTTGTTTATATATCGCATTACAGGTGCCCATTTTTTGTTCTCGTCCCGGGCCCCAGGTCTATTGAGAATTCTCGGGACCGGCCCTGGACCCTCACAACATTGATTAGTACTACTAATTACTTCTGGTCAATACCAAGGGAGTCAAAAGTTACCTGTGATTGTAAGAGACAAAAGATATACGATGAAAATCAAAGACTTTGTCATGTTGATGTTTGTTTTGTCTGTGATTGAACTTTGATGGACCATGAAATGAGAACATACTTATATAGGAGATGAGATCAAAGTTTCTGATCCTTTATTAGAATTAAAATTATTGCTTAAATAAATATAACATGTAATAGGAAAACAATAAATTAATACTCAGTATTAAAGTGTACCGATTTACAGCAAATATGGTCCTTATATGTGTGTGTATGCATGTATGATCTTGTTTTATTTTTGTTATATTCTGCTCTACTATCATAATTATAATATTATTATAATAATTTATATTATGTAATAATTAATCGTTATAATTAATATGGTACATTAATTAACAGATGTTATATTATCTTATGTATATGGTACTACTTTATATCATTAACTTTAATATCATATCATATTTAGTTGATATTATTTTTTATGTCTCTTTATTACTTTGACTTTATTAAGTTACTATTTGTTGATGTTTTATTAATATGATAATATTGATAAATAACTTTACAAATAATTTATGTGTTGTTTACTCTGTTAAGTCGTAACTGTTGTATATCAAATATTGAAACAATGAAGACGAAGATCACAATAATGACTGAAACAAACAAATATGAGTTGTGGTTATTTATATGTTCAACATGGTACAAAAGACCGTTGATGCCACTCAATAAGCCCAACATAATCTAGTGATAGTTGAGCCATGAGTTGGCCCATATGGTAAGCCCACTAGATTTACATTATCCTCTATATAAATAAAGGGTCACATTCATACTCATGACTCATATACTTAGATCATTCAATTTGCAATGAAAAATACTATCACTAGTATCTCATTTCTCTCTACGCGAAGAACTAGTTTCTTCTTTCTTACATCCTTGCATGTTTTGAATTGCACCCTTGCCTGCCTTTGATGGCCCTCTAACGTAGATTTCATTTGTTATTGTAATATAAATTTAAGCTTGATATAGTCAGTAATGGTTTAACTCAACATTAAGTCTGAAACGAATTTTGTTGTAGCATCACACACCTATCTTAATCATTTTGTTTCAATTCTTATCATATGCTTATTATTTACACCGCTATCGGCCCAACTCTTGTAAGTTTTTTTTTAATTTAATAATTATTTGGAAAGGGTAGAGCTAGAACATAATTAAGGAAGCACCTATGTTAAGTTAACTTGTTTCAAGAAACCTATGCTTTTGCTTTCATATGCTCATAATGGATATATATGGAAAAAAGGCTCATAATAGTGTCAAGGTGAACTCAGAAATTATAGTAACCTATGTACATTCCTTTATCAGGTATTCAAATTAAGTAAGGGGTTTAATCGTTAAAATATGAATAACATCATGATATTTGAATATTTGGAATTTTGATGGTGTAATTAACCGAAACTATTCGAAATGCATATCTATATAATAATAACAGGTTGAAAACCTATGTGTTAAATGAGTTAATAAAAATAAAAATATCACAAAATTGTAATTAGATTAATAGCAAAATTTAATATCATTTCTATATATATATATATATATATACATATTTCTTTTTAATGTTTTTGTTTTTTAGTATCACTACTATTAATATAATAATTAAATAAGTAAGGCAGGAAAAAAGAATTAGGAAGCTCCAAACAGCGACACATATCTCTATTTTATTAAGTATAAAGGTTTTTAGCTCTTTATATATAAAAAAATTCTAAAGAATAGTTAAAATTGTTATAAATATATATTGACCCAAACATTATTACTGCCATTACTCCCTACTTTTATTTCCATAATTATCATTATGTCTTAGTTTTCGGTTTTATATTGTATACATTACATATGTGTATGTGATACTTGAGATGTATAAATAAAAAGATGAATTATTTATTCTCTCTATTCTCTTTCTCTGTATAAGTAAACGTTACTAGGTTGTTGTTTCACAATCAAAATATCTATATTGTCTAAATTTTCTCTCTAAATTTACTTAAATTATACCATTGTATTTAACTGTGAATTTCGTGCGTCATCTAATAGTTAAAATAGTATTTTAGTGTAACCTATACACTAAATACTACTTTTAAAGGAGGTTATATACGCATGTAAGAATTCCTCAAGTTAAAATCTTCAAGAGAATATATGCCAAATCAAAATGTAAAATTAGATGAAAACTATTAAAAATAGACGGAATCAGTTAAACAAAAGTATAGTGTTTTGAAAACCAAACAAGATGGTTAGTCTGACCCATTAATCTAGAAACCGATTAAACAAACTACACAAAAGCACCAGAAAAACATCAATGCTTCTCTTCTCCTTTTACTAGATGATTGCTTTTGAAATCTAAGTATCAAACCAGCTGATAAACCGTTAAAACCGCCAGTTTAATTCACTGTTATCTTTTAAACTACAGGGAGAGAATCATCGATCAAATTACCAATACAATAGATAAATTTAGAAGAAGATTGAACGTCAAAATACATCATTAAAACTAAAAATGCTACTTGTATCATTCAACCCATAAACAAAAGTTATAATCATAGTTAATCCATTGGTCACAAGTCTCAACAACTAATTATTATTAAGTCAAATAATCAACGGATCACATGGAAAGACAACTCTATTGCCACCATGAAACACTTAAACCAAACATATATTCTTAAATTTATTAGATTAAATATCAACCTCTTGAATAAAATACCAAAAGTGTTGACTCAAATTCTCATCTCCCTTATAAAAATGATATCTTCTTGCTTCAAACCTTCGTCCCCAAACCATCACTAACACCATCATTCTGATTATTCTTTCACCCCCATTAATGGCGTTAAACCTCTGTTTCTTCATCATTCTGATTATTCTGTTAATATTCCACCATGGTGAACTCATCAATGGCGGAATCACAAGCTCTTTCGTCAGAAAAGAAGCTAAATCCATCGATATGCCTTTCAGTAGCGATGTGTTCTCTCATCCCCCAGGTTATAATGCCCCTCAACAGGTAATCTTTTCGTCTTTCAACTCATCTTTTCAACTCGAACGAGTCGACCCAGATGGGTTCATGGGTCGTAGAGCAAAACCCATTTGGGAATCGGGTCGAATCGTGGAGATTGGTGTGGTTTGGTGAGTTGTAAGTTGTGCATTGATGGTTGTACGTTTTGGTTTGGTTTGTGGTAGGTGCATATTACGCAGGGGGATCATGTGGGTAGAGCAGTGATTGTGTCGTGGGTGACACAAGATGAACCGGGTTCATCCACTGTGGTTTATTGGTCCGAAAAAAACCGGCAGAAACTTAAAGCCACTGGCAAAATTACTACTTACAAATACTACAATTATACTTCTGGATTCATTCATCATTGCAACATCAAGAATTTAGAGGTATGATTTCACATTCAAATCGTTTAAATTAGGGGTTTTGAGGGTGTAGTATACGGTTTATTCGGTTATGAAACTTTAATGTATAATTGCTAATCATAACCAAACTGAATTGGAAATAGGTCTAACCGAATCAAGTTCAACAGATTAAACCGGTTGTTATTTAGTTTATTCGGATAGCCGAACGAATAAGCAAGATTTTACGTAATCGTTTACCGAACCAAAAACCAAGTTCACAATTCGGATATGGTTAGAAACTGAACTGAAACTGAATTCATAACTCGATTCGGTTTTTTCGGTTACAAATAGGGTTTAGCTTTTTGGTTATTTAAAATAGATAGAAATTAGTATGCATTTGCAAGTAAAAAAAATTCATTTAAATTTCAAATTCAAGTTTTTTTTTATCGGCTAACACAAACTCTCTACTTACTAGTTAAAAAATATTACCACACCGGTAGTTTACATAATTTAAACTCCATAATTTAATGTCACAACCTTTTGTTGAAAAGTATACTACTTTACTATCAAAATTTCCTCACAACTCTTCAAAATCAATGTTTAATTTGGGGGAAACTGATGCAGTTTGACACCAAGTACCACTACGAGCTGGGAATCGGTCACACCACAAGGCGGTTCTGGTTCATGACTCCACCCGCAGTCGGGCCTGACGTCCCCTACACGTTCGGGCTCATGGGTAAGCTTTCGATATGAGTTATCGACAAGCGTTCAGTTAATCAGTTTGATTGATTAAGGTTTGTGCAGGGGATCTTGGTCAGACTTATGACTCGAACCTTACGCTTACGCACTATGAAATGAACCCGGTGAAAGGGCAAGCAGTGTTGTTCGTTGGCGACCTGTCGTATGCGGATCACTACGAGTTTCATGATAACTCGAGATGGGATAGTTGGGGGAGGTTTGCGGAACGTAGTACCGCTTATCAACCGTGGATTTGGACCGCTGGCAATCACGAGCTCGATTATGAGCCGAGTATTGTAAGCATCTCTATTTAAACGGGTTCGAGTCAGTTTCGGGTCTAAATTAACGAATACATTTGTATCATGTTATTTTAGTTTAAACTTTTAACTTTAAAGTGCTAATATTACTATAGGAAATGTGTTTATGTCAATCGAAAAAAAAAACTCATGTTTGTGTCATTGATGGCATAAGGTGAGGGTGCTTTTTCTAAAATAATCAAAATGTAATTATGGGGCAAAACTTTTCGGAAAAGTTTTTGATATCTAAAGTTAAGCTTTTCTAAAATAAGTAAAGCTAAAAATAAACTATTAAAACAATTAAGCGTACGGCTTTGTAGCCTAGTGGTATTAGTGATTGTTCTTCATAAACGTAGTGTGTGTTTAAATCCTGTAAATGCATGTTAATTAGGTGGTATTTATGAGTAAAGATTTGTTTAGTTAAAAGTAATTATAAAACCATAACATGCCGGTAAAATGTTTTGCTATCTATCTGTTAGGGTGAAACCAAGCCGTTTAAGCCGTTTCTTCATCGATACCGAATGCCCTTTCGGGCGTCGGGAAGCACCGAACCACTTTGGTATTCGATCAAGCGAGCTTCGGCTTACATTATCGTATTGTCTTCCTACTCGGCTTATGGTAAGCACGCGGTTAATCGGTCTCCAAAAATAACATAGCTTTATGGGAAAATTATAACACTTATTGTGTAGGTATGTACACACCCCAATACCAATGGCTACTTGAGGAGTTCCCAAAGGTGAATAGAAGTGAAACACCTTGGTTGATTGTTCTTATGCACTCACCATGGTACAATAGCAACACTTATCATTTTATGGAAGGTGAGACCATGCGAGTCATGTTCGAGCCATGGTTCGTGCAGTACAAAGTCGACCTTGTGTTTGCTGGTCATGTTCATGCTTATGAACGCTCGGTAAGCTAATAAAAAAAATTAACATGTGGACATGAGTATAATGGTATATTATACATCAGGATTATTTTATCAGCCTACAGACCCAGTTAAGTTTTTAAAGTTTTTTGTTTTGAAACCTAACTGGGTTCATGGGCTCATACAATAAACTTAAATATATAATATGGTGGTTAAGTTTTTCTAACTTGTTATGCAGGAACGTATATCGAATATTGCTTACAACATTGTTAACGGGGAATGTACACCGGTAATTGACCAATCCGCCCCTGTGTATATCACCATCGGCGATGGTGGTAACATTGAAGGCCCAGCGAACAAGTGAGAACGAATTTGAATACTTAAAAAATTGTTAAAAAATGTTTAAAACTTTAAATGATCGTTTGTTTAACTAAATGTAGCATGACGGAGCCACAACCGAAGTATTCTGCTTACAGAGAAGCGAGCTTCGGGCATGCAACATTGGAGATCAAGAACCGGACACATGCTTACTACAGTTGGCACCGTAATTCAGATGGATACGCGGTTAAAGCAGACTCTGTGACGTTCTTTAACCGATACTGGCATCCTAAAGACGATTCTACAACTAAAAACTTGTAGAACCGAAGTAACCAACAAAACCGCGGTCGATATTAGGGGCAAGAGACCAAACAGGATCAACAGAAACATAGATTATGAGTCATTTTTTATGTATCTTTGCCGTGTTATTTCATAAAATTGCCTATTGTGACGTTGTATGTCTTCAATTAAAATGAAAATATTTTAATTGTTTTAAGTTTTAACAAGTTTGACTATAAATGCTTTGAAAAGTGAGGAGTTGAAAATGATGTGAATGATTGATATGATGGTGATTAAAGACACACCACAAGTGGTTGAGGTAGGCTCGGGTTTGTGGCCCATGGTGCACAAGTGCACACGATTCTGGTCCACTAGATGGTGCACCCTTTTAGCCTCTTTCTCGTAAAGGGCTCCAAACACCTTTTGTCAACTATACTATATGTTAAAGCATCTAAAACTTTGATTATATTCGACTTAGGATAGAGGGAATCGGTGCTGCTCGCCCCACCCCTTCGGTCCTGATTGTCGTGTCGTGAAGGCTACAGAGTGGTATTTTTTATGGGTGTCGTTGTTTCTGTTTCGCTTCTCTATGACTCCATCTTGTGTTGTTTACTTTCTTTGTTGTTTTTCTGATACGGGATGACTATTCTGTCGTTGCTATCTCTTCGTTATGCATCCCACGTCACATCAGTGTCAGCTTTCGACGTTAGCCTTATCCGTCCTGTTGTGCTCCATACTGAACCCATTCCCTCCATACTAATATCATTGCTTGTTGATTGTTTATTTAAAAAGAGTAATTATAATGTAACTAAGTTCTATAATATGACGATTAGTGTGATTATTGTCTAAAAGCTTTAGTTCGGGATATTGTTAACTATTATTCTGAATTCTATCGCATGAGAGCTAAAGTGAGCTTCCTGAGTTGTTTGTTCTTTTTTTTGAAACGACAATGAAATAAGCGGTATACGTCTTTGTTACTAGACCATTGCTACTGAATGTTCTTGAGTTGTTGCTATATAGTGCTACACTGAGAGCAGTGACGGAGATTGAGCCAAACCTTAAAGGGGGCGGGGACGAGGACGAAAGTAAATTATTTTAGGGGGACAGACTCTATATTTATTAAAAAAATTCTACTATTGAACCAAAAAAAAGAGCCTTCCCCCTCTTCCCCGGCCCCAAAAAATTCTACTATCGAACCAAAAAAAAAAGCCTCCACTTAAATCGGAATATCTTGCATATAGTTAAAACTATGATGCTAATGATATATTTATTGGTTTTACTAATTATAGCTAACCACTTTTATAAATGTTTATTGAAACTTATAAAAAAAACATGGTGATTCCAAATTACACGTCTAACATGGTTTGATATTTATATTTGAATGGTGCTATGCTATCCTTCGTTGACTTGACTTGGTGACAACCGTTGTTTCTTCATTCTTCATGATACCTAACTTTTGATTTTTGGATAATTATTGGATCACTTTTAGCTCATAAAATAAGTGTTAAAAATCTTATAATTGAAAAACAATTTTATAGGAAAATATTTTATTTCATCCTCTTTTAGTGCATGGCTACATATGTGGGGCCAAAAGTGTAATTCTTCATTAATATTGTCCCTATCTCTTGATGAGAAGCCATTAACTGAACTTGACTTTAAAGATTCTCCTTTTTAGCCTCACAATCACAATTGCGTTTCGCCCTTTTTCATATGTGATAATTACATATTGTTCCAAAGATATTTAATTTTGTAAGAGTTGTAAAGTATGTATATAAAGAAAGTGAATTTGAATAAACTGAAATTAAAATCTGCACTTGCTAAAAATAAATATAAAACAACTTGAATATGCTAAAGCAATTGAAATATGTGATACTAAAACTTGTGATACATCTACTAGAATAATCATGTTTTGGTTTATTTATATTGTTAAACGTGCCAGGAATATAACGGTGGTAGTAACAAAAGTGATTGTAGAAAGTGTTGGTCATGACAGTCAAGGCGAGGCAACAGTGGCAACGCCCCGATGGCGATATGGGTGGGGTTGTGATAGCGGCAGCTACAACAATGGTTTGAAGATTCTAGTCGCTTTGGTTAAATTTATTTACCATTCGGAATACTTGACCTCCTTTATTTAAAGCAATTTGAGGTTATTTTTTTAGAGTTCCAATTCACTTTATACTTCAATCAAGCACCTATTATTTTTAAAGCTCAAAGTTCAATTCTTCTAACAAATTCTAATCAAATGGTCATCGGTTGCTAATGGTAAAGCAAGCAGATTAGCTTCATCATTACAGGTTATTGTCAGTAGGCCTCGAACCCAATGGTAAAGTTTGGTTAAAAAAAAAAATTCAGATTTCAGTTCCATTGAATTGAAAAGAAATAATAACTAGAATCTTAACACTCTGGAAAAATATAATGTTTTAATGATTTTGATCTCGGCTGTAAGATAACAAACAAGGAAGGATTCAAGAAATGCCCTAAAGACATGTAGTTATTTAAAAACAAGCAAACAACTAAACCTAAGAAAGGTACAGATTTATACATACACATATATATGAGGTATACATCAGAAGCACAACCATGGATACACACATACACTACAAACCAACTACTAAGTGGGAAAACCCTAAATTACACACACTCAACAACCGAAGGCCTTTCCAGAAACATATACACACTAAATCTTTACTATATTATAATACATTTAATGTCTCGTCGTGTTGATTTGTAGGGTTACTATTGTTGTCATCTCATTGACTCATATATTAAAACAGTGGTTTCAAGTTTGACTTCTCCGAAGGCGCTTTGTCCCAACCTGAAATATCATAAACATTCACCAGGTTATATTTGGCTTCAGATGGTAAGTGAACTGCGATTCTACCATCAAGATTCATGTGCAACTGCTGGTGCGTGGCTTTGTTCAGGAAGTAAAGATTAACAAAATGTACATAAATATGCGTATATGCAATGAAATGTATTTTGAAGAGATTTTGATGTTTTACTGCATAAGATCCAGATCATTTAGTAACCCAGAAAGGTATTGAAATAATAACCTACTTTTACTCAGTTCCTGTTTATTTCAAGATACTTCGTTTTTAGGTAATAATAGCAACCTATTTCCAAGCACAGGTGTAAACAATCTGAGCCGAGCAGCTCACGAGCAGCTTGACTTGTTTATACCACTACTTCCAAATAACACACATTTATTGCACCCGGTTACCTTTAAGACACATTTATTGCAACCAGATACCTTTAAGACAATGATGCAAATGTCAGCATTCACATAATCACATGTATAAAAATTCAACATTTTGCAAATTGCGTTTATTTTAATCAGGGTGTGAATAGAAACAGTGACACACACACACATAAACATACATATGCATGGCAACAAAAGATTAAAAAAGGAAAGAACTGGTTGAATATTGTCTGGTAATAATTTCATCAGAAATAGCAGGTACTACTTGTAGTATAATCCACAGGCAACAATCATGTAATTATCATTAAAATGCTGGTGGTGGTTATGGTTTAAGGCTGATCAAGATGAGGAAAGTAGGAGAAGGTATGAAGCTGCAAATTCAGCCACTTCATGTTCATGTGCTGCAGAAACAACAAAATCTGGTCTAAAAAGGGAGGAAAGGGAGGGGATGGAGCGGTGGCTGGCAGCTAAAGTAATGGAGAGGAGGTGGCTGCCGGAGTGGTCACCAAAGGCAGATAAAAATAAATAAATTAAATAAAAATAACACATGTCAACTTGGATCATTATATTGATTTTTTAAACAAATTTTTTTACTACTAAATGCCACCTAATCAACCTTCACTTGCAGGGATTCGAACCAGCACCACCTTTGTCTGGGAAAATCACCAATCCCACTAGGCCACAAGACCATGGGCTGGTGGATCACTAGATGACATGTCAGTCTTAGTTAGTATCCACATCATAAAAAAATGACAAATCAACGAACAGTTACTAGCAATGGATAATTCATCTCACACACTAGTATATATGTGAGTTCTTAATAACGTAGGTGGCTCATTTTTGTAAAATTAAATACATTTCCATAAGATAATGACAACAAAAATAGGTTCTTTAACTGTTTATATGTCCTTTAGTTTTAAAAATATTATCAGAAAACCGAAACATTTTGCCTCATATGCGATGCACCATCATCAAAATCATGAGACTAAGTTTATATTCTCATAACTATAATATGCCAATAAAGAACGACCGAAAAAGAAACCATATAATATAACCCAAACTAAAAGCAAACACATCCAGTTGAAACTTCTAACACGGAAAGAGATTGAAAGATAAATATTTTTTTCAATAAACCAGAGGATGTAAACCAGTGATGCAAACTAAGCATGAAGATCTTTATATTCATATTGTTAACTGTTGAAACAAAATATTACCTTCGTATCAGTTTGTCTGGAAGTAGCATGAGAATTCTGGAGCAGCTTCTGTTCTTCAGATGAACAATTCTCACAGAAGAAATGCTCTAATTGTTTCGCCTCCTCTGGTGTCATCTCTATGCAAGCAGGATGAAACCTGAACCACAAACAGCAAATAAACAACTCAAACATCAACATCATATCAACAATTCAAAAGCCAACAATGTTACTAGATGCTCTATGAACAACAACCTACCAATCTGTGCACCCATCACACTGAACCATCAAGTCATCAGGATTGTAAGGCATCTCACACTTACAGTACCTGCAACACAACATAAAAGTATAAAACCAGTCTCATTAACCCACAATTCAAAACTAATTCATGTTTCGATCCTAAATACCCAATTTAAATTAGGAAAAACACTTAATTCCCAATAACAAGAGATGAATCAAAACACTAAATCAACCAAAATCAATACAAACGTTACACATACACCGCAACTCTATCAGGATTGAACGCTCCAGTGGCCGAATTATACTCAAACCGACAGAAGTAATCATCATTTCCAACAGCATCAAGCTTCGTATAGCTTTTAAACGTATGCACCGTACACTTCCCCTCAATCGTATCAGCACTCTGCACATCATGGTGATCGGAGAGAAACACCTCTTTGCTACCATGAAACTGCCTCCGACCACCGATCGATTCCTCCGGCCGATAGTACCACTGCACGTGAACCTTCACGTTGCTTCCTCTAACGTCGGATTCAATCCTCTCAACCTTAGCTACATACGAGGGCTTCGATGAATGAAAAGGTCGCATCAACACGCAATCGCCGGCTGATTGAACAACAAAACAAACACAAAAGGAATGATAATAATAATCGTTAGAGATGATGGAATTGAAGAGAAAAAAGAGGTGATTGAAGGTGATGATGGAGAATTGAAAGTACGTTTGATGGATTTGTTGGTTCCTTTGATGGTGTGTGAATCTAGGGTTTTTCTGGTTGCACGGGTTTTTGCCATGACGGGGGTGAGTTCACATAGACATGAAAATACCAACGTTAAGATTGGAGATTATGAGTTTCTGTAAAATAAATAAATTATATATAACTATAATCAAATTAAATTACCGTCAAAGTGTGTGGACTGGATGCTATTTATATTTCAGGGTTTAAAAAACTTTTAAAAGTTAGTTTTTTTTTTTACATATTTATTCTACTTGTACTCCCGTAAACTACAACGAGTAGTAATTAGATAATTCAGGATAAACTGTTACCTGAAGATTTTAACTTATGAATTTTAATATAAGTGATTAAATTATTTATTATTATGCCCAACCCTCTATTGGGTTTATTGCAAGAGAATTTTGTAACCAGGTGCATAAGTCAATGTATTGATCAAGCATAGATAGGTGTTAATGGTTTGGTTAGGTTTAGAATAGGGATATTTAATTAACTTGAACTCGAAATTCACTTACAGCTAGTTTGATAAAAGTTTAATTAAATTTGGTTTGAGTTAATTTGATTTTTTAAAGAATTTTTAATTGCATTAACTCGTTTGAGTAATTTAATTGTTGATTGGTTGCAATAAGGCTAGGTCGGCTAAGAAAGCTCAAAGTCTATGACTGCATCTAATGGGATGTTCTTCGGCTGCTCGTGATGATGTAGATGTTAAGGTGGAACTGTCCTTCTCACATACATGGTTGAGGTGCACTTTCGGAGTGCAGTTGTTCTTTTTCACTAACGACTATGCACGCCTCCTTTTCTCTCTTTTTATTTAAATTGGGTATTAAAGTATTGATGATATGAAAATAATGAGATTGCATGAGATAATAATGTGTATGGTAATGTTATCGGTAAAAATGTGTTTATGAAAGAATAAGTAAAACTTTGATGTGTAATAGCCTATAGCTCCAATTCTCTATATGCTCCAAATTCTAATCATCAGATGTGTTGCTACAAGGCTACACCTACTCAATTTGCCTTTATAACCATCTCTCATTTTGTATACACATAAAATCAAGTACTCATCTCTGATCTCTATTAAATTAGTAATTTGTATTGTGTCTCATTATTATCTACTTATGTAAAAAAATACAAAATGCGGTTTGGAGTAATCGAGTAATCGAGTGTTATCATATGATATCATGATATTATTTATAAATGTAGTCTTGAAGCTACAAGCCTATAACAGTTTGAGATAGATACTAATTTATTAATCGGCTCAAGTATTGTCAAATTGTGTATTTTTACTTTTAGAGCAAGTTATCCTTTAAGACAAAAGCTTTTTGTATATTTTCATTGCAAGGGTAAACACATAAGAGAAAAAGTCATTGCTTGGAAAAGACTCCAATGATGGAAATTAAGAGCACCTTCAATGGCTCCCTCTACAACCACATCAGCCATTGACAACCACCTCCACAAAGTCTTAACACCCCCCCCCCCTCCTCTCGCCCGTAGTCGTATATAGCCATGGACAAATTACCCCCTCTCTCTTCAAAGTACGTGACTTGTTGGTCATGTCAGACAGACATCCCCACAAACGCTTACTGGGGATGGAACACAAAACCTGTATCATATAAATTAAGATGTTGTCATGGTAATGGTACTGTAGGGCTAATGAAATGAATTTGTTTATCCACATGCTCTCTCTCACATACAAACTCATCACGTACAAACAAGCCAAAGTTCATCACAACTCAATAAAAATGCTATATATGATCAAAATAACCATCTTTGAAAAAAATTAAAATGGATGATAGAATAAAAAAGAAGATATATGGTAAATAAATGTTATGTTGCACAAATAATTTTGTATACCTTTCAAGACTTGTATTGTGTCATGTTACCTAACAAAATCCATAATATCAAACATATACATAAAAATTTAAGATGTTTCTACATTTCCTATATAGTTTGCATAATATTATATTTACCCAAGAAATTACAATACTTTAGAGGTTTAGTTCTAGAGGTTTGAATTTCAATGGAGGATTGTAGGTCTACCTACTGGCTGTTGCTAGATTGCACTGCTTAACCAAATATCACCACCACCATCTACACCAACTACTTCTTCTCATATCTTCTAGAGAGAAGAACACATATACAATAAGAAGATTGCATAGATACAAAGATTTTATTCAATCATTAAAAAAATAATAAAAAGGCAAGATTTTCTTTGTCTTTCTAACATACTTTTTTGGAGAGTTTCTTTAGATGTACAAAAACAAGAATGTAGATTCATTGAAGCATCACTTGTGAATTGATGGAATAATGAATAGATTTTGATTCAGTTCTTCAAATCTGCAAAGCATTCACCATACTTTCTGGTAATTGTTTCTTGAAATCAAGACTAATGATCATCTGCAGACTCATTTCTTTAAAAAATTGTGTTTAATTTTCATGGGTTTGTTTAAGAACTGATTAATATTTGTGGGAAAATCAAAGAACTCCAAGTTCTTCCTGCAATTCTTCAAAATCTGCAAGCATTCACCATATTTTCTGGTGATTGTTTCTTGAAATCAAGGCTAATGATCATCTGCAGACTCATTTCTATCAAAGATTTGTGCTTAATTTTCATGGGTTTGTTTGATAATTGATTGACTTTTGTGGGGAAATCAAGAAGATTGTATTTACTGCTCCAATTTACCCTGGTTGATTGCAGAAGTGAAGAAAGAGGTGAAAATCTTATACGGATGATAAAGTACCTGTTGAGCTTTTATGTTCATGTCCTTTTTCCCACCAATTAATGTTCCATTTCATCCACTGTTTGTCTGGTTTCATCTTAAATGTCTCTTTAATTGAATCATCCTTCATCAAAATTCAATCTTTTTCAGAATATTTAATGAAAGATAGAAGAAAAACATGTAAAGTTGCATCAATGGAAGATTAAAAGAACTCTGCAGATTTCAGTCTCATTGGAATCACCAATTACCATGTATATGTCCCAGCAAAATTCTAATTCTAATTCTAATTCCAATTCCATTCTTGATGTTGGAGTCCTTGATTCAAATGTTGTCACACATCAAGAGTTCAGTAAAATGTTGTTAATGGATCAGATGGGTTCACATGTTCTGCCCTCAGGAATCCAATTCCATTCCGATCAGTACCCGAATCCTAATGTTGGGTTTCTTCCTTTTGCGGATGAGAGTACCCAAGATTCCGAGCGTAATTCATATGGAATTGGGAATGTGATTTCTGATTCCAAGTATCTAGAACCAGTTCAACAGCTGCTTGATGAAATTGTTCATATCAAGAAAGATTGGAAACAGGTTTCTAAACAGGAATCCATGAATGACTCCCAAGAAGTCTTAGCAGAATTAGAAAACCGACAAGATTCCGGTCTACTCTCGGCTTCTGAGAAACAAGATTTACAGAACAAGATGACTAAACTATCATCTATGTTGAAAGAAGTAAGCTTTCTGTTTTTATATGAACACTTGCAATTCGATTAATGTCATTTCAGTTCTGGCTCCATGGATCAAATTTGATGTTTATTGTCTTCTGAAATTTGTAAGAGAACTAAAAAAGATTCATCATATCTTTTCAAAATTCAATCTTTATCTTTTCTTGTAAACTGTTTACTTTATGAGCAGGATATCACTAGTGTTTGTATCTTTTCTTGTAAACTGATACAGTTTTCGGTATCAGTTTACAAGAATAAACCAAAAACTCAAAAACAAACATTTTCTATGTGCACAGGTTGATAGAAAATACAAACAATATTACCATCAAATGCAGATTATTATATCATCATTTGAGGTAATTGTTGGATGTGGGGCTGCAAAAACCTACACATCACTCGCTCTGCAGACGATTTCAAGCCATTTTCGGTGTTTAAGAGATGCAATTAACAGCCAGATAAAAGTTATATCAAGAAGCCTTGGTGAGACAGATTCAAATGGGAATGAAATCGCGATTTCCAGGCTGAGATTCGTGGGTCAGCAGCTTAGACAACAGAAACATGATCAGAAGTTGAGCATGATGCATCAACATATTTGGAGGCCACAAAGAGGGCTTCCTGTAAGCTGTGTGTCCATTCTACGCGCATGGTTGTTTGAACATTTTCTTCACCCGTAATTATCTTCAACTTCTTGATTTCTGTTATAATGTTTGATTTCATTTCACTTCAAAAGATTGTTTAGGCGTGCAATGCTCGATCATAATTTTCCATTGATATGAATTTTTTCATAATTGTTGAAAATAAATTACCTAATGGAAAAATCTTGAAACATTGCACTTATTTAATGTATATTTTGTGGTTACCTCGTACTTCAAGTTAAATTTAAAACGAATAATCACAAAATAGGAAGCAAATTTCATATTATTTACATTTATGTCACTTAATTTTAACATCTATAATTTTTTTTTACAATAACATTACAATATTGAAACTTAAGTGGTTTTCGTAGTTAGAAAAACAATAGAACTGTAAAGAAACTTGGTTACTATCAAGTGATGTATTCTCTTTCCATTGATGACTCATTTATATTTTATTTTGCATAGCAGATACCCAAAAGATTCAGAAAAGATGATGCTATCCAGACAAACAGGCTTGAGCAAAAGTCAGGTAAGCTACATGTGTTTTTCAACATCCCCATCACACATTCTTATTTGGAATCAACTGCAACAATCAGATTCAATAATCATTAAATGAGACAGGTTTCAAACTGGTTTATAAACGCACGAGTTCGTCTATGGAAGCCAATGGTGGAAGAAATATACCAAGAAGAGTCTGCAGATGCTGCAATGGACTCCAACTCTTCATCAGAAATCACACCTAAAAGGACTTCACTTGATCAAGCACATGACATGGACCAGAGTGCAGCATCTTCCTATCAAGTTCTTAATGCGAAAATGGTGGGTCCCAATGTCAACAACTTTGACGTCATCAGAAACCCGATCATTGACAAAGAGGTATCACTAACGCTAAGGTTAAAGCACATGGATAATAGTAGCTTGCCCCTGTTGTCATCTCTTGAGAACCATCATCATGATTTAGTTGATCCAACAGATGTTATTCGTGACACCCAAATTTAAAGTCACCAGTATTGTAACTTCGTAAGAAATTCTTACCAAACAAAATTTCATTTGCTAACATGTGTTTTGTTGCGCGCTTCAATTCCACCTTAGCACATTTAAAATATTGTCAAGTTACAGAACTTTAAAAGTTAATATCATAAACCTAAGCCCCAAGGTTGATTGTATCTTCTCTTATGATTAACAGCTTAGCTGATAAACATTAGGAAGATGCTTGACCAAAAGATATGCATCAATGGTAAGATTAGACTTAACAAAGTCAAGTAAATGGTTGTGACAACCTCAAGAGCCTAAAGTTCACACCTGAAAAATCACGAAATGTGTAGTAATTATCTGCTTATTGTTGCAATCTTCATTTTTCTCTTGATTGGCATATTCAGACTCATAAAGGGCAATGATCAAGAGATGCGTGCAAACAACTAAAAATATGTAAGTTGTAATAAGAGTACATTAAATCGGCATTAAAAATTTCAATAGTTGACTACCAACATCATACAAATGTTCACTACTTCACTCAATTTTGGCCAATTATATAGATAAAAGAATTACAGCATGAGAGTATCAAAAAACCAAAATTCCTTTTTGACCATTAGACGAATCAGATCGATCATCATACAGCCATCTATAACAAAATCAAAGCTCATGAAAGGTACTACAATGGATCAAACACTTCAAGTGCAAACAGATCATTCCTTCCACATGTCTGCAAACTCATCAGTCTCCAATGGATTTGTCATCTCATGCATTTTTCGTCTTGTCTTGGCTTTAACCTTCTTCGCATACTTGCCAGCCTTTTGTTTTTTCTCCAATGAACGTATCTAACGGGTGATTTAAAGAACGTATTATAAATTTATATGAGGAATATTAACTGTACACAGATTAAATATATAAATATGTAAGGAATAGTAACCTGATTTGGCGATACATAGAATGGATTCTCATACAGAGTTGGACCTCCAAAGCTACCACCAAATATCTTGATTGGATTTAAACAAAATCTTGGACCAACCTGTCAATTTAGTAAAATGTAAAAAAGAATGTCTCAAGTTTACATCTTATGCATAATTCATTACTACGAACCTCAATGAGGGTCATCTTTTCCAAACCACCACGATCAATTTTATCTGCTCCAGTATGAGGGCATGATATCTGTTACATACAAAGAACCAAAACATTAGTTTAGTTTAGAGCACCTCAATATGTGTACATGTGAATCTGTGACACAAGACATTATATTTATAAATTATTAACCGACCTGGTAGTTACGGAACCATATGTGGTCATCAACAATTGAGAACACAAAGACATGGTCATGGTAGGGCTTTGATTTCCTGTGCTCCTTGGGAGTTCCAAATATCTGTCCACCAAACAAATAATATTGTTACAACAGCATTTTCGAAAATCACGCAAGTCACTAGATCTGTTGTATTTTTTCACGTTCTTTAAAGAGATTGATGTGATAATAAACAGAGGGCTCTTTTGGGCCTTTTGCTCATCATTCTCCTCTAGAAAGGTTACTTCTGTTGTTTTGGTATGGATTAAAATGTATAATGGTGTCTTTAGTATTTAGCCCAATCTTCAATTTAAGACCAAGAAACAGAGCAACAAATAAAAGAAAATAGAAGTGGTGGATGTCAAGAAGATGGGGTGATCATGTTTTATATCACATAAAGATGGTTATGCTCTTCATTTGGGTTTATGAAAATTCAAAACCTTAGTAGTTGTTTCTTTCTCCATGAACTACTATATCCAAGAAATGCAATCTTATTGTAATTAAATACAGAAATATGGCTGTTGTTGCTCCCTATGTACTTAATCACATAGTATAGTGACAAAATAATTAAGAACATTGTTGGTAGTTAATTATATAGAAGGCTAAAATGGGAATTTCCTTTCATTCAGGCTATACACTCAAAACTTCTACCAAACTGATTATTTTTGCATATAACCAAAGTCCATTCGTCAAAACCTTTCAGCACTAAATCATTCAGTTTTATCACACAACTGCTAAGTATTATAAGGTTCCCAGTTTCTGTTGTTTTCGGTCAATAAGCTCTAAAGATAAGGGGTTGTAAGTTTGTAACTATATACTAAAGCAAAAAAAGACTGTCGCACCTGCGTAATCATTTCTTTCAAAAGCTTCCAGTGTGGATCTTTATCAAAATTTGATGAAAACGTGAGAAGAGGACGGGAACCTTTAAGATGATTTCCAGTGAGCTTTAACTCTTCCATTGTGTGAACTAAAACATAGTAAACCAAATCAAAAAACCAAACACAACTACCAACCATAGCAAAACATATAAATCACTAAAGCCACTAATATAATCAATAAGAACTACTACAAACCTCTACTCTCTTCTACAATTGGTCAAAATCAATGTTAATTAACATCAATAAAGACAGTTGATGTAACCTACCTGCATTCACTAAAAACTTTACTGATGGACCATTTGGGCACTTAGACATCCACAAGTAAAGATCTTTATGCTTCCTACACTGAAAAAAATACGATAATACATCCATCAAACATCAAATCAAAACAAACAAAAGTGATCATTTCAATAAATACATTACAACACTACCGATACATCAAGCACCCAGATCACATAAACCCATCAAGCATAAAAAAGCCCTTTAAAACCAAACAACCAACCTCAAAGAACAAACATGAAGAACAACTCTTAAGCTCCACCAGCTCATTCAAAGTCGCTCCTTTAGTAGCCTTCGACTCAACTTTATTATCCTTCTTACAGTGGGGCAAAATCGACACCAAATTCAACATCAAATGCCGATACCTAACAACAGAATCCCCAAATGTCAATTCAAACAACTTCCATACATCAAAAACTGAAAATACTGCAAAATCAAAACAATCAATAACCACTTAACCTGTAATTGATGCGACGTGAGCAGGTGACGAGAACTTTCTCTCTGTTTCTGAAGCCGGTGAATTCTTGTTCGTTTTCAGGCTTATCTTTCCAACCCAAAAGAGTCCGTTTTGGTCTCTCCGGTGCCGTTTCGTCCTTCTTCACCGCCGGTGGTTCTACTTCACTGTGTTTTCGCTTTTTCCCCATTTTGCGTTTGCTGATTGAGAGAGATGAAGGCAATTGAGTACTGATGTTGCTTTGTGGTTTGTGGTAAACCCTAAACCCTAGAAATTGACTTTAGGTGATAACAGATTAGTGGCAATGGGTCGTAATTTGGTGGACTTGTGCCTTTTGGGCCATACAAAAAATTGTATTATGTGGATTGTGATGACATTTTTTGTTTTAATTTTCAATTTATGTAGTGTCCAATTTATTACGAGACTAGGTTACTACCTCGTGTATTACACGGGTTGAATAAATAAATTTTAAATAATTTGTAATAAAAAATTATTAATTATAATATGATATTTTAGAATATGATATGATTTAAATTACGTATAATTAACGACTATAAGTAATAAAACAATGATATTATTTTCTTTGATCTTTTGTTTTGATTTTTTTATCTAATTTTTTTTTAAATTAGTTCTCAATCAAAACGTTTTAAATGTCATTTTTTTAAAAGTTCTCAGTATAACTTTTAATTTTAAATTTTTATGGTTCATAAAAAATTTAATTTCTAAAAGCACTGATTTTAAATATTTTGTATTTTTAAAAAGTTTGATGTTTTAATAAATTACTTATGTTATACAAAAGATTGTTTCTTTAGAAATTACATTTATAAAAAGAACTCTTTCTTAATTTATTAAAAACTATTTTAATCTCAAAAAGCATTAAATAATATAATTAGTAAATAATGTAATATTTAATATGGGAGAGAAGCGGAGAAATTAGATTTAGGAGGTCTAATATTGTGAGTTGTGACAAGTGGCAACTCAAAACCTTCTTTTATTATAGCAGATAGATGTTTCTCTTTGTGAATTTAAACTACCAACTAATTTCTTTTTTAAATTGAAATTTTCCAAAAAGCTAAACATAGGTTCTTCCCCGGAAGTACATAGAAAGATAGATATAAAGCAGATTTGGAAGCTTGACATAACAAAAGTTCAAGTCAAACTAAACTAGGATAGAGAGGCAATCAGAGTGTTCGTAGTGAAAGGGCTTGTAAGGTAGTCGTGAGAATTTGAAAGCGTGCAATCCCACAATTCTTCCTCTAATTGAAACTATAGAAAAATCTTAAGTTTGAGTTTACTATTCAAAAGTGAATGATAAGGAGTTGATGTATATTTTTCTACACCATCTAGTTTATCCACGGTCTTTATATTCATATTTGTATTTTGATTATTGTATATCTAGGTTTAATATAACAAAATAAAATATATTGGCTAGATAAGATATTGTTGGTATTTCTTTATAAATAGTGTAGGTTGAAAAAATATATGAGAGTTGCTTATATTTTTTATGCAAATAAAAGAAAAGGAGTGTAAGCGTCAAAATATAATAAAGCTTATATGGATACTAAAGAGCTTTTTCTCGTATCAGTTTTATAAGAACCTATAACTTTAAGCATTATGATGTATTAAAAATAACAGATGATGTTGTATTATAAGACCATCCACATCGGTCTTGTTGCACCCCGCATCCCGCATACCACCACACTTTGGTAAAGGTATGAACATACCATCATGCACGCCATAACCACAACCAATGTCGCACCCTTTCAATTTCCTTCTTTGTTGCGGTAAGAGGGAATGGTTTTGTGTGGGATTTTCGTTGCACTTCCTTCTAGTATCCTACTTTTATTTCACTGCACCCTTTCACCTCACCACTTTTTGTCACACCACTTCCACCTTAGCATCACCACTATCATGCGGTAAACTCACTACACATAGCCTAATGACTCTTTAATGGACTTAAAAACTACCATGAAACGCCAATTATATGTAAATATTCATGTTGTTTTTGAAGGGGTTTGAGGGGTTTTTATATGTTATACTGTTTACAATGCATATATTTATATAATTAATTTGTTTGGTTTATTATGCTTCATAAAAACTAACTCAATAAGGTACATGGTTAAATATAAGATTTATTTATTTTTATATAAGATGTCATGTTATTATCGTTTAACATGTCATCTTAGTATCAATATCAACTTAGCTCAATTAATGTCATGTTGTCTAAGTTATTTTTTTAACTCGTAATATAATTTTAAATCCACCTGTTTTTATTGTAGGATATTCATACTTGACTTTCAAAAACATGCATCTATTACATAAGGGGATACCATTAGAACAAATGCAAATTTTGCGGTTGATATGTCATCAAGTTATCTCCTTACCATGTTACAATACCGTGAATCATGATACTTGTAAGTTTAGTCATTTACGGAAACTAATGATACTTTGATGGTTTTTAAACAATTAGTCTAAATCAAAGTAATCATACGTCTAACAAATTTAACAAATAACCCGTAAATCCATTTTTCATCGACCACCCGTGCATTACGTCTAAAGGAGCTCATTGTATTATTATACTCATGTTCCTATATGTCTGTTGCTAACATCGTAATAACTCCTGTCATAATTTTGTATGCTTTAAACTTACATATGTACTTAGTTTCCAAAATCTTTATAAAAAAACGAAACTCAATACATATAACAAGTGTCTTGTCTGTGAGTGAATTTCTTTCTTATTAATGAAATCCTTGAAAGTTTACACTATGTTTGAATTGTATGAAGTGAGCTTTACAAGTATCAAGCTTTAATCCCTGTGTTTTGACATATATTGAGATATTTGCATTTTTTTGTAAAAAAATAATCTATGGCTTCTCTAAAATTGTACCTACGAGGTTTATAAATCGGGTTCTGGATCCAAACTGGATTGGATTCACAAACCGGTTTAGGTTGGGTCAAATATGATCAAAAAATATTCTAAATTGGTTCGGGTTGAAACCAATTTTTGAGCCGGAAAGAATTAGAATCACAATTTATTGTTTGCTTATAGAATCACAATCACGTCCGAATAGGAGCCCATAATGCATGGTGTCGTGTAGATAGCGAGGAAGTCTTTTAAGAGCAGCCCAATGGATGTCAGTAGGTTTATGCATGAATTGGGAAAGTTTGTTCACAGTGAAGGAAATATATGGTATAGTGAATGACAAGTAGTGGAGAGCCCCAACAAAGGCACGGTAATTAGTGGGTGAGGGGAGGGGGTCGCCGTCCTGAACCGAGATGGCGGAGGAGGTCCCTCCAAAGGAGTGGTGGTCGGTTTAGTTATGGATGTAGGGGTGTAGGGGTGGCGAATTAGGAGAGGCAGAAGAGAGAGGAATCGGGTCTGAGTGTGTAGCCGTGGCAGAAGGATTAACGGTTGTAGGGGTGGGAGGGGGGTGGGAGGGGTGGGAGGGGTGGGTTTGGGGCGGCGGTGATAGGTGATGATGGGGAGGGGGATAGAGGGAGGAGAGTGTGGAGGAGAATGGTTGGGCGGTGGGATAAGGTGGACAGTAAGAGGGAGCTAAGAATGAGGGTGTGGGAGTTTGGACGAGAGATTCATAAGGGAAGACATGTTCAACAAAGTGTACGTGGCGAGATGTATAAACGCGATGGGTGAGGGGATCAAGGAGGTGGTAGGCACTTTGTGAGGCGGAGTAGCCGACAAAGACACACGGTGTGGAGCAAGGTTGTAGTTTGTGAGTGGAATAGGGACGTAGCCACGGGTAGGAGAGACAACCAAAAGAACGAAGTTTAGCATAATTAGGTGGTTGGTGAAATAGGCGGAAGTATGGCGAATCGTTATTGAGAGTAGGTGTAGGTAAGCGGTTAATGAGATAAATGGCGGTGGTGAAGGCAAAGGGCCAAAATTTTAGTGGCATTTTGGCATGGGATAACAATGCTAGACCCGTCTCAACGATATGGCGATGACTGCGTTCGGCATAGACATTATGTTTGGGGGTGTGAGAGGGAGAGGTAAGGTGAGATATGCCACAAAAGGAGAGAGTTTGAGGTATTCGCCTCCATTGTCGAAGAAAAGTTGTTGTATTTTAGTGTTAAAGAAGGTCTCGACAAGTTTTTGGAAGCGGATAAAGGTGTCAAGGGAGTCGGACTTATGATTGAGGGGGTAGATCCATATGTATTTGGTATAATGGTCGAAGAATATTATGTAATATTTAAAACCATCAAAAGATTTAACAAGAGAGGTCCAAACATCATAAAATAATAATTGTAATGGTGCATTAGAAGTAATAGATCAATTATAAAATGGAAGTTTATGGTTTTATTAATGCAACAAGAATTACAAGAATCCTGTTTATTTGAAATAAAAGGAATAAAAGAAGCAATATGTTGTAACACTTTTAAATGAGAATGACCAAGATGATGATGCCAGAAGGAGGTCTTGTTTGTGCTTGAATGAAAAGCGTGAGGTGGCGGATTGGACTGGAGTTCATAAAGCCACGATTAGCAGTTCCGTGAAGAAGAAGAAGAAGATGTGTTTGGAGGTCCTTGATAATAAAACGAGAAGAAAAGAATTGAATTAGTACAATATTATCAAGGAATAAACGAGAGATAGAGGTTATGTTGCCAGAGATAGAAGGAACGCATAGAACATTTGTTAAATAATAGGGGTGTTGGAAAAATAAAGAATTATAGTGCCAACATGAGTAATGGGAAAAGACGAACCATCACCAATGTTAAGATCCTCGGTGCCATCATAAGGACTGTGTAGCGAGAGGGCGTTGAGGTCGTTGGTAACATGATGAGAAGCACCACTGTCGTAGAGCCAAGGAAGGTCAGAGGCATAGCAGGAGCTGTTTGTGGTCACTACACAAACTTGGAGCTTGCCAGTGGGTGGGCCGCGGTTGTATGTGGGGAGGGTGATGTGAGGGTGGGCCTTTTTAAAGGCGGGACAAGAGGTGAGGGAATGTCCTTTGGTGAAGCACCATTGGCACTTTCCGAGAAAAGGTTTCACGGGTGGCTGATTGGGAGTGGGTAGTAACCCAGGGGAGGGGTTTGGGTTTCGTGGTGACCAGGATTTGGATGGTTGGCGGGTATGAGCCGTGAAGGCAGTTACGGGTTGGTGGATGGTGGTGTTTGGGAGGGAAGTTGGGCAATAGAGAGTTCATGATTAATCAACTTTTCATGGAGCTCATGAAAAGAGATGGGGTTGTCACGAGCATGGATGGCTTCAATGGCGGGTTTGTAGGTTTTCTAGTCAAGGTCGGTTAGGATGATGTCAGTGATATCCTCGGCATCCATAGATTTGCCAAGGATGGAAAGTTCATCGACAAGAACCTTCAAGGACTGCATGTAGTCGGTGATGGTTTGGGTGGGGGTTTTGGTGGATTGTTTCAATCGGTGTTGAAGTTGTTTGATGTGACCACGTGAGGGAGAGGCATATGTGTTTGCCAAAATCTTCCATGCATCAAGAGAAGATTTGGCATTGGTAATGAGTGGGACAATAGGGGCTGAAAGACTACCAACAATGGCACCAAAAAGTAGACGATCTTGTCAAAACCAGAGGCTGAAATCAGCATGGGGGGTGGAAGAACCATCTGCGTTTTTGGTGCGCGAAGGGGCGGGATGTGTGCCGTCAATAAATTTGTAGAGGTATAGCCCGTGAAGAATAACTTCTATTTGAGTTTTCTAACTCAAATAGTTAGTAGAGGTGAGCTTTAGGGAGGAGGGAAAAGTGACCATGGTGATGGCAGGTGGGTTGATCGGAATGGAGACAATAGGGTTGGTAATTGCAGAAGTCATGGTGGCTGGATGGGTTGTGCCCTGACTGATACCATATGAAAGCACAAAAAGATGATTTGTTCCATTGATGTATGAGATATATATAGATACAAGTTGTTCCTAGATGATAGGATAATACATAACAAACTTAAGATAAATAATGTAATTCAAATATATTCAAATATTATGAGTTTGTTGAGATTGATCGGATAAAACCGATTGTTGTGAATGATCGTAAATAGTCTTCAGGTAAAAATAATTATGGCTACAAACAAACCTAATGTTCTAGATCCAGCTCTTCTTCGTCCTGGTAGATTAGACCGGAAAATAGAGATCCTATTTCTGAATGAGCAATCAAGAATGGAAATCCTTAAAAGTTGGATGAGGTATGTTATGGTTTTAAGTAGACGTCTATGGTTAATTTTTAGTTAATTTCATTCATAAGACTTAACGAATGATATTTCTTAGGGCTTAAATGGAGCTGATCTACGTAATGTGTACACTGAAGCTGATATGTCTGCGATCCGTGCAGAACGTGATTATGTTATCCACAAAGTTTTCATGAAGGTAACTGTGATCATTAACCTTTCCTCTGTCATTACAAACATATGATTGAAAGATGGTAAACTCAAAATTCATTATTTTTCCTTTTTTATCAGTTAAGACAGTTACTCAAATTCTCCTATATCGCTTTATTGAAAGTTTAAGATGTAAATATATGGTGTTGAGTGTGAGGCTAATATTTCCAGAGATAATTAATATCTGAAAACGTAAAAGAAACAAAAACTTCTTCATGTTAATTACGTTGTTACTTTAGGAGCGTATGCATGAACTTGTGTTATACTTAATTAATTACGCTCCTAAATTCATAATCATCAACTAGAAAACGTAAAAGAAACAAAAACAAATCACAAACACAAGTCATAAACCATTTATTACATCAAAAATAATATCTACATACAAGTAAAAGACACATGCAGAAACTAAAAACAACGTAGAAGGTGAACATCAACATCAATGATGTCCGGGAAGTTTGTCTTTGATCTTGTCCATGAAACCCTTCTTGTCGTGTTGTTGCTCATGATGCTCCACCCTGCTTATTTTCGCGTCGGTGCCGGGGCTGTGTGCGGCTTTGTCGCTGTGTCCCGGAAGCTTATCTTTTATCTTCTGCATCAAACCTTTCTTCTTCCTCCTTCCTCCTTGTCCGTCGTCCTCCGACTACCACCACAACGTATCAAAATAGTCAATACTTCACTCACAACCAATTATAAACATAAAAACATATTTAACATAGTTCACCACATGTCTCCCAACAGAATCAAGTACACGGGAAATGGAGTAATTCTACTCGCAGAACAAAAGTAACTATTTTCCTCCAAAATATTATATACATTAACTTACCTCGGAAAATGAAGTAATTCTAACTATTTTCCTCCAAAATATTATATACATTAACTTACCTCCGAAAGTTATATTTTTGAATTAAAATTAAAAAATAATAAAACTTTTAAACTTAAATTGAAACAAATTATTAAACCTTTTAAGGTAAATTGATGTTTCTAATCTTTTTAAAATATATAGTTATTTTGTTCAAACCTTAGGGAGGAAAACCGAACTTAATTCCAGAAAATATGTCTATACAATTGTATAGATTAGGCGTAAAATTAAAGTTATAATACAAAAATAAGATCACCTAACAGCATCAAAGTGTACAGAAAATATGCTCGCATGTATAGATCTAGGGGTATAATTTAATGAGATGTGTTGCTGTTTTAATAAAATAAATAAATAATCAAGATGTACATATCAATATGTATATACTAACGTATAAAAAATAAAAAAGTAACAACTAGGATCAGGTCACTACCATTATCAAGATGTGCAGAAAAAATAAGTTGATACAAAAGTATAGATTTAGGTGTAAAATTAAATGAGATGTGTTAATGTTTTAATAAAAGAATAATCAATAAACTAATTTGAGTTATATATCTTACCGAACTCGAGCTAGAACTATTGGACCGCTCTAGTTGTTTCTTATCATCACCAGCAACATGATGCTGGTCACGGCTCCCCGGTGCTGCACCGGTAACAGCACCGGTGGCCGCTTTTCCAACTCCAGCTACCGCACCCACGGTCGCTGCACCGGCCCCAGCGACCGCGCCAGCGCCACGTTTGGCGTAGTCGACTGGTGTCGGTGCAAAATGAGTCCCACCATGGGTTTCCGAACCCATGGTGGCCTGACTCCCCTGATCATGGGTCGTCTTGTTATGAAGCTCCGACCCAATGGTCATCTGACCCTGAGGAGTCGACCCGACCGGGGTTGCGACTCCGGTGAGTTGGATGGGAACACCGTGCTCGTCGGTGAGTTGAACCGGGTGGCCGAACTCGTCGGTGAGTTGAATCGGACGACCATGTTCGTCACGTATATCTGCCATTAAGTTTTTCTTTTATGGATTGAAGTATTGAAGAAACCTTAGGTGTTAAGTTAAAGTGATGATCGAATGATATTATGAATTGAGAAGATTTGAATGTTGGGTTTTATGGGGGCGGTGGTTGTCGTGTTGTGGTATATAGACAAAAGCTGAGGTGGCGGTGGTTGCATGTGCTGTTGGGTACACGTGTTACTGCATATGTCGAATGAATGGAGAGTGTGCCACGTGTGGAAGCCATTGACATGAGTCACCGCAAAACTTTGTGATTGTGGTTTCATGTGTGTTTGTGTTTGAGACTTTGAGGTACATATACTAAAATAAGGTAACTTAGTTGAGGAAGCAATCTATGTGTGTCGTTTGGTATGGTGAATAAAATATAAACTATCGGATGAATTTGTGCGAAGTTGTTTAAGTTCAGTTTTTACAACTTTTATGGTATTATTTATCATGTGGTTTTGAATAAAATTTAAATTAATAACGAGAAAATTTGCTCGTCTTTTGCGTCAGAATGCAAACTTTAAAGGGTAGAGGAGGTGACATTAACGTGGCAAAACAGCAAAAGAAACGTGGTTAATTACATTAAGGAAATCTATGAAGTTACAACGACAAAAGTTACTACGATTTGGTTGTGGAGATCGAAATAAAGATAACTGAGAGTTATCTAATAGTATCATTATTTTTCAGTCGGTTGGTCTCATTCTTCATGGTATTAGCATGATACCGTCAGTCAATATAACCCACGATACCTAAAATATATTTTATTTTGAGCACGACTCCGCTTTAAAGAAAAATATACCGGGCGTTAAGGAAAAAAAAACAAACAAATGAAAATTAATAAGGAAAAATCAGTTTATAGATACTACATGAGATAAACATACAACTTTTGATAACTTGAGAAGGTTTAAAGGACATTGTACAAAATTGAGGGGTCATCAATGATATTTCATAAAGTTGCAAAGTTAGAGGGTGAATTGTGATTTCGTTGAAGGGTGTAATTATCAGTGACAAATGCCACCGATATTTACTTTAAGAGTAGTAGTAATTTGTTTTTTTTAAATAAAGGTTGAAATGTTGATAATAGGAAGATATTGTCGCAACAAATTCGTATTTATGAAAATCATATTTTAAAAGTTGTAAGAGAGAACAAAAGGTTCCGTAAAAAATTAATCCTTCAAGCATTTTTTTACGGTTTATATGTTTGTGTTTTGATGATTTGTACTTCATGATGCTCAACAAATTCAAGTCACCTAACAACATCAAGGTGTACGGAAAATACGTATATACTAAAGTATAAAAAAATAACAATAACAACTACGATCAGGTCATCAAACAGTATCAAGATGTATAGAAATATATCAGTACGAAAGTATAGATTTAGGTGTAAAATTAAATCTGATGTGTTACTGTTTTTACATAAAAATAGATTTAGGTATAGAAGCACATTATATCAGCATGACTTTATCTGAATGTGAAAATTTCTTATGGAACTAAAGACCACACAAGAGAGAGCTCGTCAAAAAGTCTAGAAAATGATGAATAGCTACTTTAAGAGTTAAATTATGTCGATGGTTACATTGATAACTACTTAAATGTTACGTGAACTTATAGATTAAATATGATATTAGAGATAAACTCAAAAAAGAATGATAGGTTAAAGCTGTTAGGTAGTTCATCGAGTTTGTTAATGTTTACCATAAACTAGCTATGATGTATACTGCAAACTCAACGTTGTTAACAACTTGTGGTATCACTTGTGTTACTTTGTTAACTCATGTTGTTACTACATTGGTTAAGATTATCGAAACTTATATATAATTGTTTAAATATTCTACCAGGACATAATTAACTATTATATGGATTGACATTGTTGTCTAGGGCCGTCCAAATAGCTCGTGGCTCGTAGCTCGGTCGGAAAAAGCTCGAATAAAGCTTCCTCGAAATGGCTCGGTTTTAGACTGAACCGAACCGAGCCGACTCGGTAAGAAAACGAGTTGAACTCGGCTCGGTTTAGCTTGCTTGTTAGCTCGGCTCGGTGTGGCTCGGATTATTTTACTTGTAAAATATATGTTTTTTATGTATATAAATTATTGCATTTACTTATTTGTTAACAATATAATATATTTTTTAACTAATTTTTTTGTCAAAATATTAAACTATAATGCTTGTTTTGGCTCGTTTCATGTGATGCTTCTATATTTTTATATATTAGAATAAATTATTCAAACATACTTTTAATTTATTTACTAAAAGCATACTACGGGTTGTATGTGGTGTTACGAGTTTTATTCGTTCGATTTAGATAATGATGAAGTTATTTGTATTTTATTGAAGTTGAATTTAGTTTCTTTAAACTAAGTTATATTTCGTGAAACTTGATGTAAACCGATAATAAGTTATGTAGTATTTTAAATTTATTTTGCATTTGATATTTTTTTGTTGTGTTTATGAAATTAAAATCGAGCCAAAACGAACCGAGCCGAGCTCGAGCCCAGATTTCCAGCTCGGTTTAAATTCGAGCCGAGTTCCAGCTTGCCTTGCTCGGATTAGTTCGGCTCGTGAACAACCCTAGTCTCTGGGTGCCAACACATGCTTATGAGCTTATAATTTAGGTGTTCAAAGTGATGCACTTCCTAAACACATGATTGTGAGTCAAAACATATGATTATGAGTCGAAATCCAATATATGTAGAGTATGTGTATTGACGAATAAAAAGAGATGTAAATTTAGGTTTTGGGTATATTGATCTCATTTGTTTATTAAATAAAACTTATATCATAACAAATATTTCCAACCTACATTGTATTGTCTGTTATCTTAAGCTTGAGTCTTGATCTTACATTCTTCTAATTTTTTCCTTCTTTGTAGCATATCTTTTGATCAAAATTTGTAAAAGATTACAAGTAGACAACCCAAATTTGCTATTTTGCTCAGATTGGTTATTTAAATTTAATATTATATAAAAGTGGTATAGATATTATAAAAATCCAAACTTAAGTACTGTATATGAATAAACATAAAAACAGGCAACTGGAAAAAATCATGAAATATATCTTGTAACTATTATTGTCAGCAAAAGCATATAAATTAAAAAGTAAATAAAAAATTTCAGATTTACAGAACACAAATTTAAAACTAATCCATTTCAATTCTTTTGATTTTCTCCTCGCTTGTATATAATACCATATTCATCAACATTATCATAGTTATTCAAAACCTGCTTTACAGTATCTTGAGGAGCTAAGTCTAGTCGTACCCGAGATATTCGAAGATGAAATCGCCCCCTAAATGATATCGCTGTAAATCAAGATGTCCAGAGATATCAATCTTGCAATCCGCCAACAGAAAGAAACTGCCATTATTTACCATAAACCATTGTTATACAATGGAAAACAAGATTAACATAAACCATTGTTAACATTTTAACATCATGGTAGTATGGTACCTTTTAGAGCAATATAAGGTCACTCCTTGCTCGATTTTGCCCAGAAAAACCCTTTCTTGCGGGGGAAATTGTTATCTGACAACGAGCGACTGCCCTTGGAACCAAACGAGAAGTGTCTCTTTAAGAAAGGCTTTCCTAACTTCATGCTGGAACTCAAGCTCATCTTAGGGCTATTCTTATGATGAGGATGATCAAACATAATATCATCGCCATTCATATCACCGTCCACTACCCGACTTCTTGATTTCTTGTGCATTCTAGCCTTGAACTCCAAATCAGCTTTCAGAGCTTTTTCAGACAGCTTAATAACCTTTTTCTCCCCAAAAGTACAAACAGGGCATGATGGATCATACTTGTTAATTTCAGATGTCATGTTTTCTAAACACTCTGCATGATAAACATGCCCACATATCAAAATGGCAACAACAGCAAGCTCATTACTTGCTATGATTTTCTGGGTCCCCCATGATGATCTTTCGGTTAAAAGTTTTGAGCAAATGCCACATGTCTGCATATCAATGGAAGGTGAAGAAGAAACCCTGCCACTAGTTCTGCTGCTATCGAAAGACCATCGTTCTCTGTGACTGTGAGAGGCTGCCATGAGCTCATTAAAGGCGGGTACAGACCAACTATCTGAAGATCCACCATGGGACCCACGGTTTGACTCGTTGCTCCACCCAGGGAGCATAAAAGGAGAACCAAAAGGAGAACCACCCTCTTCGGAAATTGACAAGTTTGGAGATTTCATTGTTGGAATTCTACTATCTGACACCTGGCGATGTAAATGGTGTCCTGGGGACCGCCCATGCCATCTTGATTGAGGTAGAAAATGAGGTTGAGAAGAAGATATAGGAGATGGCGAAAAGGAGGATACTGAGTGTGTGGATGATGACATCAATGTTGGAGACTGTACTGAAGCAAGTTGAGTTTCATTTGATGACTTCACCTATATGATGCATAAAGAGAAAGGAAGATATATAAAAAAAAAGAGAGAAATAATAATTTTATGATTTTCTTATAATATATTATTGATCGACTTTACATACCTCTGAAGCGATTTGAGAGGCAGATTGGTCTGCAAGGACAAGCACAAGAACATGAGATATTGCACATAATGTCTTTTATAGAAGTAATATAACCATTAAATAACAAAACATTCAGCTGATAATCAGAAACGTAACAGCTAGATGTGCATTTATTTCATTTAGACTTTCACACAACTTTCTTGTAAAAGAACTTCAAGAACGTAGCATGGATCGTTAGTCAATGAACAAGAGAATACCAAACATTCAGTAGATGTTCGAAAGTTCTAAAAATTATAGCAGTACCACTCAACAAGATATATTGGTTCAATGATTGAGCCTTGACATGCAAGTGGTGGAATACTAACAAACAAACAGATTTGTCAAGTGCAAAGCTGCTCACTCTATCCCTCACACACACACAAACACCAGGAAAGCAGTTATTTACATAGTTCTCGAGTTCTGCTGATCCTGACTAGTCCATATCACTCATGCTAAAGGCGAGGAAGTGTTGATATGTCATTTCAGTAATTCCATTGATTGTTGTACCATACATAGTACAAGTGTGGTAACCAAAAAAACGTGTTCTATTAAACACGCTTTCTGCTACTTTTGACTTAATAGGTCAAACATTTACTCCCAACTAACAACCAGGTTCAGTACATGCATACACATCACATGGTAGGGAAAGCTATTCCATGTTTCTACCCATTGTAACCCCATCCACAGAACCAACAAGAAAGAAGGAAAGTTACTTTTCACTTCATATGGCCCAACTGCATTTATATAACTAATAATCACATATTCTCTGACTTGCAAAAGGAATTAAAGCAGGGACACCTTAGATCGTAATAAATCTCTATTAGTCTATTAGGCCTTTTCACAGGATAGGCTCGATGCCCTTCACGCATAAGAAATAAAAGCAGTCTTGAAGCTGTAATGATTGATCATGTCGCTGGCAAACAAAACAAAAGGCAATCTAACCAACTAAGCACTTTGGTAGATTACCCTAAAATTCAACCAAATTCTAATGACGAGTCATGGAATTTACACCAAGTATCTGTCTTAATAATCACATATTCACAACAAGAATAAGGTTCCCAGCATCACTTGAACAGCCGTGAAAATTTGGATCCGTTTTATTTCACTTTATTTACCAAGATATATTTACCTGACTGAGAAACTGTAAACCCTTCAGACGGAGAGGACTTTTGCCAAGTCAGATTGCGAAAACTTTCCAATGGACTACCCTCTTCCGATGCGTAAGCTGTTCCAACAGTCGTCTGAGATTTATTGTCCAGCCTGTCATTTGTTCCAATACCATCAGAAAACCAGCTTATAGAGGCTTCCTCCCCTGCTACGCGCCGCCTATTTTCCCACCTAACACTCCATGATGGAGAATATCTGATGTTTCTTGGCATAATATCACTATTAGGTCCATTTGTTATAGTTCTATCTCTAGCAGCAACACAGCAAGCAGACCCCATTATTGCTCACAAGCAAAATGTGTACGAATTACTTTGAACATCCACTACAGGATACCAACTGTATTTGCTCCAAGCCACTATGGAGTTGTAATCTGAATATTCATGTAAACCGACAACTGTCAAGGAAATTTATCAAATGATGGAATATTTAAAGCTTGTTATAGATAACTATAATATATCCAACAACATAAAAATCCAAACAATGGTAAGTACCAGTAACTAAAAAGCTACAAATGACGGCAATTTAGGATTAAAGAAGAAATCGAATAAATATAAGCATCAACGGACCTACACATGCTAAAAGAAAAACCACAGATCTAAGCTTTTAGATATCTAATAATGTTCACGATACTTACTTATATGTGAAATCTAAAAGGACAAACTGAAAAATTAATTCAAACATTTAAGGCTCTTCACTTGGACAAAGAAACATTCAAAGAAATATGAAAACCATATGCATATTCTGTTCATGTATTTAAGTAGCCGTACCATCTCAATCAATAATATGAGCACAATCAAAGCAATGTCAGCCTGGACCCAAATAAAGACGCAATTGCAAACGATAGCAAATTTAAATTCGCATATGCTCATAGTACTACTACTTATGACCAGACAATTATCCCTTTGAGAATACATCAAATTAAGTCAGTCATCAAATGAAGATCAATGAATGCACAGAGTGAACACAACTGAATAACCATTTCCTTTTGCAACTAAACTGATCACAACTCCAATTCAATCATGGTTTCAAAATCCAACAGAACCATTTTAGAACCCCCAAATCAATTACACCTAATCATAAATGAGAGAAAAAACAAATTTCCAATTCAATAACAATAATGATCCAACAATTCTCACCATGTTTCGTTACCTAACAAATTCCATTCATTCAACTTTCCTCATATCACATCTTCAATCGTTAAATCGCCAGATAACCCATCAAAACCAAAAAACAACAAACAAACACAAAAAATCCCCAAAAATACCTCCATTAGAAACCATCTGCTAATTCGCGAGCTTAAAGTGGGTCTATCACTCACACTAACCCTAAAAATAAACAATCCAAACACTTAATAGCAACTAGAGATCCGAAATAAGTGCCGATTCAAACACTAACAGTACAGTCAATCCTCAAATTAACAAAAAACGACATAAAAAACCTAATTATTCCACATACACAGCATTTAACCAACCAAAACGCTTACAAACTCCAATACACCACACATCCTACACACAACACATAATCTACAACCATATCTATACAAACAACTGCACACATCACCATTTACTCCGGCGGAAGTGACGTCATATACGTACCTATTTCGCCGGTGACTCCGGCGATGAAGAAAGTGAGGTTTTAGGTGAAAAAAAGGTGTGTGTTTTTGTGTGTGTGTGTGTGTGTGAGAAACAGAGAATCTGATTCTTCTTCTTGTATGGAATTTGGAGGAACGAATGCAGTCAAATATGGTTTTCTGTAAAGTCGTTAACCATCTGCCGTTTGATAACAAGTTATTATTATTTGCAGAAAGTTTATATTTGGCCCCTCTTTTATGCTCTACATGCTATTTTGGTACTGGTATTGCTGGAAAATATGTATTTGCGAGGATTGTTGTGAATTTGTGATGTAAAACTTAAGAGGTGTTCTGTTCGTTTGTGATTTAGTTACGCGTAATGACTGCTAGCAACATATGCTCGATTAATGTTTGTTTTTTACTTGTTTTGTGGATAATTTAATTGTTGTAAGTATGATTTCATACTTAGTTGTTGCTTAATGAATGTGTGTATCAGTTAGGGCTGGGAATAAGGGTGCAAACGAGCCGAGCCGAGCCCGAGCTCGTATGGGCTCGAGCTCGGCTCGTGATGACTTAGGAGAGCTCGAGCTTTATTTTTAAAGCTCGAGCTCGGCTCGACAAATACTTTTTCAAGCTCAAGCTCTGCTCGGGCTCGGCTCGTTTATTTATTTTATTATTTTTAATATTTTTATTTTTAATTTTGATATATATTTATTATTATATATTTATATATAATATTATTCATATTATTTAATTGTTTTTATCATAACTTTATATATAATAGATATTATTTATATAATATATTTAATAACTTAAATAAAAATATATAAAGAAAAAGCTCGTTTAGGATCGCGAGCCGGCTCAAGCTCGATATGTGAAGCTCGGGCTCAGGCTCGATAACTAAATGAGCTTTTTTTCAAGCTCGAGCTCGGCTCGTTTCAAGCTCTTTATCGATCCGATCTCGAGTAACTCACGAGCGGCTTGGCTCGTTTGCACCCCTGCTGGGAATATGCTCTAAGGTATGTATGTGAATGCATATTTGTAACTGGAAAATGATATCATTAGGGGTGGATCTTGCACAGTGAAGATTGGTGTCATGTAATACCAGTATAAATTTTTATGTGTTATATAGCATGTGATGTTCTTTTTTGTGTTATTTCCGGATCTAATAGCGTAGTGATACGAATTCACAAACAATTTTTAAGAGTGGCACTAGTATAACGATTGTGGGCCTGCCACTACATACCATACGAAACCTGAGCGCGTTAAACATCAATAGACAAATAATTAATTTTATTTAAAAAAGTGTGTTTTACGGGTTTTATTATATATGTTAGCAAAATATCTTTTACATAAAGTTTAGTAGCTTCCCTACGTTTGAGTAATTAAGACTATTAGTAGATCATTTGATATGCCTACTTTAATAGTTTAATTACTTAAAGACGTATTATAACTATATAAAACTTTTCCATTGTACATGATTGATAAGTTTTCCTTAACATCTTTATTAGCAATGAAAGGTCCACATCAAAACATGATTGGAATTTAATCATACATATCAAACTATAATCCTACCAAACATGTTCCTACCTTAACTCAACTATCAAACCAAGATAATGTTTTTTTAAAGTTCTCTTCAATAGATAACTTGTATATATTTAGTCTCATCTAACTTATAATTGTTCATTCTCTCCTCTATCATGGTGGTTAATGTTACAAGTTACAACACTATAGATAAAGTTATTAGAATGTTAGAAGGAAGTACAAAGATGAGGGGCTTTTAAGCTATACACCACTTGTTGAGGGACTAACTAGGATTATTTAATATCTAAACAAATGTCAAAAGCATTGAAATAGAAAAAAATTAGGTCAATTTTGCAACTCCCACATATTTCAAACACCATCACATATATGTGTTGTACTTGGTGCATTGATGGTTGTACTTTGACAAAAGGCAAATGTGTACATGCCATTGGTTTTGGAAACCAAAGTGGGTTATGCTTTTGAGTAGCAAAGTCCAAAAGAGGAAATGTGAGGTTAAAAAGGAGTGAGGACTTCTAACGTACGCGGAGTGCGATGTACACATTCGGCTTGATTGTTTTCTCCAATCACACATCAAAGTAGGCTCACTAGGGGACTCAAATAGGAGAATTACTAAATTGCCCCTCAACTACTTTGTATAATTGTGGTGATAAACCAAGTTTTGTCCCACTAACAAAACAATAAGTGTCCTCATTCACAATTTGTCATATAAAAAGATTTATATGTGGGGTGTGTTTCTTTTAAAGGTTTAGGTTTGAGTTTAGGAATAAAAAAACTAATATTGTTTGATTTGTGGTGAATGCGGTGTAAATAATTTTTTTTACTAAGACTGCAAAATGTTTTTGTGAATTATGACCTATACCGGATATATAAATAGTGATTTTAAATTCAGAGGTTAATCGTATTCTGGAAACTTTATGTGCGGTAGTTTGGTTTTTTTTGGGCTGATAGTGGAAATGTTAACATATAAGTCACCCTTACTGTCACTTTTCAGAACCGTACATGAGATTTTCATCTCATACGGCTCCTCATTGAATTTTTTTGAAGTGATTGGATCCTTTTCCATGTTCGAGAATCCCCTCCCTTCTTCCACTCCGTCCCAAAGAGTAACTAGGACCAATTTAGTCACGTTTTCATGTTTCAATTGAACACCTTTTGTTTGATTATTCTCAAAGGAGAAGATTATTCTTTTTACTAAGCATATGCGGATCCAATCATGATCTTATAATAAGAACAATAGATCTTTAAAGTTGTAATATGTTGTGTTTATAGAAGAAAATATGATAGGTATCATTGAGATTTAAAATTCAAAATTGGCATCCTATAAGTTAAATCCGACAATTAGGAGCGTATATGAACTCGTCAACACAATTTTAACTAGACGGAAAGTTGCAAGGTATCTTGTGCGACCAACACCATAAACATGTCAGTTTGTGAAAAGGTAAGATTGTGAAACTCGTGCTTTAGTTAGTTGGATCATATATGTGAGCAAAACCAACTACACAAACACGTCGTTGAGACGTTGAGTATTGTAATAAGGTGTTTTTTATAAAAGATGATAAATTTTTTTGTGATCTTTGATCATCAAATGGAGTGAAGGTTGATTTAAAGACACGATTTTAATAAATATAAAGTTCAAATAAATTTATGAATTGTAATAATCTGTGCATTGCATATTTTTATCTACATTTATAAAATTATTGTTTCTACCAAAATATTAAGCTTGAATATTTTTTTAATATACTTCCCTTTTTAATACATAATTTTTATATAAAATACTTTAGAATGTCATGCTCTATAATTCTTTGTTATATAAATGAAGATATTAATAGGGTTTGATGTATTACATTACATTATAAATCAAACCACTACAACAATTCATTTAAATACATAGCATGTGTCAAGGTGTATCGCCCCTTGCAATGTATATGTTTGTAAAAGTGCGTCAAACTTTGCATGTTTGATTCACTATTGTAACGAGTTTTGATACACATATTTATAACGTGTGTTGAGCCATTACAATGATACGTCCAAATCTTAAAAAAATACATGCATTATTATAATGAGTTTCAAGACACAAGTGTTATGCATAATTGTAATTTTGAGACACCCATTTGATTCACCATCATAATACGTGTTATTGGTTGATGTTGTTAGCCTAAACAGACAATATTCTAAGTGTTATGTTGAAGCTCACTATTTGTTTTGTTAGCCTAGGGCTATGTTCACTAATTTTTAAGTATTTAGGTGTCCATTGTAAAAAGTTCTATAATGATATGTAACACTTAAATAATGTGTTAAATATTGTAGCGTTTGACTCATCATTGTGTACACAATGCATGAAACCCATTAGGCAATGTGACAAACTTTACGGGTTTAATTCACTGTTGTAACATATTTTGATGCACATGCATATAATAATGCATTAAACTCATTGCAATGATGTGCCCAAAACTTCAAGTTTGGTTCATTGTTGTAACCGATTTTGATGAAACACATTTATATTGGAATGAAAGTTTGTACATTCGACTAAGTTAGAAAAGTCGGGTGCATAATGTGATGAAAAAGTTAGGCAAAACGAACATAGAAAAAGTAGAGTCGATACACATTAAGTTAAACATAGGAGTACAAGGACCTATACAAGAAAATGGTTCTTATTGCCATGCCTATTGAAAAGGGGCTTTTGACTATTATGGAGCTAATGGCCGAAATACATGGCTAGCTAATCCATGAATTAGGATTAACAATGACAACTAACCAAATGTTAATCTACTTTACTTTTATGATAAATTATATTTTAATAATCCTTATTAGTCGATTATATTTATACTAATAATATTAACAAGTACAAATCTCAACTTTTATTTTTATTACCAGTGACAATCTTAATATGAATTGTTATAAGCTAATGAATAATTGTTTGTTAACATCTAATTTGCAAAATTTTATTTTATCAACCTTTTGTTTTCTTTTTACATTATCCGTATACTTTATTTTTAAGATTTTTCTATATTTTATGTTATATATTGCAATTATAAGAAGTATTTTTGTTTTTAAATGTGAATTCATTTTCATATAGATTTTATACCAAATGTCTCGTTTAACCTATTGTTGTTCACGAGCCAAGTCAAGCCGAGCTCAAATTAAATATTAAGTTAGCTCTACTAGGTTTAGAAAAATAACTCAACTTGATTTCGGCTTGATAATATTGTTAGGAGTTGAAAGAAAGAAAATGTAACTCATAAGTTATTTGAAGAGTCTTATTTTAACCTATAGAGTAAATTACAAATTGTGTCCTTTATTAATACATGAAATTACATGGTATGTCCTTTAGTTTTAATAATTACATCCAATGTCCTTTTTTTAAAATATGTGCACACCTATTGTCCTTTACACTAACTTTTAGTTAAATGTACAGTTAACTCAGTTATGTATCTCTCACATGAGGTGCAATTTTGTCATTTTCTTTCCACATATCTAATATATTAAACAAATAAAAAATTTAATTTATTTTATATGAAAAATAAAATTAAAAGACATCGGACCGTTGGGTAAGTCAGTAAATCCGCTTTCCTCTTACGTTCAATACCAACAAATCCATCACCCCCTCTATTTGATAGCCCATTAATACCGGTCATCTTCACCACCTACAACATCTCACACACCATTGAATCCCCTTGAACTCGAACAAACAACGATGGTAAGATTAAAATCCCTAGTTTCGTTGCTTTTTGAATTTCTGGCTTATGTTATTGTGTGATTAACGAGCGACTCATAGTTCATTTTCTTGTTTTTGCAATTATATAAGGAATTCAAAGAATCACAGGTAATCTCCAAGTTTGTGTTCCTTATTGATTTTTTATTATTTGTTGGTGTGAGTAGTTTATAAAGTATTTACGTGTATTTTTTGGTGTTTATTGTTGATTTTCCAACCTTCTAAATGATTTGTGACTTAGTCTTCTTACTTTAGTAAATGTTATTGGAGGTTGTTGTCATTAAAAGTTTTGACGATTAGTCGAATGAACACACACCAAGAGTGATTGGTTTCACCTACTTACTTTATTGTCCGGTATCTTTTAATTTTTGTTATTTAAATTTTTTATTTTTTTTTTAATTTTTTAATATATTAGACGTGAAAAAAAATGATAAAAATATCCTCATGTGAGGGGGCACATAACTGAGTTAACTGTACATTTAGATGATAGTTAGTGTAAAGGACAATATGTATGCAAATATTTTAATTAAAGGATATTGTATGTAATTATTAAAACTAAAAGACATACCATGCAATTTCATATATTAATAAAGGACACAATTTGTAATTTACTCTAACCTATATATTACAACCCCTCTTCAATTTGTTAATATGTATAACACATTTAAAACTCGATCAAAACTCACTAACAACTTGTGACCTCATTTAGATAAATCAGCCACACAAGTTATCTACGGGTTGCACATTTTATACGCGTCCAAGACAAAAGTTAATTTATTTAATACAAATAAATATATAAATCATTTTAGGTTACTATGTAAACTCGAATGATTGATACAAATATTTTAAAAAAAAACATAGGGTTGGTGACGAGATCTCGACAACAAATCGGTTGACGATAGTGCGTTTGTTCAATTCTGCACGTCAAAGTTTTATACTTTTTTCTAAATTAGTCAACGTGTCCATTATTGAAATGCCTACAATACCCCTAGTTTGATCCCATTTCCTTTTTCATTTTTTTTTTCAAATTGTGATTTTTTTTAAAATTTGGTCACGGGCGTTGTAATAATGAAACATTTTTTTGAATATTGAATATATTAGTATTAAGTCCCTGGCGTTGGGCGGGAGGTGTAAAACCATACCAAATAACACTAATGGCACGCCACCGTCATTGACCACCAACGCCAAGAAAACCATAAAAGTGTAAAAAATAAATCGAATGAAAAGTAGCCGAAAAAACGTTAAACCACACACACATGTTACGGCATGTTAACTCGTAAAATTTAGATCGAGACGTAAAACGAAAAACTTTATAAATATGAAAAGTATAGGTGAACAAAGGTGAAAGTAAAAATTTATTGAGGCTAAATTGTAAAAGATGTAAAAGTATTGTGTTAAAATAAAAAAGTTAAAGATTAAAAAGATAAACAAATTGGGTACAACCCATAAAGCATAAAATACAACTTACAATGCATAGAAAACGTGCTAATTTAGTATATATATAATTAAAAAGGAGAAATAAATAGAAAAATAATTTTACATTTAAGAAGAAGAAAGTGTCGTAAATTAGAACAAGAAACACGTGTATGGTGCTGTTGTCAATTGATACCACGTAACCGCCTTGTTTATTATTTCTATTTATTTATATCGTTTGTTTATTATTTTTATTTATTTATATCAAATTCGTTACAACATTGGTAGAATTTACAAGGAACTTCTAGTCATCATCTAATCACGCTAGGTGATTGATAATTTATTCGTAATAAGTTTAAGTTTTATAATTCTCTCTCATATATTATTTATTGTTTTTGGTTGTTATGTATGTATTTAACTAGTAGGCATAAATTTAACAACGCTACGGCGAACTTGAGGATCGTCTCAATCGTCACTTCTTTGGGAATAGTGAAAAGATAAATAGAATAGCCTATGATGATTTGGTGTATTACGATGAGGTTGTTGATGTTCTTTTGCTGGTTCAAGAAAAATAAGAAGCGGGAAAATGATGTCTTAATCGAGATAATCACCATTAAAATTGTCTAATGGCAATTATGTTTTGTGGATAAGTTGGATCCGGGTCGGGTCCAAGATAACTTTTCTAATAGAAAATTTAACAATCACAACTTTTTTAAACTTTTATCTTGCATTTGTCGTACAAAACATCTCACACGAAACCTTGTTAGCAATATGTTTTATCATTAATTACGTTTAAAAAAAAGATAGAATGTGTATGTTTAATGAAGCTAATAGATATTGTTATATCCACCCTCCTACATCCCTTAGGGTTACATCAATAACACCTATGGTATGTTGGTATGTTTAATAACACCGTAGCTAGTAAATAGGTTCTTTTTAAATTTAATGCTTATTTTTAAAATAATCTCTATTTTCTAAAAATATTATTGGTTGAAAATCTATTTTGTTGAAAGACGATTATGGTGCAAGGTGTGGACTCGGCAAGCAAACAAGATGGTGGAGTCGGGATGGGAATGTGACAAAGAGAGGTTGGAGTCGGTATCTGCACCAGTACCAGATTGAAAGGAAACAAAGAAGGAAATGTGGGTGACATGAGAGCGGGATGGAGGAGAATTAACATCAAGATGTATCATTGCAACATACGATTTCTTTTAACCATTTTTTAGTATCAAAGCATTTTCCTTGATCATATGAGTGAGAATTAACATCAAATAAAACATGAAAGTATAGAAATCACTGCTTAGGCTCCTCCAACAAATGTTTTTCACTAGTCTCATCTCCAAAATAATAGAGATCACCATAAAATTCTCACTAATAGTATAGAAATCACATTGATTCTTTCTTATTACAATGTGAAAGAGACCATCACTTACAACATGAATGTCTTATAATAAATGCTACTTCAATTTGTAGTGACAACCTTCTTCTCTATTTCTTTTTTCTTTTGATCGTGCGTTTTATCGATATATCTTGATCTTAGATTTGTTGATGTTTACCGAGCATATTAAGATTGCCATGTCGTGGAAAAAACGTGTCAAGGGGATAGCTGCTCAATCCATTGTTTAACACGACAACGATTATGGTTTTGTTCTTTACTTCAATTTCTAGTAGTTTTGTTTGACCATTGGATGTTCTACACACGACTTGATTTTAGCATCGACAATGGAGCGTTCTTGTCATTCTATGTTCAAACTAAGGGCTGTTTATAATTTCTGAATGATTAAATGCTGAACCAATAATACGTTTGAACCATTAAGATGTTTGAACCATTAATAACTAGTATATCGCTTAACTATTCAAATGCAAATGTTTGACCAATTCAGATAAAAGATCTTAATCATTCAACATTAGTATAATGCTTAACCATTCAGAAACAAATGTCTGAGCCATTCAGACATTTGATCGCGAAACAAACAGTCTTAACCATTAAGTGTTGAATCATTCAGACATCTGAACCATTTAGACATTTGAACCATTAAAATGTTGATTCATATGCTGCCAAACAACCCCTAACAGTTTTGGTCGATGCACATATTGACCATAGTGCGTCTATGCTTTCTCATAAAATCTCTGTATGCACTTGACGATTATAAACTATCTGACTGTAAGGTCGATCATAGTTCTTTTCTTTGATGTTCTATCAAATTCTTTTGTCGTTTCCATAAAAATATTTAACCTTATGATGCTAGATGATATATTATTAACATATGATCATTTGTTAGTAATTATTATATCATATGCTTTTATCTTAAACATGGTAAAAATATATGCATTTCTAAAATGATCCATGTATGCATTTTATATGTTATATTTAATAAAATTTTAACAAGTAATATAAATAATCTTAAAATTCTTCATTTATTTATAAAAGTTCCATTTTCATAGAATCTTTTTGTCTTTATAAAACTTGTTATAATTAATGATCACCTTAATTTAAGATTTTTGTGGCAAATACTTATTAACCTAATCTTTTATAGACCTTGAACCAAACTTTGGTTAGTCTGCAAAAGATATTTTTATAAGCTTTATAAACGTTATCATTTTTCAGTGAACTTAAAACTTATATTTCAAAACTATTATTTATCTTTTAGTTTAGATCGATGTGTTATACATGTATGTTACTGACTTGAGACGTCGAAGTTTGACATGATAATTCTACCTATACATTCAAATGTTGTCCTCTATTGCGTTAAGTTTTACGATTTCTATCCATGAGCTTGAAAGTATGTAATTTGAACCCTCAACTTCTCGACATCCTTTGTGTGAGTTCACCACTATTTTGTCAATTGCATAGACAATATAATTCAAACACTATTAACAACCAACCCTAACGAAGATATATTATAAATGACAAATGAAATCCAAGATTCTCGATCATTAAACCCAAATATGCAATAATCCAACCTTTTTACATAATTACATCCAGATTAACAAGATACAAACATCTGGGATAAGATCTTGAACAAATATTGATCTTGAAAATTACATAATTTCTCGATTGATTATAAATATCAAGTATTGGTCTTGAAATTGGGCTGATTGGGGTAAGATCTTGAACAAGTGAACACATTTTTTTTAAACTTTTAAAGAATATTAACTAAAGAACATACAAATTGATCTATAAAAACAATCTTCTTCTAACATGTTCCTGTAACTTTTGTTTGTACCAACCACCTTTATCAATCACAAACATTTATCCAAACCAAGTCAAACATTAAAGTGTCCAACCCAAGATCAAACACAAACAAGTCAAGAATTCAAAAAACACAACTTATAAGCGCGTGTTTTTGATCAATCGATCTACCACCAAGCTATACTAATCATCATAATTCTTGACCGATTGCCATAATCGATCCATAGATCTGTAGCAAACACCACATGACATTAAAATATGTTTAACATAATTACTTTTAAAAAAGTAGTAACTACAGTAGAGTTCTTTACCATTGTTGCTTCTTCCTGAATTGAATCAAAACTGGATATCATATATACTCTCGAATGCAGCATAAGTCTCATTGCTAACCTGAAATGTTGAACATGATCAGCATAAGAAAAGGGGTTAACGTAATGAAATATGAAAAGAACACGAAAAGATAAACAATGGGTTCGGTGATCACACCTTAGCTCCAGTAAGAACAACTTTCCCAGAGGCAAAGATGAGCATAATAATTTTCGGTTGTTTCATTCGATAAATCAATCCTGGGAAATTTCTTGTTCATACTGTATGAACAATCATAGTTGATTATGAGTTGAAGATTATAAGCGAATGAATGGTGTAATATTTCATCATATATATATAAAAGATAAATGATTTTGATTAGTTCTCACAGTTCTCAAAATATTACCTTTGGATTATATTATGCATTTAGAGCTTGCAACGCGATGACCTTCAGGTCTAGCATGCAACCGAGATTCACAGTAGAAACAATGACAATGTTCCTAATTGAAAAATATTAATTTCTAAAACATCAAACTTTATTAAAAATAAGAAATTTTTAAAATTGGTGTTTATAAAAAGTAAATTTTATATTAAAATTTAATTAACATTAGAGTTATAATAAGAACGTTTTTAAATGACAGCTTTTAAAATGTTTGTTTTTTGCAAATATTTTATTTTATTTATAATAAGAAAGATTTCAATAATATCTTATATTAAAATATAGTTTTCTAATTAATGAAAGTTTATTATAGTTAATATTTTATTTATTCTCTTATATTAGAATATAGTTTTCTAATTAATGAAATTTATTATATTTAATATTTTATTTATTCAACCCGTGTAATACACGGGTTTACTAAAACTAGTATTATATATTCACTTACACTTTTATTTAACTATAAGAAGTTGTTGGAAATATCATGGGATCCCTCAATACTAGGCTAACGAACGAGAATAGATAAACACCCCTTGCACTAGGGCACTGTGTGGAAGACCTTCAAGAAGGATAAATACACACAACCAATAAACACCGTTTAAACCTAAGAACTTTGCTAGAAAGACTTAAAATGGTTATCAATGTATCATCCTTTTATTATTACATTGAATAAGGTATACTTTCTAATGATTCCATTCAACTGTTCATGAATACGAACATATTGATTTATAAATATTTAGTGTTTAATTACGGAACAAAAAATAGTGGGTTGATTTATACGGTGGGAAATGGAACGTGTAATTCTTCTTCCATGACAAGTTTGTATTCAAGACTTGTAATATAGTCGTTTAAAAGTTTGCTAGTTTTTTCCCAACAACTATAATTTGTTAACTGGTTCTTACCCGGTTAAAAAAACTGATACCTAACAGGTGGATTGGATCGGTTATAAACCAGTTAAAAAACATGTTCAGATTTTGGTTCGGGTCAAGTTAAAAAAATGATTGGTAACCAGTTATTTTAAGCATCTACTTAAAATGATGGGCTATGATGTCTATAAACTATGGGATAGTTGGATTAGTGGAATGACATAGTCACATACTCACATCTACTTAAAATTATTTTGAAAATTTTTAAAAGTCAAAGCCATGAAATATAATTCTTGAAGCACCGAATAACTAGTGGGATAATAAACTCCCGATAATTTTATAGTTGAGTTTTTAAACACCTCAAGAAATTCGGATAAATGTTCAATATTTTTCCAACCCATATCCGGAAACAGGTCGGCTTCGCAATTATCCGAAAGACTATTATGAAAAGTTTTTAAAGTGCCTTTTTGTTTTAAAGCACAATCAAACATATGACAAGTTGAATTCCATCTAGTAGGTACATCCCAATTAGGCCCTAAAAATCTAGATTGTGTATCTTTACAAAGTTGTTTATAATCTTGATATCTTTTTCTACTTTTTTTAAAAACGTCGTGTAACATAAATCGAAAAGCTTTTATAAAGGTATCAACAAATGGTACGTTAAGACCATCTTGTACTACTAAATTAATAATATGTGCAACACAACGAGTATGAAAAAAATCACCGTTTGCAATCGGAAGATATTTTAATTTTAATTTTTCAACGGCGGTTGTGTTGTTGGAAGCGTTATCAAATGCCATTGAAAATATTTTATTTTGTAAATTAAATGTAGTTATTACATTATCCAAAAAGTAAAATAAAAACTCTCCGGTGTGTGGATACGGAAATAGATCAAATGCAATCGTACGTTTCATCAATTGCCATGAACTGGGATCTACCCAATGAGCAGTGACGCAAAGGTACGATTCGGGCAAACCGTGTGGCGCCGACCAAACGTCACTAGTTAAGTTTACACCGGTATTTAAATTTTCAAATAAAACAATTAAATCATTTTTTGCTTGCTTCCATAATTTTAAACAATAACGTCTAAGTGTAGTACGACTTACGTGAGTGTAACGAGGTTGAAGCGTCTCTCGAATTAAGTTGGTTAACCGAGGGTTGTCGAAGTGGTTGAAAGGCAAAGCTTCTTGAATCACGAACTTTGCCATTCGATCTCGAACCTCATTAACGTTGTAATTAAATATTCCACCGTCTCCACTCAATTGTGTTTGTTGCGAATCCGGATTATTTTTCAACGACTTGCAAAACTTCTTGTTAATGTGCTTGTTCAAAGTCGTGTTAGAATCTTTAGCAAGTAAAGCTCCACAAAACTTGCAACGAGCCTTTACAGATCCGTCACTCAACTCAACCATATCCCAATTGCACCAAACATCCATGTTACGATTGTGTGGAAGAACACGAACGACGGATGGAGAGTTCGATGAACCTTGACCGACGGAAGATTGAGAGTGAGCCATATTGAGATTTGAGAGTAAACGAGACTAAATGAGAGTAAACGAGAGTAAACGAGAGTAAACGAGAGTATTGTTTGCGTTTTTTGCGTATGTTTTTTTGTGTTTGAAGCTTGGGTACCTTACCATATCAACCCACACCTATTTATACTAATTTTAGAGCCAAAAACATCCAAAAAAACGGTCAAAAAAAGTCCCCAACGGCTATATAGCCGTTAAAAACGGCTAGTTTTTAAAAAAAAAAAAAAAAACGGTCGGAACCGGGTTGTACCCGGGTACAACCGGTTCGGGTCCGGTTCCTGGCCAAATTCCAAACCCAAAACCGGTTCCAACCCGCCGGTTCCTGGGCGGGTAGGAACCGGGTCCTTTCCAATCGGGTAGTACCCGGAACCGGGTCCGGGTCGGGTCCGCCGGGTCGGGTCCGTACCCGGTTTTTATGCCCATCTCTAGTCACATTCACTAGATTCACATAGGTCATACTTCATACTTTATAGGTCATGATAGAGGTGGGCATAAAAACCGGGTTCGGACCCGACCCGGTGTACCCGACCCGGACCCGGGTACGGGTAGTACCCGATGGGAGGCATACCTGGGTTGGACCCGTTTAAACCCGTAGGGTTGGAACCGGGTTTAGTTTTTGAGTTTTTTTTAATGAACCCGACCCGAACCCGACCCGGTTTAAACCCGGTATTGGACCCGATATTGTTCCCGGTATTGGACATAAAAACAAGAAAAGAAAAGAAGGAAAAAAAACTAAACCCGGTATTGGACCCGGTTCAGGACCCGACCCTACCTGGGTATGGCGGGTAGGGTTTTCAAGTAACTGAACCCGACCCGGGTTCGTACCCGGGTTCACCAATACCCGGGTACAAAAAAACCCGATTGGGCCCAACCCGGTTTCGGGTATGGCCCAAAACCCGATTTGCCCATCTCTAGGTCATGACCAGTCAAATTTTCAACGACATTCAAGCTGCAAAATTGGTTCATCACTTTGGCCCAAATTGGGCCCAAAATGAATGTACATGTTAATATGTTAGCTGTTCTTTCTTTAATCTGTTACATAAAGTCATAGACTTTGGGGGTGTTTGGATTTTGGATCAGAGATGAAAAACACTGTTACATTATCCGACTTGAGAACACGAACCAAAATCGAACCGGTAGCATAGAAATTGGTTACAATAACTGAAGTAACAGGCGGTTATGTACCGGGTTGAAGATTTCAAAATTGAACATATTAGAGACCGGCTATTCAGAAACCAGTTATGAAACCCACTTATATAATTTGTTAATCTGCTTATGATTGTTAACCACAAATAAAGAGCCATCTTACAACGGCTATAAAGCCGTTGAGACTGTGCTTTTTTGACCATTTTTACCCACTTATTTTTAGTATAAACAGGTAATCGATATTAGTTTGAACCTTAAAAGACGCTCAAAAACATAAAATATGCACACTACATTGCATTGAACATTTTTTGTTTGTATAATCATCCACAATATGCAAACCATCATAGACAAAAACTACATTATTCTCAAATATATCCTTCAACTTTAATTACCACCTAAACCGAAGTTTTTTTCTTACTCACTTTTCTTTTAATGCATTTAACTTCTCATCTTTTATTTAACTATTTTGATAGGAACTACATTATTCCCATAGAAGTGAAAATTACTACTCAAAAGAAGGAACTTGAATATATTTGAAGAAACAGTATTGATGGTTTATGCGTACATTGATGATTATACACAAAAAGAGTGCATTGCAATTGTGTAAAAGGTTTATATATATATATATATATATATATATATATATATATATATATATATATATATATATATATATATATATATATATATATATATATATATATATATATATATATATATATATCGAGACCTAAGCAGCCTTCGACGTGACGTGAAAAATGTTCGAAAGCGCTACATGTCAATGAGAAATTTCAGAATTGTTTTATTAATGAAATCATGTTTTATAATCTATAACTTCAAAAATAAGTTAAAATTAAAGTTTATTGAATTTCTTAATTTTTATTAATAGAAAATATATGTTTAACATTTTGTTTTTTCTTTTAAAGTTAGAATTCGTTAACCGGTTAATTTACTAACCTAACCATTTAAATAGGTTAGTTTATTCAAGTACCCCAAACCAGTTATTCACTAGACTTAATCGTTTGATATAAAAGAGTATTATGTCACACATGTTGCGGTGTAAACATGACTTAACATTAAAACAATAAATGGTAAATTCAAAACATTAGAAAGTTAAGGTCTAAGTTTAAAAGCTTTTTCGATTGCAAACATTGATATTTGTGGTATAGTATAATTTTTAAAATAAAGATAGGTAATATCATATTCATCTAACTAAATTTTTTTTATCAAACATTCAAAATACTTAAAGTTTCATAATTACTACTTATATTATTGAACACAAATTATCAAACTTAAACTCTCATTATTCTAATGCCTAATATAAATGTATAATGTCATAATTTTAAAAATAAATAAATATAATATTATGATTATTATTTGATAATGAGATATTATGATACATAAACTTGTTTTTGTATATAAACTAGTATTCAGCCGCCGCCTTGCGGCGGGGGGTAAAATCATACCAAATAGCAACAACGTTATGTCATGTCATCGTCAGCGACCACCAACACCGGAAAAGATTGCATTAAAAAAATAAAAAAGAAAAAAATAAAATCGAACAAAAAGTAGACGTAAAAACATAAAACATTAAAAATAATAATCAAGACGATCTAGGACCCACACGTTGCGACATGATCGTTAAATGAAAAAAATAGGCTTAACAACGTTGAACCATACGCGCTTATTATGGCATGTTAACTTTTAAAATTTAGACCAAAATGTAAACAAAGACTAAAGTAAAGTTGTAGTGGTTAAGTTGTAAAATGTATAAATTGAGTTTAAAATAAAAAATTAAAGGAAAAAACAAAGAATATGTACAACTTTTAATGCTTAAATTACAAAAATCAATGCAACCTTGAGTTCATAACTAGTATATATTAAATTAAAGTTTAAGAAAAGAACAAAGGTGGGTACAACCCACTAAACACATAATACAACCCATTAAACATACCAAAATTGATAATTAGTATTATATAAATTAAAAAAAAAACCTGTTATGGCTGTTATATATAATTAGTTGAATTTGGTACACCCGCGCAAAAAATGGTCACGTTAATTTTTTTCAAATCGTGAGAACCTATTAGATTGTCATAAAAGAAATGTAGTGTTTAGCTACTGATTTGTAATCTTTTTCGCAGTCTCAAATTAGCACAATAATAGTGTTCTTACCACTTGTATTAGCGACCCAAAAGTAACAACAACTTATTAACCATAAAAGCACAATATGAACTGAATTATGATGTGTCAAAATTGTTTATTCATATAATATTACGTGTTTAAGTATAGTGAGTACGAGTGCATGACAATGGTTGTTCTTTGATAAGCTTGTGTGATCATTAGTTGGTTTAACCACGGGTTAACCCATTATAATATATAATTAACTATTCTATCACATCATGCATTTTGTAAACACGACATGTGATTACATGTTTCATTGGTTTCTTTTTCGTCACTTGATAGTGATGCTTCGAATCGTCTAGTGAATTGGTGGTTGAGTGCTTACAGAGGTCATCGCGGCCCATACGAAAAGCTTATTGGGTCGGTCTACTATTCGAAGATCGCATTCACATAGCCCAAAAGTTGCTCACAACCTTTTTCCTTTCAGCTTTGTTTCTTTTACTTTTACTTTACTTATGTTACAGGCTTTTGATATGATCAATCACTAAACATGGTGGCTGATTTTCAATTGCTTTGGAGGTTACATGTTACATATATACTCTAGGTCCAAATCAATGGAAAGTTGTCATTTTGATCAACCACAAAACAAAGTGCTTTCAGTGACTCAAAAATCTATCAACGATAGTGGTATCCGTCGATGGTAGCCCTTTCGGAAACATTGTTTGGGAAAAGAACTTACGACGGATTATAAACTTCATGTTAGTTCTTTAATTTTCTACTATCCATTGGTAACTGCCAATGATATTTTACGTAATTAATAGACAATTTTCTAGTAGTCATATGTTTTTATGAGGTCCTGCTATAGCTATATACTCCACTCCCGTCTAATCTCACATCCAGACGACCATTTGAATTTAATCTTAAATGGTTGTTTAAAAGGCGCAGGGCCCATGAGAGTTTGCATAACCTGCAAATGGCCATTTAGCGAAAACTAAAACGCTCATTAAAGTGTCACAAGATTTGATATAAACTGCAAACGGTGTTGAATTAAATTTAAAATGTTGTGGGTTTTATTAACTGATAAAAATGCTTTATGCTTTGTGTTTACTAAAGTACCATTACCAAAAAAATGGCTTTTGTGTAACTAGCTAACAAATAAACTAACAAATTAACGCCTAAAAGTTATGGGATTTAGCATACTATTCAACTAGAAACCAATCACTCTAAGAATCATATCAATAAACAAATTAATCATAAGAATTTAAATATTACTAATTATCAACTTATGGTTGGATTAATTGTTGTAACATGTGCATAAAAGGTTGTACATATCTTTTTCTTCTTTGATTTTTTTGTTTTAAACCCAATACTTTTACATTATTCATAATTTAACCCCTATAGTCCCCTATGCTCATCATCTAGTAATATTTTTTAGAGTTAACACGTTGTAACGTGCACGTATGGTTCAACGTTGTTACGCTTATTTTTTTTCTGTTTAACACCCCGTTGCAACGTGTCGGTTCTAGATCGACTTAGTTATTTTTTTAATGTTTTACGTTTCCTGTGCGTGGTTTAATGTTTTTACCTATACTTTCAGTTTGGTTTATTTTTTCGTTTTTATTTCTTTTTTTAATACGAGTTTTTTTCGGTTTGATGGTTGCTGACGATTATGTGCATTGGTACTACTTGCCATGATTTTACACCTTCCGTCGCAACAAGGGGAGGCTTAATACTAGTTTAATATAAATAAGGGTTATTGGATTATAATAATCCTAAATTTCGCTTATTGACCGTGATTAATCCAAACTCAGGAAATGTTTATAGACACCCCTAATTTTGAGCCTATTTTCCTTAACGATCTCTTACTAATTGAGAGTTAACCCTCATTAGTTTTTTTATGAAATTGAGCCAACTTTGAGCAAATTTTCAACTCCACCATAGCCCATCCTCTATCAGGTACGTTTTTTGATATCTAGCCTTTATCGTCGCTTAAAATCTACTTCTAACGGGCCAAGTGATTTGGATTAGGAGGTAGAGATTAACGGGTTTTAGGATGTAAAAGTTTAAAATTGGCAGAGCTGATGATTGATTTTAACTTTCTGATTAATGTTTTGGCCATATAAGTAGTCCACATCATCAAAAAACTAACGTGTTAACTATCAGTTAGTAAGGGATCGTTGGATGAAAATATGCTTAAAGTTAGGATTGCTTATAAATATTTACTGAGTTGGGATTAATCACGACCAATAAATAAAAATTAAAATTATTAAAATCCAATAAGCCTACAAATAACGTGATATTTGAAAATATGAGAAATTAGATCATGCAATTTGAGAAGATCTATACATGAATTATGAAACATTGGACAAGTAAAAAACCCAATACGAATATCCATTTTATTAATAGAGTATAATCCTTACATAAGATAACTTACGGTACTAAATAAGTTTTTATAAGAAGTTCAAGAAAATCCAACAGAAACTTAATGTTAATAATTAAGAAACCTCAATTAAATCCAACACCTAACACGTTTTATCTATAAATGAAATGATAGAGTTACAATAAGAAAGATATTTAACCTAAAAATTATAAGAAAGATTTTAGGTTTAACTTGTACACTTTTATTATTTTTAGAAAATGAGGTTATTTCGATCAGTGTGTCAAATAACTCACGTCTCATTTGTCAAATATGTCAAGTCATAGTGTAAATTATTTTTCGTTATTTAGTATACGTATTTATCGTTGTGTTTTACGTTTTAAATTACTTCGTTATATTTTTGTCATTATTTCACGTATTATATGATTTTTTTAATTTATTATTATGTTTTACAAGTAAAAGTACACAATGATGTTATTTCACCAATGTTGTTTTAAAAAATCAAAAATTTAGAAAAACAAAATAGTATTAAGAAAAACACAATGACAAATTAGCAAAAACGAAATTAGATATTTTATCATTTTATTTTATGTTTATATCATTTTATGTTATATTGTCATTGTTTTAATGTATAAATAAATTATTCTTCTTTTATCATTGTATTTTATATACTAGAAGTACACAATAATGTTATTTTTACCATTATGTATTTCAAAATTTATTATTTAAAAAAATATAATGGTGTTTAGGAAAATCTAATAACGAACAGAAAGACACAATGAAGATACATGCTTAGTTGTATCTCTTTCTTAGGAGCAGTTCATATCATCATTCCAGGCTAAACTCACATCTAAGATAAAGGTTTAGCCTACACAACTATCTAGGTTTATTGACAACCTTGTCAGTAAACCTAAATAGTTATTTAAGTTGAGCCTGTAACTTCATAGTTATAGGTTTAGCCTACAGAACTATCTAGGTTTACTAACAAGACGAGTTTGTCAATAAACCTAAATAGTTGTGTAGGCTAAACTTGTAACTCTATAGATGTAGGCTAAGCCTGCATCTTAGATGTGAGCTTAGCCTGAAACGAAGATATAGATTGACCCTAGGAAAAAGATGTAGACTAAGTCTATAACTATGATACAGGTTGACTTTAGAAGTCTGCTCAGCCTATAAGTCTACTTAGCCTACAAGTCTTTGGCCAAGGAAGACTAATAACGACGCTGAATAAGCCTGGATCTTCATTTAAGGTTGCATGTTGAATAAGCCTTGAAGCTGACATGTCTTACAGGCTGGCTAACATGTCATACATGTTATCTCAACCTGCAACTTTACACGTGACGTGTTCTAGGCTAGCCATGTGTTGAATTTTCTATCTTTCTGTGCCGAATGGGCTAAGCCATTAACCTGTAGGCTGAAAATAGGCAAAATGAAGGGTTGATATTGGCTAGATCAATCATGACCAGAAGACTTGCAGACTGAAAATTAATGGCTATTTGGTAAAAGTTGGTCAACCAAAACCATTTTGGTATAATTCCCCTAAAAAAGCGAAGGATTTTGAAAAAAGATCAATACAAATAGTTATACCTAAATTATCATTTTGAACAAAGTTTTTCCTATAATTTGATCACAACTTTGATTAAGAAATTTAATGAATAATATTGTTTTTTATACTTTTTAGATCAGGAGCTTTTTATACTTGAATCATTATTTAATGAAAACCTAAACATTAATCAACCAACAAATAACAAGCTTCTTTTAGTTTCCAGAAAAATATATAGTAAAGATAAAATTTTAAACACAAATAAATACAAAATGGAAAATCTTAAACTTTGATTATGACATATATTTAATCAAAATAACTAAATACCATATAACTAATCAACATTTATGACATATATTTAATTTAAACATGTAACAATCAATTTTTAAATTTCATACGATCACGACACTTTAGTAATACTTAGAAAAAACATACCTTGCATCGGGAGGGAGGGGGATGGTGTTGGTCTTTCTGTTCACTACACAATTTGACAGGAGGGTTTAAAAGACTAAAGTTGACTAGTCGATTAGGATAATGTAAATGGAAAAATTTAAAAATGTCTCTTTGACCTCTTTTGTCTCACGTTCTTTTGACTAACATTCTCTCAAAAATGCTCCCACTCAATACTATCGGTTCATTCGAACTTAAATAGGGTCGCTCGAACTTCCGAACTTTAAATGGGGCCATTCGAACTTAAATAAGGTCGTCAGAACTTTGAATAGGATCATTCGAATTTTGAATAGGGTCGTTCGAACTTTAAATAGGGTCATTTGAACTTTAAATAGGGTCGTCCAAACAATAGGGTCGTTCGGGTTCATTTGAACTTTAAATAGGGTCGTCCGAACTTTAAATAGGGTCGCCTGAATTTTAAATAAGGTCCTTCAAACTCAAAGAGGGGTGTCCGTTAAGTGAAAATTCGAGCAACTCTATTTAAGTGGCAGAGACGACTTGAATGGGTATATTTCTAAAAATGGGTTGGCCAAATAGACATTTTAAAAAATAAAAATGATCAAATGAACATTTTGGAAAATTTCCCAATGGTAAATAGGTAATGGACTTAAATTTGAGGTAGGCTTAGAGATGAGTTATAATTTTAGTGATACTTGGTTATGAGGGTAGGGTGTGCTTTATTACAAAATATCAAATTATTAAGGGAACCAATCTAAATCATTTAAATTTTTTTCACTAATTCATATTTTATTAACTTTGTACCTTTTATATATATACAAATCGTGTATTTATGTACATAAAATCTATGAAACTAATTTTTATGTTTTTGAACTAGTAACTTTTCACCTACAAATATATACGTTATGTGTTGGTAATATAAACTATATATTATTTACATATGTGTAGGTAATATGTACATACAAATTTTGCTTTATAGATATTGATTCAGAAGAGACGAATAAACAGTCCATATTTTTCAGTTCCTTTTATTCTAAAAATTTTAAGATTTAAAAGGATTACAAAATAATTTTGGTAAATAGAACTCTTCTTGATATGGTTAATAGGTTTAACATATTTTTTTTATTAATTTAAATGGACAACATCAGTATTTATTAATTTGTTTTTTTAATAATTATATCACTGTAAAACTAAAACAAAGTTAAACTATTTTTGTGGTGTTATAAGATTTATGCGTTTTGTTATTAAAAAATCTTCACTACATGTTGATTTAATTTAGTTTTATATATTGTACATAAAAACATTGTTGCCGATTGACATCCACTCATCCTCCCTCGTTGCACCTTGATAAGCTGCCCGGGTTGAATTGATGTAACAGGGTCGGTGATTGGATTTGATTTCAAAACATATTATTTTTTGATTTTCACTTTTATTATTTTTCCCTTCGAAAATCTCATTTATTCATTAATTTACTTCTTCAAGCTCCGAATTTGTTTATTCTAGGTTTTGTGTTTTTAACATTGCAATTTTACAAAAATATATATATAATCATATTTTTTTTCAAATTAGTTATTATTGCGTGTGTGTGTGTGTATATATATATATATATATATATATATATATGTATTTTTAGATAATCTTTGATGTCATCTAGGTTTTGAGCTGGTCCAAGCCGATAAGACGGCCAATTTTATGACAAGCAGGTTATAAAAACATTCCTCTTTTCTTGATTTTTTTAAATTTATGAACGGTTTAAAGTTTGCATGATAGTTCTAGTTTTAAATTCTGTTTCATTGTTGTTTGTGAAGAGTCTGCCACTTTAACAAGCGGACTCTAATTTGTTAATTATATTTGTTGCATTGTGATGACCCAAGATGCATGCCACGTCTATAATCCTGTAGTCATTTAGGTGGAGTTAGTGTCGGCAAAGCTAGAGTTCGCTGGTTGAGACAGTGGACTCTCTATAATTCACTAGAAAACCATTTCAAACTAGAAACTATCAAACTCTAAATCCTCCATAAGTTCCAACATTTCTCTTATATAAAATATATAATAAGCAGTTAGTCCCGGGATTTTAACTTAAACTCATAGGTTAACCCACGACCGGTGGATGCTCAGTCAGTGGTTCTTATAGTACACATGTTTCCTTCATGGTTAGTGCAATTAAGAAGCTAAACAGATCGAAGCGACTAGAAACCCACACGTTATGCAATTTTCAAGTGAACATGAGCATAAACATTCGGCTCGTCTATGCTTTGTTTAATTCTAGGATTAAACGAGGTCGTTATTACATAAAAGCATATTGAAAACTTTAGTCGATGCTAACGTTTCAAACTAGTGTTGTTGACAATAATTTGACATAAAGAAAACAAAAGTCATAAAGCACCATCCTGTATTTTGGGAAGTAGTAACTTTGGCATATATGTACGCCAAGATAAAAAGTGTTCCACTTACAAAGTGCAAGATCGACATGACAATACGTTATCGCTTCTTTTCTCTACTAATTTTTGTTATCTTCCTACTTTACTAATTAGGTGATCAAAACGTTTGTGTTACACTAGCCACCACCACCATATCTGGTGGCAACGGCGATGGTTGACCCAGGGTGGTGGATCAAAACACGAACCGTTGCACCACCATAGCACCATGGTTTATAGTTTTAAGTTTGTAAAGTTCCGAACACCTACGAGACCCACACACCAACATAATTGGTTCACGTACTTGCAATGAAATAGAAATCAGGGGTTGTTTTTGCGATTGAACAATCTTAACGCACCTGTAAATGTTGTAGTCAAATGGTAAGAAGCAAAGACTTTTTTAGTAAAATGTATTTACATGATATAAAGTAGCTAATGATGTGGTCTTGTAGTGTAGTTTTAGTGTTAAAAAAAGTATTACTGAAATGATTGATTAAGTTGATGCTTTTGGTTAGAGATATTATAATCCACCATCAATTAATTTTCAACTAATAAGACAAGTCCTTGGTGCATGATTAATTCGTCTGTTTACTTTCTTGTTCATAAGGTTAATTGAATGCGCGTGCATATATAATAACATTTAATTCAATCAAATCATGGTACAAAGTCACTATTGTGTGATATAATAACTATTAATCATATATTTTACAGAAATTTAAAAAAGGAAATGTCCCAAACTTGACATGATACGTAGAGATAAAGATTGGCATATTCCAGTATGTTTGAGATGAGAAGTGTACAAAATTAAGTATGCATAGAGATCGAAAAGAAACCCTAAAACATAACGCTAACGAGCTTTACCCTAACTTACAAAACCCTAACGGGCTTTAGACAAAATTACAAAAGTCTAATTACATTTTCCATTAACAAAAGGTTGATGTTCTAACCCAAATCCTTAAGGCGATGATGATTTTAAGTCATTTAAGAGACAACAACAAGTCTGATGACATCAAGATTATCTTTTTTGATCAAGTTGTTAGCGATATCGATCTCATTAAGGAATTAAAGTTCTTGAGTTTGTGGGCAACATATCAAGATAAATTTAATTAGTTAGGGATTAGTTAAAGAAATACACAGGTAACAACCCACTAAACCAAATCAAGAAAAGGACACTTTTTGAAGAACACATGTGAACCATTCAAATTATCATGTCTGGCCACATGCACCACAACCATATAAAGTATACCCTTAATTGCAGTTCCCCTTCTTTTATTAAAATCAAAGATCTCTAAAGTAATAAATAAAGCAAACCATGACATGAGATTTCATCATCTTTGTCCTCTCGAATATATTATACTCCAATAATTTTATATTAAAACCTTGTATTCTTGTACTTTCCAGATGCAATATTGGTTTGTGTTAATTTACTATCTCGAGATTAGAGGATTTTAATACACGCCAATTTCATACAATTTGTTGTTCATTCTTATATTTTCCTAAAATATATACGTACATTTAATGTTTGACTAGAAAAACTACATTATATAGAGGAGATTAAGAAAATATTATGTCTTAAAATTTTGATTGTGCGCGTTTGTAGCTAATTAATTTTTATTTGATACGTTTGAGATACAATATAACCTGAGTCTTCCTAAATAAATATGATAGAATTAACACATGCATTTTCTTTACAGCCCATAATTGGTATCTTCTATACGGCAAAATATCTTGTTAGCCGAGTTTATTATCTTGTTAGTCGGGCTTCTCGACGGGTGCAATCTCTGTATCCCTAAGATAAAGAAAAGGAAAAATGTTTTTACTAATCTTACTCTTCCTAGACCATAGTATTAAGTCGAATCTTAACGGGTGCATTGATTACTATTAAATCTATCATTACCTTGAATATTGTTTCTTGAATATTGTTTGTTACTAGTTTGAAGAGTATGATACATCTATAGAAACCGTTCATATGCAAATTAAACTAAAACAGTTTTTATTAATATAAACAATACAAATGAATATAAATTAACAATTATAATGTTGTTTACAAGTGTAAATATACAGAAATAGAAGAACAGAACTATAAAAGCTAAGTATCGTGTTAGATACGGGGCCTTAAAACAAATTTCAAGCATCCCAGGAGAACTCGTATTGTTTCCCAGGGTACAACAGCCTAATCAGTTAGTATTGCAAGGATTGATAATATCAATTAATTTCCAACGATATTTTCTTTCACATCTCCTGTATTTAAAGAGGTGAATGAATATATAAAAAAAAATAACTTTGAGTTTTTTCACATCTTGACATCAGCCTAGTGTAGTTCTAGAAGAGAGATATATTCTTAACTTGAAGATTAATCTTATATAATATAATAGTTGTCTATAGGAAATCAGGCTGTGTGTCGTTTTATATATAGAATAGGCTTTTGTACACAAGAATTCACCTACTTCTTTTTCTTATTTTCTTTAAAGAATTCACCCCATTATATGTTTGTTTTATGTATTTCATTCCGTGTATCTAATAAGTATGAAACATGACAGTACGTGGGTCGTGAATATTAAATATATTGATACTTCATTTCGTATATTTCGTGTGTTTGATAATAAATAAATATGTATGATGTCAAAGGACATTCTAGTTATTATTATAAGTATGCCAACGATTTTTTTAGTCTGATAGTACAAAGAAGAGGTGAGAATAATTACTAACTTGGTATTACTAATTTACTAATCATTAACCTGCGGTTAAAGAAAAGTATGTCTCATAATAAAAAGTTTTGAGATTTAAATCCTGTAGGGTAGGTTTTGATATCTTCATCTTAAAAAAATCTATGAAATATTTTTTTATAAAAAAAGAATTAAATATATATTTATGGATTAACTGAAAGGGAAGAAACTTAAAAAAGTTCTATCTTCTTGGTCAAGAACTATTGATCGTCTTTCATTCAATATATAAGAATATATTCTAAGAACCATGATATTCTTCAATATTTTGTAGGGTTTCTTTGAATAATCCAAAAGATTTAGGGTACGTTGGGATATTTCTTAGATTTAAAAGATGGTCTTAGGGAAGCTGCAATGAAATTTCGTAAAGCTTGTTTTGTTTGTTAAAATGAGCCCCTTTTGTATAATCGGTGATGATTGATGAGATCTATCATGGTAGTTTTTTTGAAAATTATATAATAACTAGTATTAAACCCCCCGCGTTGTTGCGGGGGGCGTAAAACCATGTCAAGTAACACCAACAACACACAACCGTTAACAACCACCAACACCGAAAAACTCGTATCAAAACACGGAAAAAATAAAACCGATCTTGGAGCGAAACGTAGCACTAAAGACACACCACCGTTAGGCAAAACGTAAAACATGTAAAACAATAAGTAAATTGATCTTGAACCACCGAGTTGCAACGGTGCCGTTAAACGGGAAAAAATAAGCGTAAAAACGTCATATGTTGCGGCGTGTTAACTCACAAAATGAAGACCGAAACATAAAGCGAATATTTTTTAAAATATAAAAAGTATAGGGACCAAAGTTAAAAGTAAAAAAATTGGGTTAAATTGTAAAAGATGTTAAAGTATTAGGTTAAAATACAAAAAAGATAAAGATTAAAATAAATAGGACAAAAGATGGGTACAACCTTTAAAACATATTGTACAACTCACAATGCATGAGAAAGTTGGTAATTAGTATATATATAATAATAATAATAAAAACTCTATATGATGTATTATGTCTTTAATTAAGTAGTTGATTGTGTCACATGTCATAATTTTATGAGCATAATATTTTTTTCTATCGTTTTCTTTATTAAATTGTAGTTATTATTTAGATTTCACATGTAAAATTAATAAGTTTATTATTTTATTATAAATTCTTAATCTTCTTTATTATTTGTATTATGTTTATATCTATTATATGGTTTTTAAAATTTATATTTTATAGGTTTATCAGTTATTGATAATCAAATTAAAAACTTGACTTTGTCTGAAAATAATTTTCTTTTTAATTTTTTTTAATCTTAATTACTACCTATTAATATTTGTTTTACTCAACACGTGTTTTCTAGCCTATTTAATAATAAAATCTAAACAAATCATATCTACTAAGGGTACCCGGGGCACCCTCGGCATGGGACCTCGGGTAGTTCGGGTGTTTTGGCAACACTGCCTTCGAAGGTTTGGGTAGGGGCTAAGGTAGGTGATTTTGGGTGGCAGAAGCCTAGGGTTCGGGTAGGGTCTACGTTACACATGAAGCTTGAGTTTAAAAAAATAATTTGGGTAGTTTGGGTTGTGTCCCTATTAATTTGGATAGTTTTTAGTAAATTTGTATAACAATAATGAGGTGACAGTCATATATAGAGTGATATAATTTGGGTAGTTTGGGTTGTGCCCTAATACCTTAATTATGATCAATATTATAACAATAAACACTAATTAACATATTCTCTCTAATATAATACGTAAACATAAGAATTGGACTCAGTCTAGCCTATTTGGCCAAAAGTATGAGCTTTGTTATAATTTTTTTTGGTTTAATATCATAAATAACAATTAGTAAAAACACTGCTAATCAGCACGCTTAAGTAATGGAAGTACATTTATACTAGTCAAATGCAAAGAATGCATTGAACATCTACTGTTAACTTTTATCATTTACTTTCATGTCCTTAAATTTCTATGATTACGTCTACTGTTAACTTTTTCATGTGTTTACAACCGATGATTCTTGAATCTATTCTAGGTCTGATAGATACAGATCCAAGGACACTCGTGCAATTTCAAATGTGGCTGCTTATAAATGTTGCTTGTGATATGTGATCATTGACTAAGGTAAGCAAGAACATCCTTAAACAACTTTACATTTTGAAAAGTAAGTGCCTTGGGTCACATATTAAACCTACTTTCTTCCCATCGCGAGTCGAATGTGACATATCTTGTCTGTTTGTCATGTTTGTTTTCTTTATCTAGAAAAAGAAAGCATAAGGCATGTAACAGAGAAAAAGAAAATTAGGTTTTGATAACAAAAGTTTAACTATTAATCTTTTTTAATAATTATGTGTTGTTTGTTTCTTGACTTAAGACAGATGCACAAAAGTTAAATGGAGCCCATAGAAATCAATCACTTGTATTTCTTGAATGAGAATTAATCAAGTTGCAGCCCCATTTGCTAAGGTTCCTTTGTCACTTTCTTCACATGAAAGTGTTTTAGTGTACCAAAATTTTCTTTTCTTATGTTTGGGAATTTCTTTTGTTGTACATTGGTGGTGGGAAGAGACTTTAACAACCGATGATATTACTCTTTTGTAATAAAAAGAAGTCTATACATATGTCACTTTATAAAACCTACTAGAAAAGACACTTTAGAAAGATTCTTTAGATGATTCTTGAGGTATAGAAGTATAGCAACGGCATCAAGACGTATCCGTGGTGGGACAAACGTCTAAACAACTAGTAATGTACATGTCGAAACTTCAAGAGAGAGCATGCGTAAGTGCGTAACACTACCAGAAAAGTGAGAAAATATTGACTATTAAACTATGGATTTTATATTTTTTCTACTAAAGCCCAAAAATACTAACAATTTATGATGGGTTAAAGTTTGTCAATAACAAATTGTTAAAACTAGAGACAGAAGTAAATAATTGTGAAATGTACCGGTGAATAATTTGTCGATGACTTTGTCATTGGCTGAAGATTCATCAAACATCTGTTGATGATACTCACCAATGATCCGTCAGTGATGAGTTTAGCAATGATCCCTTGATAAAGTCATTACCCACGCCTCCAGTACCGGCTCAATGTTTTCGGGGCCCCAATCAAACTAAAAAAATGAGGCCCTTTTGTAAAACACAATTTATACAAAAGCAACCTAATCAAATTTTTTTGAACAAAAACAATAAATCAAAGAAAATTTGATTACTAACTGTGACTCCTTAATAGTTGATTTCTTTGAACAAAAAAGAGCCAAAAAAAGGGTTAGCCGATATCGATCAGATTAATCAAAGTGGAAGAAACTTATGAAGGAGTCGCTTGCTTTGTGAATTGTGTGGCTATGTTTCTTCAATAACATATCAAATCATCAAAATTTTCATCGGAAGTAACTATCAAGTATTATTCCCTTTTCAAAATTGCATTGCCCCATAAAATACCAAAACTCGCTATAATTTCTTTTAAAAGTGGGAGTCCTTAATTTTAGGGGGTCCCAAGCCTGTGGCGTCACAAATTACATTATAGAGCCGGTCTTGTACGCCTCGTTTCCTCACGAACCTTTGCCGAGGAATTACCAACGACTTGTTTTACAAACACATGACAGATCTATTCATTGCTAAAAGTCCTTAGCGTTAGATTATAAAGTTGATATATTCTTGCATAATCTTGATGCACCAAGGGATTGAACATGTGTTGATGGCATCAAGAAAGATGGATGGTAGAACAATTCTCTAAAGAGCCAGTAACATAAAAATAAAAAATTATGATCCAAAAGTCATTAAAAACATATATATTTGCAAATATTGCAAGAAAAACACTTGTTTATAAACGTTTCCATAATGATTGTTGCAATAAAGAAAAATTATGATGCACGAGGAGTCATATAAGTTGCAATAGAAAATTGTTTACACAACTTTTGTTGTTGATTCCTGCAAAACTAAAGAATCTTCCTGCACCAGATGTCAAGCATGTGTATGGCACCTAAAAAATGGACGGTGGGTCAAACATTAGTACTGCCGACAATTATTATTTTATGACAAGTAAAATGGGTCATTGAAGATGCAAGTTTATAAAATTGTTAAAAAAAAGAGAGAAAAAAAAGAAGAAAAGAAGTGGCTTCTAGTGACTCTAGTCTAATGATGCTCAAGTGTTAGTTTTCTTTTGAAGTCCCAGATAGTGAAAATTCATGTTTTATTATGAGTAACGTGATGTAATTTGGGAGTAAATAAATGGATGTGTAAGTATGTGGTAAAAAGAGAATCTTGATGCATCAAGGTTCATGCATGTTTGTGCCATGAGACTTTAATTAATACTACAAAGTGAACATTTTTTAAGACTTCAAAGAAACAAAATTAAAAAAAAAATTGATTGATGCAAGAGAATATGTTGTATTTTATAAGCTCTAATAAATGTATTTCAGATGATCAAATCTTGGTAAAAAAAATTATTAAAGTCTGAAAAATAACTTTGTGGGGACTTTAAAATTTTAGATCTTTAGCGTTAGCTTTATTTTTATTTTTCTCACAGAGCTGCATCGTGGAGTATGATGACGCTAGAGTGATCTAATCACGCCTATAAGTGTGAATAGTAACTATGTAAATGTAAATCTATATTAAGGTTAAATTAAAACAAAACCTTTCCAATTAGATTGTAGATGTAGTACCACCGTACTGTTCAAATGAATCACTGAATCACGTTAAATTCTTAACTTTCTATGTTTTAATATTTTAGTTTTTTTAATAATAAAAGAATATATAACTAAAGTTTTTCTTTACTTCTTCAAACAACGTAACTAATTTTGTTAGTTTTTTTTCTTTTATAAACTATACTCTTAGTATTTCTTATTAAATAATGTTCTCTTTCTCTTATGTGTTTCAAAATACTAGATTTTGTATTTGTCATTTAATTATATAATATCCTAAAGGTAAATTTAATGCATAAATTAAGTAATATTTATTTAATAAACATTTAATTAAATATATAATCTATCTTTTCTCAATAGGTCAAATGAGAAATAGCAAAATAACATAATGCCAAAACAAATATGCATATAAAAAAACTTGGATGATTATTTTTTATATTCTAGTTTTAACCAAACAAGATATATAATGCAACACATAATTTCATTACATTTATTTTCATTCTATGGTACCTTGTCCAATCAATTCTTTTGTTATTAGATTTCTCCAAATCAAAGGTCCAATGACAAACTAGAAATTGTATACAAATATCTTTACGATTCGTGTAAAATCAAGCACTAGATTCTTGGTGATTTAGTAGTCCAACTTAAAATCAAATAAGATATGTGCATTTTATTGTAAGCATGTGATCGTTACACGAAAAGATATCAATCCCACATGTAAAAGACTCATGGAAGACACTTTTTAGTGTATTATGTTGGTTCCTTTTAGTGTGCTTTTTGTGAACGAGTATAGAAGAGCTATCATATTGTCATGTCATTCTATACTCTTCTTGGAACTTCAAATCAATGTCTTAAGTTAGGTATCTTTCCAATACTTCAATTAAAAATGTTTAAATAACATGTAACAGATTATGAACTTGTTGTTTTTTGAATTTAACTAACTAACTCGATGTTGTCAATATATAGCTTTTGTGTGTATGTAATTAAATCCATTTAAATTATGCATGAAATGATGTATCATACATGACATGATGTATCAATGATTAAAATAAGATGTCCTTCTATATTTATACTTGTTAATATTGTTTGATGCACAAAACATCATATCACACATAGACACACACATGTACGTACATATGGACTAGATGCGTGATGTGTGCACACAGAGACGAGGGTTATGCTAAAAGAGTTAATGGTATAAGAAGTTATTGGGATGTGGTATGTGTCCCAAAGGACGAGGGTAATTATATCCAACAAAACCTAAATATTTGGTATCAATAACACACCCGTCCCACACATATTGTATATGTTGACGCGTGTGCGCGTGCGCACACTCATATGTGTGTGTATACATACATATTATATATATATACATTTAGACACACACATATATATATGTGCACGTATGTATTACACACCAAGTTTATATGTGACAATAATTAGAAACCGTCAGAATGCGACGTGTGTCTTGAGTGGAGGGTATTCGAGTCATATACAAATCTACTTTATAATCATGCTACTTTTTACGCACTACATAATCATAGTGTATACTTAATTAAACTATGTAATTACATTATGCTACGTATTACACTATGTATTATGTCGTTTATAATCACACTATATTATTACACTACGTAATTACATTATGTGATTATGTCATGTTAATCACAGTATCATGCACAGTAAAAGATGATTTTTTCTATCATAAAAGTTATATAACAACACTATAATCAAATTAAATATGTTAATTTTTTATTCTAGGATATAATTTTTTAAAAATTAATAAAGTATATATAGAGAGAGAGCTCTGAGAATAAAGTATCAACATGTTTACATTGTTTGATCTACCATCATGTTCATGTTCTCATGCAAATATGCAAAGTTAAGATCTATTTGTATTATAACTTGTAAAATACATTGTAAATTTTCTATTAAAATTGATATACAATATGTATATGAACCTTTTAGTAAGCCTTTTAACTCTATTATTTTCTTCATTGCCAAAAATTCTAACATAACCTACCATCACTACATGTTGAATTCCACACTTAGGTCAGTCTCACACTTCGTTTTATATCCGTGCAATAACTAAAATGGTGAGTAGATTCATATTTATACATTAGTGATCGAGGATAACATAAGTTTACCCTCAGTCTTTAAAAACTTTAAGAAATTATACTTTATTTTGTTTGTGGATAGGTTTTCTTTTATAGTACAATATTTTATACTCTTTTTATTTATTTAGTTTTTATGTGTCTATCTTATATTCGCGTATATGTTTTATTTTTCTTAAAAGCTCAGCTAACTTTGTGTATTTGAAGGCAATTATGGCGATACACGTAATAATTTATGTTTTTCACGGATATAAAAAAATATAATGACACATTAACTAATATATCAATTTTTTCTAAAAATCATATATTAATAACTTTCTCAAAATAGTTCATATTGGCTTTCTACCTTTTGCTTTAGATTTTTATAATTAAAATCAAGAATCTTTAATAAAAAGAAACGTACAAGTAATTATAGAATTATTTATTAAATATAAAGTCATTTAACATTATTAAATCCAAGGCAAGTACCCTCAAGCTCTCCTTGGCCTTTGGGAGTTGGGAGTGGATTTAAATAAATTTTTTTGTCATCATGTTACATATATTACATATGTATTTGTAATTTATTGTTTCATCAGACTTCTCAAGAGTCAAAGATTTTATAAGATATGACTTCACATCATTATGTGTACTCCTTAACTCCTGAAGGTGTTACCTTAAATGTTTAGAAGGACAGAAATATAAATTACTCTTTCGGTAGTGACGAATTTAAAATTTGAAACTACCTGTATTAATAATATGTAAACTGGTCGGTAAAAATATGTCTCCTACATTTGTGTGTACTCTTTAAAAATATAGATTACATATTGAATTTAGTATGAATTTACGTGTACTCTAGGGGAGGCTGTGAGTTCAAGTACTATTGGCAGCAAAATGCTATTGGTGGGCCGCGTTTTACACCAGTGAGCCTTTGATTGGCGGGTTTTTTCTGAAATTGGTGGTTGGTGGGTTTGGACTACCAAACGTTGTCTATGCTCACGAACGTATGAGGAGTCTTTTCGTCATTGGAATACCCCATATAGCCGAGCTTTAGTAATTAATTGTTTTATAAATATAAACTTAAAGGAATATTACTGGCGTGACAAATGAAGAAGCTGAAATAAGTAATAATAGAAATAGGCACCCATGTAAAACTAAGTCATGTCTTGTCGGGCATTAATTCTATTGGACTTTTGCTACAATTTTTTATATGGGTTTTGCCAGGTTTTTGTTATAAATTTTAAGGTTTTAATCACGGATTACGTTATAAATTTAAAAGAATCTTTTGTAGATTGTTTTTTAATCTTTAACTATGCATAATATACGTATCCGAATTTTCATGAATATACTCGAATCATACCAAAGATCAATCCAAATAAAATAGAATGAATATACAAGTGTGGAACAATAAATAGCCTACTTATCTCGAAACAATACGATATACGTTTAAACTATAGCGTTTACTAACGTAAATAAATGATAACTTTATAAAATAATAATCAAGTTTTACATGAAAGATGATGGGAAGATGGTTTAACCTTATTGGTCCAAATGAAATAAAGGCCTTTATGTCTTCGACTAGACAATGGGGAGATGATTTAACCTTGTTAAATGTAGCATTATTTAGATGTTAGGTTTGTGTTAAATTTCATATCATTCCCAAACTGTCACATCTTTATGTGAAACGTTGTTATTGACAACAATTAGCCACGAGCCACAACATGATTGGATTTATGAAAGCACCGTCGAATACAATTAATATACTTATCAAACAATGTTTTGTATGCTCTATTGAACACCCCATATGAGCCTATTTATGACCAGAGCCCAACAGAGGATCTGTCATTGATGCAGAAACGATTGGAGATTGCGTGCATGCAGCGTGCCGCAGGGTTCAAAAACTAAACACTAAGAAGACAAAGGGGTGTTCGCTAGGGTATAAAATTTGACAGAAAATTAATATAAGTTGGTTTCAAAGATCAAATGTGTTATATTTAAGTAAATAGTAAAATTAAAAGGAGTCTATATGAAGGATATACAAACAATTTATTTGTGGACGTCATGTGGATTTTATTGTGACATGAAACATCGCTACATCTTTATAACGATTTTAAATATAAACATATATTATCTTATATAACAAGAAAATATTCACATCAATATTTTTACACTTGGGAAGTCATTTTATGACTCCTTTAAGAGGTAAAATTTTAATTTTTTAAAATTTCTAAGTGTATAATAAACAATGTCTCTTACTTCATATATTATAATTGAATTGGGATCTTTTTAAAACGACAAGTGTATTATTGCTATATGATATTTAATGTATGTTTTACTAACTTTTACTCTTAATCTATGATCATACCATATTGAAAAGATCAAAAGAGGTGAAAAATAAAAAGTTGTTAACACTCATTACATCTATCAATCATTGCAAGATTTGCTTTTAATAAACCTAATCAAACTTAATTAAAAGAAACATAACAATTACAATCATAACATTAATATTATAAAGTAACAATAATTTCATCAACATTACCCCATTACAATCATAGCTCTTTCCACCCAAGATCAACTCACATTCATCTTCATTTGTACACAAATCTTTATTCCTTTATCACACCATTAATACCCCCTTACCCCCCCCCCCCCCCCCCCCCCCCCAAACAAACACCCTTTTCTGATTTTTACTTCTTTTAAGATTTCATGGAGATTCACATGTGATTCAGTACATGAACGTGTCTGCAGAAGCCAGAATTGGTTGGTTAGCACAAAGATAACTTAGTGAGTTGTTCATGAACTCATCAGCAACCTCGGGGCCGTCGCCCCACGCGTATAACTCCTCACCAAATCCACAACCAGTGTCCACAGGTGGACACATAAAAGTCATAATATTATTCAGCGAGTGCAGATGATGGTTCAGTTCTGCCACCTGCACTCGCAGAATATGATTCTCAGCCTCAACACTCAGATAATTCTGAGTGGTGAGGCTGATACTGGACATGATCTCATTGTTCTCTTTTCTGAGTTGAGTCAGTTGAGCATTGAGATCATCCAGATGCTTCTGCTTCCTCATTCTTGATCTCCTTGCCGAATCGCGATTCGATATCATTCGCTTACGCTTCTTCTGATCCATCAAGTGTTGAAGATCTTGCTCAGAGCCCGAACTCTGAATCGGGTATGAACCGCCTGATGATGTTGTTGTAGTACCACTAGAAGACGCCATTAAAACACCTTGAAAGCTTGAAATTGCAGAGATGAAGATGGAAAATCAAGATTTTAAACAGAACCCATGTGGGAACAGAGCTTCTGATTGATTATTATTCAAGTTTTAAATATAAAGATACAGATTAATACTAATATTTATGATTATGATTATGAAGATGATTTATAGTAATCTATTGCAGAAAAACAGAGCATAAATCATGAAATGTAATAAAACCAGTAGAGGAAGACAACTGAAAACGATTGAACTAAATGGGTCCTGCGTCTATATGTGGAATTGATCATAAACCCCGAGAGAAACAATTCACTGAGAATCTGAGACATGTATTTCAAACATTAACAACAATAGATTGCACATTAATGTTGATTTTTAGTAACAACAATGGCGAAAATTTACAGATTTGAAAGAAAGATGAACAGAACAGAGCAGAAACAGGGGATCTTTGCAGGTTTTGAATCAGCAAAATCCCAGATGAGAAATTGATGATTTTGAGATCTGAATTTAGATTTGAGATGGGTTTTTTATGGGGAATTGAAGGGTATCAGTTGATTTTGAAAAATCAACTGATGATTAACAGAGAGATGATGATGATCTTAAGGATCTTAGAAAGAGAAGAAGGAGAGGGGGAAGAGAATTGGGAAGAATTGGGGGTGGATTTATAGGGAAAATTCAGAGAGTAACAAGCAAAGAAAAGGAATCTTTAGATATTTTTTTAATAAAATAATTATAAATTGTAAGTTAGGATTATTTACTTTTTTATTAAGAGGGTGTTAAAAGCTAGTAAGCTACACTATCTTGCTTTTCTGGATACCTTCTTTAGGACTTCACTTATGTGTTCAAACGAACCGAACGTTTATTGAACATTTCATTAATCGTTCGGTTGGAAGTTCGTTTCTGTCCATTCGTTTAATAAATGAACGAATACAAACAAATTTTTTTTTGTTCATTTAGTTAAAGGAATGAACATGAACACAAGTCGTGTTCGTTCATTTATGTTCGTGAACGTTCGATATGTGTTCGTTTATGTTCGTTAATGCCGTTCGTGAACGTTCGATTATGTTTTGTTTGTGTTTGTTAATGTGTTTCTTTTATGTTATTAATTTTTGTGTTAGTTTTTATTATAAGAATTATATCAATTATTGTTTTTATATTTATGTTAAGTACATATTTATTTTTGGTGGATTTTGTGTAATGTTTGTAATAAAAATACAAATTTTATTCTAAAATAAATATATGATCATGTGTACTCGTTTGTGTTCATGAACTTCTTTGTCTTCATCATGTTCATGAAAATTTGTTTTGTGTTCGTTTGTGTTCGATAAATGTTTGTGAACAGTTCATGAACATATTCATTTTCTTATTGAACGAACACGAATAAGAAATCCCGTTCGGTAAGTGTTCGTAAACAGTTCATGAACAAGTTTATTTCTTAATGAACGAACACGAACAAAGTCATATTCATGTTCGTTCAGTTCGTTTGCAGCTCTACGACTCGTATAATATTATACGAGAAGTAAAATTTTTGGAATGCGTGCGAATTATTTTGACGTGACATAATATTCTTTGATATGTGTCCATTATTTCTAATAAGTTGTTTACAAAAAGATAAGTGTACAACTTATAAGGCTCATATAAGGTCATATACGAGTCGAGTAAGACGGTCGTAAAACAACATCTGATACCACTGATGTCTGTACGACTCGTTACTCGTATAAGGTTAATAAAAAAAACCATACAAGCACCAACACTTTTACTTGTTACACTCACTTACTAGTCACATTACTAATACTTTTTTACTCTAACATTCAAAAACAAAAATGATTCTTTTGATTTAAGATTTGAGAGGTACATTAAAAAAATTACAGGGAGTAGTTGAATATAGCATCTCTTATATTTGTTTTATTTTGTTTTACTTTTCTAAAATATTCTTTGGATGTTTAATTATAAAAGTACATCAAGGGGAAGTAAAAGAAAGAGAGCATGTGGGTGAGACATGTGGGGGCCCAAAACAGTCAGTACCGTCTACAGCGGCCCAAGAAATAGCTGTATGCCTGTATATATACTAGTGGTACATTGTGCATAATCACTTGTACACTTTGCCTTTACTTCAATGTGTATGCCGAAAGCAAAATTTGTGTTTGCTTAATGAGGGCAATTCCTAAATACTTCCTATAAAAATTGGGTTCTAACTATATATCTAACTTGTAATAAAAAAGAATAAATATTTTTCATTATTTTATATTTGACTTTATATCACCTGATGATATATATATATATATATATATATATATATATATATATATATATATATATATATATATATATATATATATATATATATATATATATATATATATATATATATATATATATATTCTATGATAAATGCTGAGTTAGTTTTTTCAAAATAAAAGAAAATTTATTGAATTTCGGTAAGATATAACTTAAAGGATTTGTTAACCAGAGACACGTTTATAGCATAACTAATTTAAAAAGAAGAGAACCATAAAAATCGTATACTTCGCTTGTCGGTGTTACTTGACATAACATAAGTTTCTTATACATTACATTTTGAATCAAAAATTACAAATAATTATTAAATTCTTTACTTAAATTTGGTCTACTGAATATATTTACATCATATTACAACTTTGCCAAACATAGTATAAATGTCACACTTGCTTACACTATACAAGTTAAAAACTTATGTATTATATGAGTTAAAGATGTCTATATCAATAATCTTATTTAATGTTTTGATAATTGAAAATAATATAAACCTTTTAAAACCAAGGTGTAAAAGTTATAAAAAGAATGATAGATATATATGAATAAATTAATTAATTGATTTTTTTGAACGGTGATGGCTATTAGAACTTAGTGGCATGACCCTTATAGCACAGGTATGTCCATACTTCATACTGGATTTCAATCATTAGTTTGACGCTCGAGGATGGCGTTAAGCCGTCCTAGGAGAAAATCGACTAGCTCATAAAACACCCTAACTTACAAATATCTGAAGAGCACATTGACAACTTCTATTAATGACTACAATATTTTTGTACTGAAATGGGATTCGAACCTGTGATCATTAGGCCACAAGCTCTTATCCACACAAGCTACTGCCAGTGGATCAAATGACCACAAACCAAGAATTAAATTATTATTAACCTTTGATTACCATTTGCATGCCACACTAAAGGAGTTTTTAAGTGTTAAACATCCCAAAATCAGTAAATGACTAAAATAAAAATAAATTAATAAACGTTTAACCCAACAAAAAATATATAATTTATCCCTAGGTTACATTAGTCAGAAGTACTTAAAACTATACACTTATATAATATGAATTAATAATCAATTGCTTAAATATACATTAATTGTTTATTTTTACTTCATCAGAAAATTTTCGTTACGATCACGATGGTTTCCTACTACACGACCCCACCCCAAGAGTCCCGAATAAAGGGAAAAAGGGGGAAATCTTCAAAAAAAATATGTTTAAAAAAAAGCTGAAATTGAGATCGACTTAAGATATTGAAGATATATCTTTTATTCTTTTTTTATAAATATAGTTTCAAAGCATTTACAGTTTTAAAAAAAAGGAGCAAATAAAACTTAAAATTTAGAAGATGGAATTTATTCTATGTTCCTGTATATTAATAGGTGGCTTTAATTTGAGGTTACTTCGGTATCTCGTTGCAAAGACTATGGTGTCGAGTTGGTGGTCCTCACTCGTTTTGAAGATGAGTCACCAAACTCTGTACCCATGGAGGAACGACTAGCCATTTAGGGTGGCCCTTAAACAATTTTCACGACGTTAGGTGAATTTTCCCTTCAATGCGTCTTCGTTTGATTGTTTGCTTCGTTTGTTGGTGAATTTGTTGTTGTGGATTCTAGCAAACTTTGTGACATTGTTATTCATACCCTTCTACTTTGAGCTCACTTGATAGATCGTACCCGAAACTACATACTAGTGATTTAAAAATCAAAATGTTCAAGGACTCGCTTTCAAAAAGAGTCAATGGTTTTTTTTATATATTTGTACCACCAACTCTACATTTTGGTTGGCAATGCGGGTAGAGGTGCACAAACCAAGTTCATAACCCAAACCGGGTCAGGTTGAACCCGGTTCGGGTCGTTGTCAACAAATTTCAAACCGAGTTTGACCAGGTTCCGGGTCGGGTCCAAACCGGGTTCATTTTATGTAATTTTAAATAATATGGTGGTATCATAGCGGGTTGAACCGGGTCCGGGTCGTGGAACACCCGGGTTAAAATCAGGTTGGTAACCAATGGATCAAATTATGCTTTGCTAGTAAGAGGTTTTTATATACAACCTCACAGACACATTATTATATAATATATTACTCCCGGTCTACGTAACTGTTTTTTAAAGCAATCTGGACCGTTTAAAGTCCAATTCGGTGAATCTGGACCGTATAAAGTCGACGGTTATGACAAAAATTTACGGTTACGTGCGGTTACTTTACAAATCTTTGCACCTCACACGGATTATACACGTTTTCTTCCTCCAGCTTTATCCTCCCCACGTCGCCAGCAATAACCGCTTCATTAGTTACCTTCTGTGTTAATATATACAAAACACTATCATAAGAAGAGATGTTCCGATTGTCACCGTGCACCACCACATTACCGCTTCATTAGTTACCTTCTGTGTTTATATTGGCTTTCGATTTTGGTTTTAGTATCTTTGCTGTTTTTGGAGAGTAAATTAGGGAATTGTCGTCGTGTTTCTAAATTGACTATGTAAACATATCTAGCAACATGAATTTAACACAATATATTTCTTTCTTAAGGTGTCATGGTCTTGCTTTTCAAGGTTATTTTAGTTTCTTTTATTTTCATTGATGCTAAATGAATTGTACTTTTATCTTACACACACTCTTATGTTAGAAGGTACTCAAAGATAGTTTTGATAATATAAGTCAAGGCAATGTAGTAAATTACTTAACTTTTTTTAGAATATGTTTTATGGTAGAGTAAACGAGTTGTATTTTAATTATAATAAATATTATTTTTATTTAGAATGCAATGAAAAATGATTATATCATTATGTCATTTATTTACCCGACCACCGGACGGGTATAAAACTAGTTCTTCACTTATTCAGGGTGAAACTAGGGCAGGGAGATTCTTTGAAGTGTATGGGCCAACAAAATATTATAATGGGCCTGGACTTGAAGAGTAACAACTGGTCAACTGGATACACATATAAGCCTTAAAGAAAATAAAGTTGGGCTAGGAATGGCTGTAAACTTGTAATTAGGCCTAAAGGGGACGTAATTAGAGACAAGGAAAACCGGATTTTAGAAAGAGAAATAATTAGGTCGGTCTGGTTCGGTTCTGTTTTTGACCGGCTTGAACTGGTTGGGCTCGGGTTAAACCGGTCTAAACAAGGTAGGTTAAAAACAGGCGTTCCGGGTTCAACGCTAACAGTTTTAATACCAGATTATGTTTGGGCCAGTTTAGGAACCGGTTATTTTTACACCGCTAACTCGTGTATCGGGTTCTCATGCCCCTATTCATTGATGGTGGGCAGAAAGGTAGAAAAGAAATGAAGTTTCCTGAGACTATTGGAGGCTTCAAAGCCACAAAAGTCAAAATTATTGTGCTAAACAAATAGTCAAAAGCTTGTACGACTCCTTAAGCACTATCAATCTAGGTTCAATGGATGAGTTGTGGGCTGCGCTCTTGTTAATTAATAAGATCTATCAATATAGGTTTTAACGGATTAATTTTAAGTGTTTAACGGTGGCACACTAGTAAGCGTTTTAAGTTCCTCTGGCAGATCGGTATTTAAGAAAGTAATTTATTTCATGTGGTTTATTTGGAAGTTGCTAATAGAGGAAGTACGGTATGATATTGTTTCCTAGGCATTTAACGCTGCGCGCTTCATTGGATTTCACACAAGTGTTCAAAAGCTATTGGCACTGCTACATAAAGGACTTGGTGATGGCCAAAACCGTAGCATAATTGTCGCTATAGGCTCTTTGGGACGATTTTGGACTGAGGGGATAAAAATCGTTGATGGGAAAAGTATTTTGACGAACTTGTAGCGAAAAGTTACTTGATTGGTATTTAGCTATGGATTTTGCTATGAGAGATTACGATTTGTGGACTCGTTGAGACGGAAATTACTGTGTACCCTTCGAATACATAGCGATGGAGGTTGCGACGAATCTTTGTCCAAAAGAGTGAAGTTTTTTTTTCTTACTAAACAGGGACGGATTTTGGCAATTATTAAGGCTTTGGCGACAGGTTTTACGATGGTTTCTTTAGCTCTTTAGCGGCACCTTGCGATGGTTGTGTGTGATTGTTGTCACCTGATTTCCGTCGCTAAAACTCGTATTTTCATAGTAAAAGAAGCATTTTGTCCCAATTCTTACTGTGAACTGCACCAATCTAATTCCGAGAATTGGAAACCAAACAAAAATTAATTAATATCACAAAACAATACGAAACTATAAAATTAATCAAATTATCCAAATTTAATACAATAGAAATTTAAATTATCCAGATTATAGTATTTATAAAAGGAACCATAAGCTTAGCTTTCTAGTGGGTTATGTGGGATTTGTCGCAACAATCGGTATCTCTCGTTCATTTCGGCCTTTTGTCTTCTAATTTTCGTAGAAAACTTGAAATAAACTTGTATAATCTGAGTGTCGTGAATATAACTTTCCTTCTCATGTCTCTTGTTGTTGATTTTTAAGGTTATCGAGGTTACTTTAGTTTAATTGAATTTTACGTACAACTAAAGGGAAAATTACATTAAACATAAATAAAAAAAACTAAATGGCCCGTTATTTACAGGAATAATTTAACTTGCATGCTTCTTGTTTATATTTTCTTCTAACTTTAAAATTGTTTCAACGGTAAATATATTGCTGTCAACTTCGAGACAAACAAATGCTCACAAAGAATTTTAAAGTCTTACTTAATTTAAGTTAATCACCATAAATATTTAATTATATAATATTTGATTTATATAATTATTATTTTTCCAAAAGATGTCTATTTATTAGTTTGTTCATCGACCAATATAGATTTACATGTAAGATAAAACCAGACATCACGTTTGAATAATAACATATCTAAATTCTGAAAGATTGGAACCACAATAACCAAATCGGCTACTCAAATAATTCTTGTTCAGGCATTTCATAAAACACTACATATGCACTATCTCCATCACCACATTAACCAATTTCTCTTAACCCCATTTCATTCCTATCAACCCAACTCCATACAAGTTTATTGAATTGATACAAACCAACATGAATTCTACTCTACATCGGTGATTATACCTTGTAATATTTCTAATCAAATGTACCTGATGAAGCCGAGGCTCACTGACATTTGAGCCATCATCATTTGCATCCTGGCTAACAATTTTATAGAGCGTGAATGGCGGTTTCACCGATAGCGTTGAATCGTTTCATTTGAAGGTGTAACGGACCCTAGGGATATCATTGAATCGGTTCAATCAATGAATGAGATGAGAAGAGGCGAAGGAGGCAGAGGGTTGGGGAGTAGTTGATCAGGCGCGCCTTACGAAAATGGTTCAATTGAAGGAGGCGGAGGCCGGAGGAGGGTAGTTGATCAGGCGCGTCTTACAAATATGAGTAAATTACTTTTCTACCCCACGTTCTTGTATTATAAGGTAGTATAGATACAAGATAATAATCTATTACCTTTATCAAGTAAGTATGTTTATATAGTATCAAACTATGTATTAATTTTTAAAAGTAAAACTGAATTTCAGATAACTAATTAATTGTGTAAACTGCGAACGCGACAAGGAAACAAAGTGAAGAAATTAGAAAGGTTCGGTTAAATGGACAACCCAATATTTTAAATCAACACCTCAAAATTTCTATACGTGTCGTGTAGCCACATACGCGTCGTATGGGGGGTCATATAGGGATATATGTGTCGTATGGCCCTCTGACAGCCCCCTGATTTTTTTCTCGTAGTCAGTGTCGAAATTCGCTAAACGCGTCGTATAGCCCTATATGTGTCGTATAGGGGGTCGTATAGGGCTATATAAGGCATATAGCTCTCTGACAGCCCCCTGAATTTTCCTCGTTTTCAGTGTATTCGATTATATACTCTGCGTATGGACTCATACGCGACGTATATGGGGGTTTCGATTTATCTGGATGGGTGTCTTTATATCATGAACCAATTAGAATTAGCTTTCAGCCTTGGACTCAACTCAAAGGAAATTTTGTTGTAGCTTGAAATCCTATTCCTAATCATGTTTGACCCACGTGTTATCCCAGGCAATAGACAACAATAAGTATGCCTTTCTTTTCGGTTTGCTGGTCAAATCAAATACCTTTGTGTGTACTTTTTATTTTTGTAATTAACAATATTATACCGAGTAGACTTTAAACATGAAAATAAATTAAATATTTGATGCTTCTATAAATGTTGACATTGTATCTTTGTATTTCATTTAATTTTTTCGTATTATAGGATGTCGTCTCTAACATACGTGAATGACTGATACTTTCTCTATTTCACATCAGTATCACATCATATTTCTGACGTTTTCATAACACGTATGGCGTAGTCATCACTTTCTACATTCACCTATTGTCACATAAACGTCATATCATTTTCCACTCCCCCACTACTTCATTACATAAATGGTTTTCACATCTACTACATTCCACTGCAAAGTTTTTTATTTTCTAAAAATACAAATAACATTAATATTGATAAACAATTATGTAACAAAAATAAATATTTTTCGTAAACAACTAGTTAAAACACACGACAAAATTATAACACGACAAAACATAACAAGTGCTAAAAGTAATTGAAAACCATAACATAATAAGAATTAAAAAAATTATTATATTTTCTTGATTTGGCGAAAAATCTTGGCCTTCAACTTTTCGATCACTCTACTTGTTCTCTCGTTAAGGTGATTGGTGTTTGATAATTAAAAAAGACACATGAAGCACTAAATGTAATAACTTCTATAATGTATTTTAGATTATTTAATGGTTTAAGCATTCATGTATATATGTCTGTGATTCTCGTTACTATTATAGTGACACATCGGCCTAGGATGTGTTATATACAGGGACCATCTGTTTAGTTAACCTTATATATAACTATCTTTACTTTTAATTACATTAATAAATATACTAACGTAACAAATAGGTGTATATAGAAATATAAGTTATTTTTGTATGTATATATATAAACAAGCGTATATAGTAAAAACTCACTCATGTAATAGAGTCTGGATAGGATGAGATGAGAACAAACATTGCATTTATCTCAGGGATAAAGATACTACTCTCAAAGAGACCTCGACTTGAAAAAAATCTCCCTTTTTTCGCTTTTTAAAAAATATAGAAAAAAAATATAACAAAACAGGTATTGTAACAATATTTATTAGTAGCTAAACAATGAGAAACATTGAGAACATAAGTACCCCATTAAGGTAAAAATCAAAGAAAGTAAAGAATTCAAGAACAAGAAACTTGATAAATAAATTGTAGAAACTAAAATCTCGTAATAAAGAAATCAAACCATATATACACCCCATCGACCTCAAATTACAAGAAATGTTGAAATTGGTAAGTGTTCTAGGGCATTTGGAAGTTATTAAGTGTGAGGAAAAATATTTCCATTAACATGGGAGTGTTGGTCATTTTAGTTTGCTAAGAAATAACATAAAATGGATTTAGAGAATTGAAACAAAACATATGTAAATTATATCTAAGAAAATCACTTTACCAAAAAATAAAATTATCAGTCAATATCATCAAAAAGAAAACATCAATATATAGAACTCTATCAAGAAATAATTCAATGCTAAACCAATCAACCGTAATGTACAAAACCTTGAAGTCCAAAGACAAGTTAAAATAAGTTTACGTGTGTGTGTGTGTGTGTATATATATATATATATATATATATATATATATATATATATATATATATATATATATATATATATATTCAAAACGATATTGTTGAAAAGATTTATGTTTTATAAAAATCAAAAGATTTGCAAAATTAATTGATCACATGTTTTTATAAAATTAACTAAGAAGAAACATTTAAACATAATAAAAAAAGGAGGGGGGGGGGGGGGTGGGGGTGGGGTGGGGGTTGGTCGGTCACCCAAACCATACCAACCTTACACAATTTTTATTTATTATACTAATCAAACAATTGAACACAATTCATTAAATAAAATTAGTACGTAACTAAAATTTAAAAATTAAATAATGCATAAGAATATAAAAACTTTTAAATTTACTACTCGTCTAGTATGTTTAAATTCTGTAGACTAGGAGCATGTTCCACATGATCATCTCAATGTTTATAATACGTATCTTAATCCCCAACTCCTAAAAGATATTATCGTCAACTATTTAGCAGAAAATGAACTTTGAAGTATTCATTCTTTATTTAGCAGAAGAGGTGCGTATTGTTTCTTGGTGTAAAAAAATTACAAGAGCATGGGTTTATAAAGTAAGACCATAAGAATAGTATTACTTTTTATAAATCATAAGGCTCCCAACGGTAATATACATCAAGCAGCTTTCACAACAGGTTCCCCAATTCGTCAACCAACTCGAACCACTTGGGACAGTGTACCCACGCTACCTGCGAAACCCAATCAACATACCCGAACCCCACTCCCCGATACCCTAATCGAAAAACACACCTCTTATCACTACGATGTAAAGTAATACAATTTCCTTCCATTGTGTATATACACATTTACAAAGGTCGGTGGCATATGCCACCGGCCAAAAAACCCCCTCAACTTTCTTTATTTGATATTTTTTACCCCTAAACTTTTTGTAAAACTTTGAGAAATATCACTTTCACCCCTTAAGTTTTTAAAGTTCAGGATTTACTCCTGTAAATATAAATTCGAGTCCATCATCGTTAGGACCTAATCAGATGTGACTCGACTTAACTGTTTTTCGACAAACGCCTACGTTTTGATGTAATTTTTTTTAAGATATTAGTTGAGTCAATTTTAAACGTTTTGACGTAAGTTTTGTTTGGGAACGCGTCGGATCAAATATAATATATTTTTGTTTACTCTACGTCTCGACGTAAACTTAATTCAGTCACGAGTCAAATATAAATGTTTCAACATATGTTTTGTTTGGAAAAAAGTCGGGTCTAATATAATATGTTTTCATTCAACGGTATAAATTCGAGTCACACTACATATTGGCGTAAATATAGTTCAAAAACGAATCAAACCGGTTGTAATTTATACATTATCACACAACGTACAGTGTCGCTGCAATACGGGTAAAAATGCTAGTTGTCCACAACCACAAAAGGCAAAATTCAAACATTTGACTTTGCATCACATATCACGCCTTGTAAGGTGTAATCTAAACATCTAAAATAAACACTAAACAATATCACTCAATTATTAATTCGTCCGGCCTCCCATACATCAATAACACTCAATCCGCCACGTGGCACCTCCTACCCCACTCACCAATCCCGGCCCCACCCCCAAAACAACCCTTCATCTCTCTCATCGCCCTCATCGTCTTCTTCCGATATTTTCCCCTATTTTATTTTTATTTTTATTTTCCTTTTTATTTTTTCCTTCACATCATCTCCCTCCGATCGTCCATATACTGTTCGATCATCTTCTCCAAATCAAAGGTATACTGATCAATTACGTTTGTTTGTTCATGAATTCAGCTTATATGTTTGTGTTATTTTGATGCAGTGTTCGTGGTTTGATATCGCGATTGTTGTGAATTCCAGTGGTTTTGTTGATTGCTGAGAGTCGATGTCTGGACCGCTCGATCGATTTGCAAGGCCTTGTAAGTGTTTGATTTTGTTATTTGATCTGTTGTTAAAGTGCAATTTTAGTTTTATTGTTATTTGATAGGGTTTCAGCATACCTAGGTTGCACTTTTTGTTAATTTTAATTGTGTTGTTGTGTCTTCTGTGTAACCATGTGGTTGATTGTTTATGATATGTTTTTGTACCTTCCATGTGGCTGTTTTGGGTATTGTGTTGTGTTATCTTCTTGAATTTTGATGTCATGATGTATTGTTAATTGTTGAAAAGTAGTGGTACGTTGATTTTTTTTTAGCTAGGGTATCTGTTTGTTGATTATGATATTAGATTCTGTATGTTTATGGAATTTATACCATTAGTTGTTTTTGTTTTGGATTATGTTATATGTCTAACCCTAAGAAGATGACTAAACACAGCTATGCGCTGTGGTGTGTGTCTTTTTATTTTGATTGTATACACATGACTACATGAGTGTTTGTTTGGTAACAGCTACCATGGTTGGATATGGTAATGAGTTGTTAAAAATTGAAGGTTTCATGTACTTGCTGTCGTAGGCTTTGAGGGGTCATCAGGCAACGATGAGAGGCCAGAGAGAAGAGAAAGATCAGAGAGAAGAGAAAGAAAGTCTGATTTTGAAAACTCAGAAGATGAAAGGAGAACAAGAATTGGTTCACTGAAAAAGAAAGCATTGAATGCGTCTTCCAAGTTCAAACATTCTCTCAAGAAAAAGAGCAATAGAAGAAAAGGTGATGGGCGAGTCAGCTCGGTTTCAATTGAGGATATTAGAGATGCAGAGGAGTTACGTGCTGTTGATGCATTCAGACAAGCACTCATTTTGGATGAATTGCTTCCAGAAAAACTTGATGATTATCATATGATGTTGAGGTACTTTAGCTTCTGCACATCTGTTATAGTTTTGTTATTTTCTTAATTGAACATGGCGTGCTACGGGAAACAACCTTTATATCATGTTTCTCGTTCATCACTTAGCGCTGCTGCCTGCTGTTTATGACTCTATGCTAAACATCTGTCCACAATATTGTTTTGTTCTCTTTCTGTTGTGCTCTATATTTCAAATTTCTTGTTCATATATATTCCTTTTGAATCTGGCACTACAAAAAGTGTCTGATCAGCAAGTACTTTGATGAACTATATTGGTATGCACATCTAGGCAACCTGTTTCTTTATGTCTAGTTAGCAACTGAAGCCAGATACCTTTATTAATTAAATCTTTTTCTTGACTACAAACTTGCAGCGAGTATAAAGTAACCAAGCACTGCAAAAAAAATATCTGCATCTAAACAGAAAAATTACCTTTTGCAATCCAAGTTTTTCTGCTTAGAGGCTTGGGTTATTATATTAGACCAGTAATTTTCCTTTTTTTTAATATTGAACTTTCTGTATAACTATTTTTGCGAGCATTTCATCAAATCATTCCAAGACTGCTACTACAGTTGCTCCATCTGTATATTGAGACACTTTTGCTGTTTTTTGTTTTAATTGCAAATGAAGTGTGCAGTTTTAGTTTACTATCTTAAATAATATGATGTTCTAAAATTCTTGGGCAGTCATTTGTGATGAATCATTTTATTGATTTCTTATAATCTCGGATCAGAATTTCTGAGTGCGAGCTGTATTGGTATATGACCTAAAAAGTAAAAACATGTTTTGCCATCCATACAAGATTGTAGTTGATGTTAATTTGCTTTAGGTTTCTGAAAGCGAGGAAATTTGATATTGAGAAGGCAAAGGCAATGTGGGCTGATATGATTCGCTGGAGAAAGGAATTTGGTGCTGATACGATTATCGAGGTGATTACATTTTACACAACCTTTTTTGCATTCTTCTAATGTGTTTTGTGTTATAGCATTAAAACTTATATTTCTCTTGCTGAATCAATTAGGACTTTGAGTTTCATGAGTTGAATGAAGTTTTGAAGTATTATCCCCATGGCAATCATGGAGTGGATAAAGAGGGAAGGCCTGTTTACATTGAAAGATTAGGAAAAGTTGATCCTAACAAACTCATGCAGGTTACAACCATGGATCGATACATAAAATATCATGTTCGGGAGTTTGAAAAAAGCTTTGCTTTTAAGTTTCCCGCCTGTTCAATTGCTGCAAAAAGGCACATAGACTCTAGCACAACCATTCTGGATGTCCAGGGTGTGGTATGTCCCCCCTTGTGCTGTATGTTATAATAGTATATGTATTATCATTATCAGTATTTTATTTTCATTTTGAATGTTTCAGGGGCTGAAGAACTTCAGTAAGAGTGCTCGTGAACTTGTCATGCGGCTACAGAAAATCGATGGAGACAATTATCCCGAAGTAAGATTAATTGGTTTGCAGTGGAAGTTTACCATGTTCTGTTTATCCCTACATTTATAGCTAACTTTTTATTTGTTCAGACACTCCATCAGATGTATATAATCAATGCTGGTCCTGGTTTTAGACTGCTTTGGAATACTGTGAAGTCATTTCTAGATCCCAAAACGGTTTCAAAGATTCATGTATGCACATTGTATTTTTTTTCTTTCATGTTTTGGTATGAAGGATCACAAATACACTGCATCAACTTGTTGTGTGATAATTTTTCTTTTGTTTTGAGCTCTCAGGTTCTGAGTAACAAGAATAAACTGCTTGAGATAATTGATGCCAGGTAATTTGTCTTCATGTTCCTACAATCACTTTATGGCATTTACGTATGCATGTTTGGGTCGATTTTTATTTATAGTAAAAATTGTAGTCTGAATACTTTAAAACTAAGAAATGGCATTTTGTGTAGTGAATTGCCAGAGTTCCTAGGTGGCACCTGTACATGTGCAGATAAAGGGGGTTGTCTTCTATCGGATAAAGGACCGTGGAATAATCCTGAAATCCTGAAGGTTATTATTGACCTCTAAGCATTTATTATGTTACCTAATTACTAGTTTTTTCTTTTTGTTTTTTCACTGATTGGGAACACTGTATTGCAGTTGGCTCTCAATAGTGAAGCAAGACGTGCGAGACAGGTGGTTAAAGTTTTGAATAGTGAGGGAAAGATTGTTGCGTATGCTAAGCCTCAGCTTCCTGCGGTAGGAAGACAAAACTGTTGTAATTTGATTTATTTGTTGTTTCACTTGTTCACATCAGCTGCTGGAAAATTTACTATTTTTATATTATTAATTTTATTGAGCAGCTAAGAAGCAGTGATGCGTCAGCAGAGTCAGGTTCTGAAGCTGATGATATTGCATCTCCCAAAGCAACGAGGAGTTATTCACATCTTAGGTTGACTCCTGTTCGTGAAGAAGTGAGTATTCGCCTATAGCATTCTTATGTAATTACTGTTATATCTTGTCATTAATACTTCTCAGATCCATTTAGATGATTTTAAGCTTGATTTATGAATTTGCATTTTTTGTTAAGATTATTCTTGTTGCAAGAATTAAGTTCTGTGTTCTATATAGGCCAAGATAGTTGGAGCTACAAGCTATCCTGGTCAATTTTCTGGATACGATGAATATGTTCCCATGGTTGATAAAGCTGTTGATTTCGGATGGAAGAAGCAACCTTCACCTCCAAAGTCTCATGATCCCAAAGGTTAGTAGAGGTGGCAGAATGGGCAGGTTGGGCTGACCCCCTTTTGTTAGAATTTTAAGAAAATTTGGAAATAATTAGTGTCTATCTGTCAGCTTAATGCAAGTGCAATAATAATCCGATTTGTTGAATATGATTCTAGGTGTTTTTATTGTGGCCCAGAATCATATATCACATGCCAGAACACCGCGATCTGGTGACTAAACTCGAGTCATGTCTCGCCGACCATATTAAACAAAATCACACTTTACAATGACCCTAAACTCTATATTTGTATTAAATACATCCCTTGCTAACCAAGTTAACTTAACCTACAAGATACTTAATCTATACAGGTTGTCATATTTATAGAAGTTCACAAAATTTTTGTGGTTAGGTTATAGAAGCGTAAGTTTGTATAAAAATAGTTTCAAAGGAGTTTTGCATTTATAAGTGACCATCAAATCTTAAATTAAACACACATCACTTATCCTTAATTTGATATATCTTGAATGTCCAAGGACGTGTATGCATATTGCTGGATTGAAATTTATAGGTTAACTCATGGCCAATGGACAGTCGAACTGTTCATTGATCGCCCTCTCTGTCCATCACATTTTTATATATTCAATGTTTGATCTTCTAGGCATCTGTTGACATATTAAAATGTAGGATATGAACACGCGAGTGTGTATATTTCATAGCGGCATGACATGTTCATATATCTATTATCACCAAAACAATTAGAATTTAATTAGTAGTGTTTGATCATGTATGCACTGACAACTTTTTTGACCCGTTAGAGATGAAACATAACCTGAATTGACTCATTTGTTAATATATTGGTTGAAGTTGTCACCTTACAGTACATCAGAGGCTAACCTGATTTCAAACTTATGTACAGGGACCTTTATTGAACCTGAAGCTTTAAGGGGACCAGAAAAACTTCATTCTAAGATGTGGATGATGCTTGTGGCTTTCTTCATGACCATTCTCACCATGTTTAACACAGCCATGAGGCGTGTAACTAAAAAGACGATTGTTGACTCAGCACCTGAGGTTGTCCAAAACACGGAGGAATTCAGTTTTGATGCATCAAATAAGGAGGAATTCCGGCCTCCATCACCAACTCCTTTGTTAAAGGAATCAGAAATTTTCAATTCTCTTTTGAAAAGATTAGGTGACCTTGAAGAGAAAGTCGATACGCTCAAAGCAAAACCATCAGAGATGCCTTATGAGAAAGAGGAATTGCTAAATGCTGCTGTTTGCCGTGTTGATGCTTTAGAAGCAGAACTTATTGCTACCAAAAAGGTAAATATTATTAAATTATTTTATTTTTCTCATTCTTTTATTCACACACGACACAAGGTAATTCTTCACTATAACAGCCATGTTATTGCTGTTATAAAACATTGTGAGGTCCGTGATGCATACATGGGTCTAAACTATAGTAGAAGTACTCGTCACTCTGTCCCATTAAGTTTAAATTTTGACATATACAAGTAAAATATAATTATTTGAGAAGGGAAAGGGGCTGTTGTTGCGGGGTGCAGGGTGATGCACCTAATGGTGGCGGTGGGGCTCCATATATAATATATGGAGATGAACATGACAAAGGGGAAAGGGAAACAGAGGGGTGTGTTTGGTTGTGAATGTATTGCATTTTCTGTTTCAATATATAGATGGTTAAAAGTTAATATGTAGAAGGGTATAATGGTCAAGTTTGGTTGGGTTGACCTCAACATTTTTGTCCAAAATTTTTATGAATTGTTAGTGTGAAGTATGAGTACAAGATAGTCTGATTATTCTTAATAAATTAATTAGTAGGTTTATGCATTGATAATCAATTTGGGTGACATTTGACCCAATTTACATGCTTTTTTTAAGCTAATTATTTTTTTTACCTATTTGAATCATAAGAGATAAATTATAAATCGAAATAAACGAGTCGAAATTGCCACGTGGCACCTCTAATGTTGTTTGCCAATCGGTGCTACGTCTTGGCAGGCCCTGCATGAAGCTTTGATGAGGCAAGAGGAATTGCTAGCTTACATCGACAGTCAAGAGGAGAAAAAGTTCAGGGTAAACTGAAAACAGACTTGAATGTTATTATTTTCCTAAATATTATATTAGAAAATAATAACAACAGAAGTTTAATTTACTGCTACATGTGTTTGCAGAAGAAGAAATCATCATGCTGGTGAAGAGTGTTGAATTTAAGGATGTCTATGCAACTGTTTTCTTTCTGATGCTTTTTTTCTTGTTTGAAAAATACTGCATACAACAAATATGTTTGTTATACCCTGTTCTAAAGGTGACTTTTTTATGCTTATTTAACCCTAATATCACACGGATATTAACACATTTGGATTTGCTTATCTATGACGACTATACATTTAACTCTACCTTATTCCCACGAGTCCTGCTTATGTTTTATGATTACCTGTTTTACTAAAGAATGATTAGCAAGATTGTTGTACAAACAGATAGCTCCAGTAAACTCGTTATATGGTGAACTTACAATGTTAATTTTACTAACATGCATCAGCAATATCGAACCGAAGGACTTACATATGAAGATTTTAAATTTTATTGGTTTAAATCCCTTTTTACCGATCATGAAGTCCTACTTTCTTATAACTGAATCAAAGTGGCCTAAAACGGTAAAACCCCGTAAGTTATTTTTTATTTTTATAAGAATGCCATAATGTCCGTATTCCAATACCACGTACACCTTTTTTGCTTACATATACACCCTTATTTTACCTTGTAATTACTAGTATATGTTCATATTCACTCTTATGCACAGGATATGGAATTTTTTAATGTAAGTTGGTTATACTAGGTTTGTTCATACAGGCAGTGTGATTAGTTTGAAAAGATGTAATAACTGATGTGATAATAATAGTATATCGAGTAGCAATATGGGTGAGGTTCATTTAAAACAAACATTCCTACATTTTAACAAATTAATGAAGAGAAAAGTAATCTCACCTGTGAACAAAACATTTGTAGAAAAAATCAGAATCAAATCAAATCACATGTATAAAGAAACTAAACTAGAAGTTCTAAGCACCTCTATTTTGTCTGTCTTAAAGCTTTGTTGCCTTTACAATGTTGTATTAATTGCGTTTATAGTGGCGTCCAAAGAACCTATGCTCGTGTCTTGATAACACACCCCTTATATAAACTGGTTCATGCACACATAGCCATGAGAGTTGTTAAAGTAAAGTTCTTACATATTTTAATCAACATTTGATAATTAGTTGTGGTCATTAATCAGTGTTGATGGCTTAATGTAAACTCATCGATGGTCAACCTAGAAGGTGAGCCATCATTTCATCAATGTACGAGGTTAACCTTGGTGGAGTAAACTTTGAAAGATCAACATTTGATACGTTTTGTGCTTTGCATACCTCATCAAGAATAATGAATCTCTAAGGAGGGCGTTTGTAATGCCTTAAATGAATCTCACATTGATCACATACATGAAAAATGTTGGTTCATTTGAAATGTCTATTGCGTTTTTAGGTGCTTTGGATGTGGACGAATGAAAAACTCCACAATCAAGTGCTTGGGTGAGATAAATTTTAAGCCAAGTCTAAACTAGGGTGATAAAAAGGAGCCTATGCAAAGCAGACAATATTGATTATAACGAGAGTTCGACTTGAGAAAATTTCCAAAGTTGACCAACATATGACCAGCTTTCATCGAAGCTCATAATTTATCAAGTGTTTGCACTGACTTAGCATCGAGTCCATTAACACAAGTTCATCTTTTTGTAACCCAAAAGCTTAATTAACATAGGGTCAGCTTATAAAAAAAGCCTGAACTTTGCTGAGAAATAAATCAACTTCAATTTCCAACCCTTTGAGTCTAGTAATTCATTGGGTTAGGGATTTAGATCAATTTATACAAGTGTACACTTTACACCCCGTAAGCCATGCTATAACTTAACTAAAATGCCTCTTGTCTCTTTGTGAGCCCGATTACAATATAATAAATGATACAATAATAAAATCAAAGAGACTATATGTACTTGTTTCACAACATTTACAATGCATATGAATATAAACATAAATAATTACTAGTGATTGTTCTGATACTGTTCATGCAAATGAATATAGTTCTTTGGTTTCAAAACACAAAAATGACTTCACATATAATTTAATAAAAATATGATTTAAAAATCAAATATCTACAAAAGATGAACTAACAAAATCTGTAAACCAAAATGTTGTGTTATTACTATCAATTACTACTGCACAAATTATAAACTAGAATAGAAACCTTAGAATAATAAAACAAAACTTTGTGCATTTTTTCAAGAACAATCAAACATAAAGAACATGTGAAGATAAAGGTTTTAAGGCCATACTTCATTAATTAAGTGAAAAAAACACAAATGCATAAGGAGTTGCTACAGCAGGTGAATGAGTAGTATGATAGAGTTATCTATAACTCGAGTTTTCATTCACAAAACAACTTTTTTTGTCTTGGTATCATATGTTAAGATATTTGGGAGGTGTGTGCATGCACACGTATATATATGGTGTTCAGAAAACAAAGAACCTCTTCTTCTTCCTTTTCTTCTGCTTCTCCATGTATGCCACCAGCTCTTGTTGTTGAGTAACAGATTTATCAAGAGCCTGCATAAATTCCCGTTATAAAAACCAATATGTTTTCTTATAGTTAGATAGTAACAATAATAATAATAATAATAAAGCTAGCAATAACAATGGATGCAATCATATTGTTGAAACTATTGATTCAAACCGATATAAAAGCATTTCATTAGTGCCCACACTTTCCTATTTTAACCCACTTATGTGGAAAAGGGTCACTTCAGGTTGTAGTTCACTGGAAATGGGTCAAATAGGTCAACAATAAATAATATCTAATAAATATGTGTTGAACTGGTGAAATGGGTCAAACAGGTAAACTACAAAAAATATGCTGAATTGGTGAAACGTGTCTAAAAGTCACCTAAGGTGTTTATAAATGCTTAAATTGGCCTATCATATTACTTAAAAGTAGCATCTTATTTTTTTATACACTAAAATTTCATAAATTATACCTAATACCTCTTTTTTACAAAAAAACAAGAAAGTGCTGGTGGCCCGACCCTACCTGTTTTGACCCGTACCCATATTGGCCCACCTTTAATTACTTATTTTTTTATGGTGTGAGTTTATCTGTTACCATTCAATACAACCTGCTTGTTTTGGTTTACATTATTTACTAATCAGACAAAAACAATTTTCTTTCGCCATTCAAAAGAAATCAGCCAAAATAAAGAATGTTAAAGGTACCTTCTTAACAGCAGCAAGTTCTGTTTCCAGTGCATCAATACGTTTCAAAGCATCATTAAGGAGTTCTTCTTTATCAGGTGGAAGATCAGCTGCTTTATTATCCAAAACAATAATCTTTTCCTCCAATTCGGATAAACGGTTTATTAAAGTTAGGTAATCAGCCGTGGAGATAGTGGATGCTTGTAACTGTTTCTTCTTTTTATTGACCCTATAATCCTCTAAAAATCCAGTAGAGTACAAAGTGGCATTTGTAAGTTTTTTGGGCATGTTACGTGTCATACGAAGCAGTGTCACAACTCCCATCATCAATGCCATCACAAATGTAAGCAGCCGGTTGGCTATCTTACTAGTAGAAGTAAGCTTGCAAGCATCACTATCTGTATATATTAAAAGCAAACTGTAAGCATTCATTTTAACCAAACTGGCGAAGGGTTGATACAATGTCTTTTTAGTCATTAACCAGTTCAGATAGAGGTGGTGATCTCGACATGTTTACTTATGAAAGGTTAGTTTCGTTGTGTTTTATCCCACGGCAACTTTAAAAAGCTTAGCTAAAAGGGGAACGGGTTGAGAGTCGCCTATTATCTATATGTAATCCATACCACCTCCTAAACTGTTTTACTCAAAGAATTATATAATATTATTTAGTAATCGTAGTAACATATTCATTATTTATAAATAGGAATTCACAAAAGAGTTTCAGGTTCAACCCAATCCAACTATCCAACCTGACATATTTTGAACATACTAAAAGATCACTAGTTTTAACCCAAACCCATTTTGATCCGTTACGCTACCCACCACTCTTGCCACCTCTACAGATTCAATATAATGGAATCACCTTTTTGATAAATATTTGATGACCTTAGTGAGATTAAAGTTTTTATTTTGTACCTCTGGAAAGGGAAAGCTTCTGCTTTTGTTTACAAGAAGTTGCATCAACAGCCTTGTCAACCATGGGCTCATTTTCACTTGGAATGTTTTTGTTTGTAGAATCCTATAAATCAGTTTAAATCAAACTTCTGATTAAGAAACATAAGGCAAAATTGAAATTTGATTCACATTAATGAAAAAAAAATTTATGCATATCTCCCTTTGGATTTAAGCACTCAACACATGTTGTGTAAAGATTAAAGCTATTTATGTTAACACCTTCTTTCTGTAATCAAGATGATATGCTTCTAGAAAAAACTTGTACATGAACGTGTTGAGAAGTATAGAAATCTAAGTATTAAGTAGCTTACATCTTCATGAACAGAAGACAGTTGTGCAGGCTTGACATGTTCTTCATTGCATACAACCTCCTAAATCGTTTTATTCAACAATTTAGATTACTATTGTAGTAATATATATTTGTAATCATATTCAACATATTATTTTTTTAAATCAGGAAGAATACCTTGTTAGAAGACTGTTCCTCAGAAATAATCTTTTCTTCTGGGATTGAATGCTTTGAACATTTATGTTCACCGTTACGTACCATCTGCCACACAAATTGAGTTTAAAAATTTTAAAGATAAATACATCATACATGAAGTAACAGAAAGTAAAATGACCTTCATGATATCTGGATCTTGCCATGGACCTCTATCAGATCGCATGCAACCGCCTTTATCTGCACAGGTGCAGGTACCACCCAAGAATTCTGGAAGTTCACTGCCAACATACGCTAGGAAATGTATATCAATCAAAGTGACATGTCATCGATGACCTGGTAATTATTTTGAAAAAGTACCTAGCATCGATGACTTCAAGGAGTTTGCTTTGGTATTTGGGGCCCAAAACCTAGTCAACAATGTCATTATTTGTCATGACTTTGAGAAAACTCGATATTTTATTTGAGGTTAGAAGATTTTAACAAACTAGACGAGTAGAGGTGACCAAATGGATAGGTCAATCAGGTCAGGTAACAGGTCAATAGTTACCTTTTGGTACATTTTGATATAGATCACGTTAAATTGACCCAATAGACTTTTTGCCCAAAGTTCACTTTTTAAAAAAAATAATTAGTGCGCTTGTATATGATTACAGAAGTCATATCATTTTGATAATAATATAACTTTCCTAACAAAATGAATTAGAAGGTTTTTATTTTTTATTTATTTTTTATTTTTTGTGCTTTAAAATATATTTTGGGCAACTTTCAACCTATTTGCTTGTTTCCTTTAAGCTACCTTTATAATTCTATCAATTTGACCCATTAGAGGTAAAACACAACCATCGCTGACTCGTTCATTATTATATGGTCAAAATTTGTCATCTCTAGTACAACTGTCAAACTTACATGAATCTTAGCAGTAGTCCTTGGGTCAAGGAAGGATTTCACTGTGTTCCACAAGATCCTAAAGCCAGACCCAGCATTGATTATGTACATGCGACACAGCGTCTACAAGGGAAGGGAAAATAAATAAATAAATAAATAAATAAATAGGAGAATGAAACTTTAATATAAAGAGGTATATTAACAAAGTTCTAGATCATTAACTCATGATTATACCTCAGGATAGTTGTTTCCATCAATGCTCTGGAGACTTTGTATAAGTTCCCTAGAAGCTTTGTTCATGCTTTTCAGTCCCTTTCATTACCATACAACTAATTTGAGTAAATTATCTTATGCAGATGAAATAAAACTGAATTATACATCATAAATTTGACAGTAAATTATGTTATTGCCTTTTTTATGGGCTATGTTTTCTTCAATTTGAAGATGTAATCTGGATAGTTATTGGTAGATGGATAGAACCAAAACCATTTCATTCAATTTTTTTATGAATAATTAGAGTGTCAAGTGTGACTGTATGACTACGGAAACCATATTGTTTCAAGAAAAATCAAAGTTCTGAATGAAATAATTTGAGGTTTTAAGCATTAAATATACTCTACGGGAGACTTTCAAACCATTCGACCTTTTTCTTTAATGTTTACTTTTTCTCCTTTTACCCTTTTGGACCTATGGTCTTCAAATAAAAGATGACCTAAATCGATCCATTCACAAGTATATGGGTCGCAAACACCTCAACTTTAGTTGGATGTTGTAAATTGTAGGATCCAGAAAACTTACCACTCCTTGTACATCAAGAATGGTGGTACTCTGATCAACATGTCTTTTAGCAGCAATTGAGCATGCAGGAAACTTATCACTAAATATCCTTTCAAATTCCATTACATGGTATTTTACATAACGGTCAAGGGTTGTGGCTTGCAAAAGCTTGTTAGCATCAACTTGACCAAGTCTTTCAATATAAACAGGCCTTCCATCGATATCGACCCCATGATGACCATGTGGATAATATTCAATCACACTTTCCTTTTCTTTAAACTCAAAATCCTAGAAAACAAAATGCGAATATGAGATTTAGATAGAAATTAAATTAAGCTCGTGAAAACTGAATGTGGCTATTTTGGCTTATTTTAGTTGCATATCTTCTGAAAGTACCTCCATGATGGTATCTGTACCAAACTCCTTCCTCCACTGCAACATATCAGCCCACATTTGCTTGGTCTTCTCAATATCAAATTTTCTGGCCTTCAAAAATCTGTAATGTCATGTCGAAGTTGAAGATTAATGTTGTAAGGTCACCTGTTGTGAACATATCACTTAAAAATAGGCTTATTTCTTTGAAATGGTAGGAAGTATGACATGGCAATTTCGACCCATTAGCTGAAAAAAGATCCACTCCGGGCGTGTTTTATCTCTGACCGGTTCAAAAGTATAACTAAGTGGGCAACAAGTCAAGCGCATTGAAAGTCGCCCTCAAAGTCTAGTTTCAAGTACACAACCCCGAAATGATTTTATTTACTAATTTTTGTGAGACGTAGTTAACATATTAATAGTTTGTAACAAATTTAGATATGTAGGTGCAGAAAATGACTTGTTCAACCAACACCCGTTTTGAGTTTTGACATGTTACCCAACTCGTCCGACCTGCCTATGCTGCCACCTCTACTAGGAAGAGAAAAATGGTAAGACCATAAACATTCAAAAGTGTTTACAGAAAAATTTGTAACCTTAACATGGTATGGTAATCGTCATGCTTTGCTGGCAATAAATCTTCCAACATCAAAGTTTGACGTAAAGCATCGACTGCCTTCAATTCCTCAGCATCATGGATATCTTCAACCACAGCAGACATCACTCTGCTGTTCCTCCTTCCCTTCTTAGTGAACGAAGTTTTAAACCTTTTAGATGCACTAATTGCCTTCTTTTTAAAAGAGTTGTGTTTACACTTCTTTTCATCATCATGGTTTTCTAGGTCGAATTTTTCCATACCTATTTATTAAAAGAAATGTTAGTATGTTGGTTGAGGTTTGTGATTCCTTACATTTCCCAAAACTGGTGTTTTTCTGGTTCTATGGAGATAAGAATACTAAATACAGATGAATCATCTTTTGATGGTTTCTAGTTCTATAAAACCTGCCCCATAATTGTTTCCATAGTGCATTTGGGGGCAAAAGGAAGGTGGAGCTAAGATAACCATTTGGTGGCATATTATTAAACATATTGATGCGTTATAAGACTTTTTATATTCTTTTCTCCTATGGTTGTTTTATGTTACGATGGCTTAAAAAAACCAAACATAAAGCCCCTAAAAGGCAGCATAAAGGAAGAAAAAGAAAAAGGGAAGGCAAAAGCATACTTGATCGAACAGGGCGATCAAGAGGTCCGTGCGTATGGTCACTCATGTTTGCAGCATGTAACGTTGATTCCGGTGCCAAATTTAGGGCCATTGTCAAATGCCTACACCTTTTGGCCAATACATGTTAAAAACCTTTATCAAATGCCAAAATGATTTCAAAATCTAAAGAAACCTGAAAATCCATACCTGAGTGTTTACATAGGCTTGCTGCAAAACCCATTCACAAACAACAAAAAAAACATTAATTTCCATCCAAACTTCAATCATCATAATCTATAATTCAAACCCAAATCATAATTATTCATAAATTTCAAATTTCAAACAACTAACACACAATTCAAGAAAAAAAACGCCAATTTGCTCATACCAAATCATTCATTGATCATACAAATCATCCAACCATCAAGATTTCGCAATGGCATTTACACAAACAGTTGGCGTGCATACCAAAAGGGCATTATTAAAATCAAGAAAATGAAGCAGAAATCATTGAGGATGAAGAAATTCATTACCATTGACAAGAAAAATTGCAGGACCTTTGGAAGAGGAGAAGGGGGAGGTGTTTTAAAGTTGCATAATTTCATCGGCCAACAAAGAATCCCATGATTTTTTGAAAACCACCCATTAAATATTGCGAAAGATGGTGCTGTTTTTGGGGGAATTTCACATTGGTTTCACCAGGTGTCGGTCAATTCATAGACCCTTTGTTTGACCCATATACACACATATAGATATATACGTATAGAGAGATAGAGTTGTTAATGGCAGCTTGTAGCTACTGTGACTATGGTGATTAACCAAAAGAGTTGTTAAACAGAAGCCCTCTGTATCTTAACTAACTTACCTGCTTTCTCACGCGCCTAAAAACTAAGTTGATTGTGGATTTTTTTTTATTTTGTGTTAGATCGACGACCGATAATGTTACTGGTTTAAGTTGTGAAAATAATCTTTGTAGAAACACAAAAGTATAGGTAAATCAGGCGTATTTATCTATGTTGCCTGATAAACCCGGACATTTTGAATGCGAGAGCTTTACGCACTAGTCTCTTATTTTTATATTATTAAAAAGGGGTTTGACACCCAACTAGTATCTAGACGCTCGGAATATGGCCCGTGAAGATAGTCATGGTCGGTAAGCTCTTTAATCAACCGAACAACTTTGCAATGTGTCAAATCAATCATTTTTGGAAAGTCATATTTATAAGGTCATACTTTAATACGGGTCTACTTAATAGGTCGTATGTCTTAATACAACCGTTTGTGGGGTCAAGCAATTTAAATAAACAGGTATTTATCATTCCTTCAGATTCCATCCCTTCCCTCCCATTGCTAAACCCATGATATCCAACTTTTCCATTCATATACCATTTTTCACTTAATCCATTTTCACTTAATATTATTAAGATAAATAAAACTAATATAAAAGTTGATTTAAAATATAAAACTTCTAAATAAACAAACATTTTATTAATTGAAAAAATACAAAAATAAATAAAAACGTAAAAGATACAAAACAATACTCGTCTAGATCTAGTATGTAGTTGTCTGCAATATGTTTCACAAGATTCGACCAAATGTCATTGTGAGTTTAATTCCATTAAAATATCAATATTACTTCATCATCATTTTGAAGATTGATTTTGTGTTTATTAATATCATTGCACCTTCATCTTATAAACTCATAATGTGTTATACATTATGTTTTTTATTTTCAAAGGATGCAATGCCCATGCAAGCAATTAAACTATAACTAAACGAGCTTTTAGACAATCAAAATCTCATTTCAAGTCCTTTCTAGCTACTTCATGTGCTACCTTGAAGCTTTGTCATAGATAAGTACATGATTTCATAAAAAGTTACCAAGTGGGGTACATCGATAATACTCATGTTGTATTTTATATTGTTTATTTTAAATGGTCACTTGATGCAGATTCATATACAACCTCATTGAATAGTGCAATCGATACATGGTGTTGATGTCTTTGTTGGAACCGGCGAGACCAAAGAATCTATGCCAAAGCCATAAATATTTCGAAGCTACCCCTTCGAGCATAATCGTGAAGTAATCATGATCACATCTCATAGTCGTCAAGCCATTTAGGCAACTTCTCCTAGACCGATGTATACAATCAATGCTATCTAGCATTCTAGAAAATCATGTTTGGTTTCGTGTGCAGTGTATAAAAGTTGTATGCTCTTGGATGTCAGTCTACACAAATAATATATATTTTTTAATTATCAACTAACACACTCACAAAAGTATTATACACTTTTACATGAAACTCTTTTGGACATATTGAAAGACTCATTGTACGTCAAGAAATCCCCTCATGTTAATTGGCTTATTGCAAATGAGCACATTTTAATGACGTAAAATTCATTTTCATCTAGCAACATAAGTTGTTTGAGATAAATTCGAAAGTTCCACTTCATGTCACCAACTATATGTAGGAAGAGTACTCTTTGGATCTGAAAATTCCCTGTGAACAAGTGTTCACCAAATATTAGATTCACAATGAAACAATTTGCTACGAGATGATCATGTGCTACTTCACGATCTCTAAATACACGAACTCTTAACTTGCACTATCTTCAACTTCATCATGTGACGCTACTTGAACAATTGCAGCAAGAAATTGAAAGTTACAAACATTCATATAACTGTTTTTTTCCTTTTCTTGCATTTTTTTATTTCTCTACTTAAATTATCTCGGAAACATAGCGTAAAATAATATTTGATTACTAGCTTTAGTAAACTCGTGTATTACACGTGATGAATAAAAAATATTAAATATAATAAAAATTTATTAATTATATATCGATATTCTAAAATAAGATATGATTAAAATCTTTATTATAAAAAACAAAATAAATTTTATATATCAAAAAAAAAGGTTTTAAAATATGTCATACTTAAATACTTTCTTATTATAACTCTCAATTTTAATTATAACTTTCAATTTTTTTATATAAAAAAATTTACTTTTTAAAAACACCAATTAAAAAATATTTTGTATTTTTTAAAAAAAATTGATGTTCTAAACAAATTTCTAATTTTATGGAAAATTATTTTCTTAAAGTTAACATTAGTAAAAAGGCATATTTTTTAATTTATTACAAAACTATTTTAATCTATTAAATAATATTATTAATAATTAATGTGATTATTAAATAGAAGAAAAAAGCAAAAAAACAAATTAGATAGAATAAATATGATATTAACATATGACACTCATATATACCTTTTTATTAGAACGGAGATTTAAATAAGTAAATTAAATCCTTACGTGACAGCGACGGACAAAGGATCCCTGGAAAGCCACGTGGCGACACAAAAAATACACGTGGACATTCCTCTTGGAAAACACAATTCAATTCCATAACCACCAGAATTAGCACGAAGAAAGACGAGAATTAGCAAAAGGGGAAACGCAAATGCAAATGGATCTACGAAAGGTTGAAGAAATCGTGAACGATTCGAAAGGTGGAATCATCGAGAAGAAAGATGCGATCCTATCAACATTCTCCGACGCCGATTCCGACGCCGAGCCCACCACTCCACCCGTTGATTCCGCCACCGCCCTCCAACTCTTCCTTGATCACATTCCCATCTCCTCCATCCCTGGAATCCACAATTCCCCTTCTACAGGTTACTACATTTTCAATCACAATTACAATTCCCCTGGTTGTATAAGACTTGTTTGTCACGTATCGCTTGTATTGTATGACAATAAATACGAGTCTTTTAAGATTAAAAGACTCGTTTACTTATTCATCGGACTAGTCTTTTGGATCAAGTATTTAGTATTGGTATCTGAACAAAAATGGCCCCGGGTTAAATGGGGTTTTTTATCCGTTAGACTAGTCTTTTGAGTTAAGTTCTCTGATTTTCTTTGTAACGATAGGAACCATGGGATAGAGTATTTGATATATTTTGAGATGAAGTATCTGATATATAACATGGTATCAGAGCAAAAAATGGCTCATAAAAATATCATATGGATTCCTTCACCCATCAGACTAGTTTATTGGGTTGAGTTCTCCTGTTTGGTTCATACTAGTGAGAATCAAAGGTGACCAACAAGGATGTTGGCCATTAAGGAGGTCGAATGTTATGGAATGGAACTATTACAAGGCATGGATTTGTCTCATATCAGTTGTATCTACTCTTATGGACCAAACAATAAAACTCATCTCAAAAGACTGGTTTGGTATGTGAGGGAGCTTATTTGGTCTATAAACCCCACATGGGTTGTCTATACAACTGATCAATGTACATTGCAGTGGTTCTAGTCCATAACATGATATTACTCAAAATTTGTGGCGGAATTTCTTTTTGAATGGTATGATCGACGTTATGGTTTGAATGTATGGCAGTTTTGGTAGTGAAAACGCATACGTGTATGAAGGATGGGATTAAGATGTTGTATGACAAGAATGTGAGTGGAGCTCTTATTGATGATAGTTCGGGACCAGATCCGACCACCAGTTTCACCACATCATTCTCCCATCCTTATGTTGGATTCATAAGTTTTTCCAATATGGTTCTATGGTCTCTCCAGGTAATTCCTCTGATGCAACCATAAGATTATTGAAGTTGATATATATGACCCATTGATGGTTATTAGTTTAAATTATTAATCACTTTGGTTTTGTTCCCAAATGGTTCTTATGATGATGATTGCTGTTAATAAATTGAATACATTTGCAATGAACATTTATCATATCACATTTATGTTTGATAGCATTGTTGTACAGAAAAACTGGAAGTCTATTGAAAGTATTGGTAATATTAGAGTATGATAATATTAGATATGTTTTAAACTTAAGTTGTTGTGTAACACACGTCTTTATGCTAGTTGTATTAGAATACGCATTTTAAGTTCTCGTTACGTGCCTTTTTTTAGAGGTTATGGGTTTTTGTATGAAACATGTTCACCAATGAATCAATCAAATTCTAGGAATTTCAAAAACATCAAAGAGGAAACAAGATTGATCATGCTAAAGGTTTGAAGAAGATTAAGCCACACGGATTCTTCTCTTTGCTTGATAAGATACCAGTTGTTTCCGAGGCTAAGGTGTTCTCTCTAAACTGTGTTTACGTCAGCATATGTATCTTAAGCATTAACTAATCACTAACCTTTGCCTAAAAATAATCTATTTCTGCTTTCAACTTGAACGCTTTAGATTTCTGATTTGAACACGACACCATACACCAAAAGATCAACGTTTATTTTCCTTGGGATAAGCTTGTACTAGATGTGGCAAAATGTGCGGGGCGTGGGTAATGGATCAACGGGTCGAAATTTCAGCCTTTAGGCTATATGGGCCATTTTTAAATTGTTTGATGTTGTTGACGTGGTCCAGATAGGTGAATTAGCCGCGTCATTTTTGTGGAATCCTGTATTTCCTGTAAAACCGGACCAGAGCCTCTTCCATGTTCTTTTGTTGCTGTCTAAACACCGGCTCAGTGTGGTCCCTGTGACCGAACATTTCAGCTCAAAGGTCGTGGGCTATGTTACTGAGGTAACTCATCACTTTTATACATATTCGTAACGCGTATGTGTTCATGTGTTCACCTGTACCAATTCTTTCATCACAAGGACAGATGCTTAAGTTTAATACTTTTGTTTTGGTAGCATTCAGTAAACCATATACTCCTACAGTCGAGCGGGCTAGAGTGGTTTGACAGCATTGCAGATAAACCGTTATCAGATTTCAGGTTTCAACTTGTGAACTTTTCACTCACCTTAAATTACCATAAAGTGGTTCCTATCGTATGCCAATAATATATCAAATATGGAAACGTTTTAGTAAATTAGCTAATCTTCAAAGCTACTTTATCAGGTTCGAACAAAGTGACCAAATTGTTTCAGTCTACAACGATCAAAGCATTGCACATGCAGTTCATATCTTATGGAATAATAAAGTTTGCGCAATTGCAGTAGTGGACCGACAAACAGAGAAGCTCATAGGATGTATCAGAGTCGGCGACATTCATCATCTTTTAGATGATGATCACATATTTACCGAGAGAGAGTATACACAATAACTCTTATCCATATCACTATATCAGTATATCATGATATAGTTATTTAGCCATTTAAAACCACTTCTTGCATCTTTTCATTTGCAGGGATAGAACCGTTGATCAATTCATACACACAAATACAGAACCAATCAACCAAGACGTGAACCACGAGCTCGGGGCTCTTATATCTGCTGGAACTCTTGCACTGAACAACAAGTTTGAACCGAGAATGGACTCGCCTGTCACAAACACAGAAACCGACACCCTGAAGCAAGCTATGAAGGATATAGCGGAAAAGAGGAGCAATTTTAGTTTTCTTGTAGATGAGAGTAGAAGGGTAAAAGGAATGATTACATTGAGGGACATTCTTATGGAGTTTGCTCCTCCTTGTATGGACTCTAGGATTGATGGTGGTAGTTTCTTTGACATGGCTTTGAAGGAGTCTGGGTGCACCATAAGGAATGGAACCATGGTTCATCTTAAATGAAATGATGGAACCGTGGACCGTCGCTTGGTCCTTGTATGTTTGACTAGTTGGTTATATATCACTTAAAGATTATAAGTAGTTTTTGAATGCCCTTTTAGTGTAGCATACAAAATTGGCTTGGTGCAAGGGCTTGATACATGTAGCAGCATCATTCTTGACATGTTCTGAGTTGATTTGTTTGTAAACCTTATGTACAAGACACAATTACAGAAATGCAGGCTAATACGGCGTACATCAGGCCCAGTTGGTGCGACACCCTTGTGGACCCGTGCATGTGGTAGCTTTATAGCACCACTTTTTATGTACGAAATATGCAAGTGCGCAAAATATCACCTATTTTAATTATTGCTCGAGCCACAACTTTCCTATATTATTAGAACCATATGAATGAAATCACTCGATCTTTGTTACTATAAAGCGCATGTGTATTATTAAGTAACTAACGCTAATGATAGTATTCTAGAATGAGCATCAAGATGTATCTAGATTCTAGTATTTGACTTAGCTCTCGTTTTGTGCATAGTCTCGGATGGACTGAATTGCTTCATGATTTGATGTATTCGGCATTATCATACACTTTTCTATATTTCTCATGACTTAAACACATAACTGGGTCTCCAAACAACATTCTTCATGATCTTGAATGAATATTCTCCACCTATTTTTTATGTAAGGTTCATATACACTTTATTTATTAGTTTTATAATATTCAAATCTAATTTTTTTTAACGTTATGTTTTTTAAAATTAATTTCGATGCTAGTGAATTATATGAACCAAACTGGACATGAATTTCTTATTTTATCCATTTTGTTGTAACGTTTTAAAATGCCAAGTTATCGGGCAAAATTGAATTTTAAACTCATCCGATTTGACTCCAAATTTTCCTTCCTCTGATAATCTCATGCCGTTCTCGACCATTGCGCTGCTCCTAGCAATTAGATGCAAGCCGTCATTGAACGCATGCCTGTTGGAAGCCTTGTAATCGGCGTCAACCATGTCCCAATTCGCCCAATCTGCAGCGCCATAGCTGTTCAATCTTTAAGATTATAGCTTTGTGGTGAAAAAGATGGAGATATTGAAGTTGACTTGATTGATTGTTCTTCTAGTCAATCTTTAAACGTATTTGTACTTCAAGTTACCACATTTTTGGACCACCATGGATGAAGGGGAATGAGGAAAATCATGATGAAGAAGGGGAAGATGGTGGTTGTTAAGTTTTAACCGAAAAATTTAAGAAATAAATAAAAAATATATATATAATAACAAATATGCCCTTTCACACACCTAAAATTCATAAATTTGTTAGTTAACCCCAAAAGATGACATGGAATTATTGTTGAGAGCAAGTTTGCAATGGGATAGTAAAAGTTTGTACTTCATTTGTAATTAAAGAATTTGAAGATCAAACCATAAAATCTGATCAAACCATAAAGACTAAATTTACAATTTTCTTTTTATATCAATTATAAATATATTTTTCTGTTTGTTTTAATTATTAAGTTATTTATTTTCTTAAAATAAAGGTGACCAAAAAATTAATGTATAAGCTGATGATAATATGAAAAAATAAAAAATGTTTGTGGAATGAATGCATTTTTAAAAAAAAGTTTATAAAGATGTTTGAAGGGTGGTGTTAGGTGACTAGACATGTTTGTGGACATTTGTGGGTTTATACTTTATACACTACGCATCCTCTTACAAAATTTTTAACTTGGCTTATACAAATATTTAATATCTTAAATTTGTTTCCTTAACTTGTTTTACAAAAAACTTTAAATTCTTAAATCTAGTATTGTGAATATTTTTGTTTTACAAAACTTTATTAATTTTGTAAGCCTTTACATTTAAACATGCTATTAAGACTTTACTTATTGTGGACGATGGAGGGTCGATACACAACTCAATTGTTAGTATCGACCGTAGATATTAGTTCACTAAATCTTTTGAGTTTTGTTTAGTGCACTCGGCTGTTGATACAATATGTGGCATCATCAACCACAGACCTTCTATGTGTGGATTTATCAGTAATTTTCTAGTTTTTGTATGACTTTAAGCTTATGATATGATATCACGAGACACGAGGATAGACTACGAAAATATTCTTATTTTTATCATAATAAAAAAATATACATTTATATTTATGATCCCTTCATACACTAATGTTAACAACAATTGAACATATTATGTTCATGATGAAAAAACACAAAGGGTGAGTTTTGAAATTATGGTATCCAAACTCATGAGTCACCCATTGTTGTATTTACTTACCATTGTATTAAAAACCACCAAATTAAAACTTGAAACTAACAGAATCATAGTAGTGTGTCTAAATAGCTGCTGATGGTAGTGTACCTCAAGTGTGGATACAACACTGAACCTTCAACACCACCAGATGCCTCCACTTCAAAACATGTCTGAAATCCTTTCACAAATGCGGCGTATATGAAAACCATTTCCATCTTGTCCGGATATGGTGTTTCTAAAAATACAGTAAGTTTTATTCAATTCAAATGCCATGTTATGATGTTTAAAGTCCCAGAAAAAATAGATAAACTTCTTTTCTTTCACATTACCTTTGATCTTTTTGAGAAGATCTTCTTCAGAAACGTAAATCTTCTCAAGCTGCTTCCCGATCTTGTGTTCCCATATCTCAACTAATTCGTTCATGGAGTATACATTTCCTGGTGGTCTCAGATATAAAACCTTATTCAGCGTTCGTGGGTCATCCACTGTACTAATGGTGAATGCAGCAACATCTCTTTCCTTCACAAATACGCCTACGAATTTAAAAAAATTGCTGTCATTCTTTACGTGTTTAATGCATGAAATAAAGAAAATGAAATGAGTGGCAAAACCACAACTTTTTAAGTAGGTGCCACAGTAGAAAAATTTTTACATTCACTTTAAAATACTCTTTTTGTGACAAGTTACTGGGTCAAACTACAAGAAAGCAACAATATTGGATACACCTACCAATAGATATTTTGCCAACAAGAGGGTCAACAGACCTCAAATTCCCCACTAGTTCCACCAATGAATGGAACTCTTTCAAAGTATTGGAGAGAAGATTGCAGCAAATTGCCACCAGAATGAAGTACATTACAATCAAGATAATATAAGTTGGATTTAGAGTGGGTTGGGTTGGGTTGTTCAGTCTATGCTTTTTGTTCAACTATTTAAAGTTCAATATCAATAACCAATGCATTATATGTGACAACAAAAACAATATGCAATTTAATATGTGTTCAGTAAGAAAACATTTTGGGCAAATTACAATCGATTTGTCCCATGCAATTCATCTTACAAGTTCTTGTTTTAGCTAATTTTTTTACTCGTTTGACCCATTAGAGATAAAGACGACCCAAATCAACATGATTATAGTAAATCTGTAAATGTATTGGAATTTCCACTTCTAATTCCAAAAGACATACCTTTGACATTTCCATCTCCAAATATGGTGACTTTATCCCTTGGAGGGGACTTGAGGCCCGGCTGAACTAAAGAAGGAATCAAATAACTCATGAAGAAGTTGCAAGAAACGTATGTGTAAGGAATGCCCTCCGCTTCTACAAGTCGTCTAATTTCAGATTTCCTTGAATAAAATCCTTGATCCATTTCAGATATATGAGTTTTATCAGGATCCAGTCCGAATTCCGAAGGAATAAATCTCTACAACAATCATGTGCTTCAGTATAAGACGTTATAACTTCTTACACAACACACCATAGCAGACACAGAACAATGGTTAAAGCATGATAAAGACATAAACAATGTAGCAGAGCTTATTATCTATATAGTTATTATCATTCAATTTATCACTTATCTTATTATCTTGTAATCGGTTAAACCTCCATAGCAGTTAATCAATATATGAAGAAAAAAAACCTAAGTTCTTGAAATGTAATATCAGAATATGACCTGAATGCATCCAGCTTTCTTAATGGCGGAAATGAGAGGCTTCTGATCAAGAACTTGCTTCGAATTTACAGCGCATATCACAACCTTCACCTGCTTAATCGCCTCAACAAGACTCCCTTCATCATTCAACGAACCCTAAAAACCAAACTTCAAAACCTTATTCTCATTTCATCCGCAATTTCACAATCAGTTAATCACACACTCCTAATTAACCTATATGCTACTGTTAGCACATCAAAACGCACATCAAAATCAAAATAGACGCTAAAACGATGATTAATTAGATACAACAACAATGAGTGACGGTTGAAATTGGTGGTAGAAGTTACCTCGAGAACGATTGCACCGGAATCGGAGAGAGTTTGAAGCTTTTGGGACTTTACGGCGTCGGAGAAAGTGGAGGATCTGATGAGGCAAAATGTAGGATGAGATGCTTGGAGGCTAGCTTTGGCGAGTTCAAAACCTAATCTACCGGTTACTCCTACTATCAATATGCTAGATTTTGTGCTCTTTGGCTTCGGTGATTCCTCCATTTCTGCCGGAAGTCGACGCCGGCGACGTTAATGTAACCACCGTCTACGGTTGTCTGATGGCTGAGCTCAGGTAAGAGTGAGAACATACGATGATACGCTGACGCAATTAAAAGCTAATATATCGTTTAACTATTCAAATGTAAATATCTGACCAATTCAGATAACATGTCTTAACCATTCAACATTAGATCTCTTAATCATTCATTATTAGTATAATGATTAACCATTTAGATGCAAATGTCTGAACCATTCAGACATTTGTTCGTGAAACAAACAGTCTGAACCATTAAATGCTGAATCATTTAGATATCTGAACCATTAAAAGACTGATTAAGAGGCTGCCAAACAGCCTCTTACTTATTATCTTTTAAAAAAAAATTTTGATTTAATTTTCTATTATACCGTTTTATTACCTTCTATTAATTCCTTTCATTTTTAAAAGTATTTTTTGTTATTTCACAAAAAAATTTAGTTTATAATTAATCCAAACATCTTTTAAAAAATTACTTTTGAAAATTCATAAGTTAATGAGTACTTTTTTTTATTAAAAGTCATTTTCAATTAAAATAAGCAATCCCAAACATAACCTTTAGGGGTGTTTACGATTGCTTATTTCCTTGAAAAGTTACTTTAGTAACTCCTAACTTTTGAAAGTTTACTTATTAACACGAAACAACATAGTTTTATATATGTAATAGCAGAGTTATATATATGTAAGAATATTTCATGTTCGTCTCGTTCATTATGATTCTGTGTCCTTTGTGTTCGTCATGTTTATGTGTATGTATCCTGCATGCTTACCTATGTGTATATCCTTTCAATTCACCATAGTCTTTTTAAATTCCTCTTCTTTTTACCGCCATCCGATGGATACACACGTAAGTGACGAGGTCGCTTTGACTACAGAACCATGTCTGTCTGTTGGAGCGTTATTCCATCCGGTTCATAGCCATCTTCATCTTGATTACATATGTAACCGAGTTCATTATCATCATCATCTTCATTTTGACATTACCTACAAAAATTCTCTTTTATCATATAGATTTACGTACCTCAAACGTTTAATTGGTTTCGTGTGTGCTTGATAGTTGACAGAATGCAAATTTAGACTATCAGTAGATCAATTAAATATATTACATTTACCAAATGGATCATCAGCAAATTGCAAGTACTTAACCAAGTTGTACAATATATATTGCATAAGTTTGAGTGACAAGAAGGTGATTTTTTTATATGACAACATGGTACGTTATAAGTTGTTAATGCATGTCCACACTTTTCTTCTCGCGGGTTTTTGATGCCAGTAGTTTTAGTGTCATCTACATTTGTAATGTTTTTCAAACCCTCTCCAACCTATCCCCATTATTTTTTTTCACTTTTATTAATTTTCATTTGCCTTTTTATAACATTCAACCTAACTTTTATGTTAATTAAATAATTATATTATTTAACTTTTGAGCTTTATATTAAACGTATTATTATTTTAATGATCCGAATGGTTATTTTATTGGTTTTCTACACTTATCTTTTTAGCGATACGTTCTATGCAGACCGGGTGAGAGAGATCCCGGATCGCATATGATACTAATAATTATTTCATTATCAATATAGACATATGTTTAAGCAAGTAAATTTGAAAATAAATGTTATTTTGTTTTAAGAATAAGTGTATATATAGTTTTTTGCTTATACATATAATTTGATCTTTGAATATATTTTCGCGCCATGCTACTTTGTATTTACGTTTTGATATACTGATACGAGTCTTCGAAATTCTATACGTTTTTCTTTACGTATTTAATCATACCTATGTTACCATCGCAACGCGCGGGTGTGTCACCACCTGGTTTCCACTCACATAAAAGAAATTATTCCTTTTCAAAACTACTAAAATAATCGTTGTGCGACTTTCCCACTCAATTCCACCGACTATTTATTCGTGGCGGGCGGGGGTTGCTCAATTCAGAGGCGAAGCATAAGGGAGACGCGGGGGGGGGGGGGGGGCTCTGCTCTTTTTTTCGTTGGCAGTGTTAAATTTTAGTCCGATGGTGTAATTTTTGAGTTCGCCCCCCTAAAAAATATTAATTTCGCCCCTCCTACGATAATGTTGAAGCTCCGCCACTAGCTCAATTCTCACATACATTCCAAAACCCACACAATGATGAGTTTCAGACTGCAAACTCTGAACGAAGAAGAAGAAGAAGAGTACACATGGACCCAAAACACCTCCACCGACCACTACACCACTTGTGAAATCATCATCGCCGTCGATCACAACCCTAAATCCAAACACGCATTCGATTGGGCCCTCATTCACTTCTGCCGCACCGGCGACACCCTTCATCTCGTGCACTCTGTATCCGGTAAGTAACGGTTAGGCGATTTAGTCTTAGATGGATGGATATATAAGTAGAATGTAGCGGATGAATTGATCAGTTTGTGATTGTTGTTACGGAAATGTGTTAGGTTTTGGTTAGTGAGTTTGTTTGGTGTGGGGGTTAGGTTTGAAGAATAGTGTTGTTCATGAGGCGTCGCAGACGCTGATGGAAAAACTCTCTGTGGAGGCTTTGAAGGTTGCTTTGGTGAGTCAGTTTTTACTAGTTTTTGTAGTTGTTTACTTTTGTTTGCTTCTAGAATAATATGTTCTGTTAAATTGGCATTTTCATCCGATTTGATGCATTTTGTTATTTTCATTCAAAAATAATTTTTTTCTCGGTGCGTCATTGACTTGTAAAAACTTGTCATTTTCATCCAATTTCGTTAACCTTGTTTATTTGCCTGTTAAGTAGCCATCACGTGCACCTCACATGTGAGGGGGCGTTTATGTACTTTTACACCTCACCGGGAAAAAACCTAAATAAACATTGTTCAATTGCCCCGAACATTCAAACATTATTCGATTGTTTTTAATATTCAAAGTTGTTGTCCACTTAACGGGTATAACAAACGAAATTAACGAAAGTGGGTGAAAATGACAAGTGTTTAGAATGTCAGGGACAAAGAGGGGAAAAATAAAGTTTTTGAATGAAAAGGACAAAAGGCACCAAACCTTAGAGATGAAAATGACAATTAACTCTATTTGATATATATACAAGCTTACACGATTAGTGACCGGAATTTTGAGTGTATATAGTAGTTGACTTGAAGAGTAAATCTTAGTAGCAATAGATACTTCATCTATTTCAACCTAAAGATGCATTGATGATGTTAACTATTGAGAAATATTGTGTGAGACTATAGGAGGATTTTTCTTAAGCGCAGTGAAGAACTCCAAACACGAGGATGACTTGCATACAATACAACTATATATGTAGGAGAAAATACTGCTTATTGCAAAATATTATATAATTGTGATAGAATTCTTATGAATCTTGGACCTCAGCATTTCACATATCGATTGTTTAGGTCGAATAAGAAATTGAGTCATCTTTTTACTAACTATAGTTGTATGTTTACCTGAAGATACTAAGCTAATTTCTTATATAGTTTGGTGCTTGTGATTCCAAATGCTCTTAGATGTTTGCAAAACGAATACGAAACAAGAATATAACATGGTTCATAGGGTTAATGTAATCGATTTATGTACTTAGCTGAAAATAGAGAGATTTTATTATCATTTTCACAACCAAACATAATACATTCGGATGTCTATTTGTAATAATTAGATTAGGTTTAATAACTTGCTCCCCAAGTTTGCACAACCAACCGCAACCGCAGAACCAAGCTTAAAGTTTCATATGAGCCAAGCCCATAATTTTTTGTTCTGATAGTCGTCATAGAAAACTTAGCGTTAGTTCACCAATGTAGAGAGTTGGCACATTTAAGATTAAAGGCACAATCTACCACTAGAGGTACATCCTATACTAACGGCAAACCTATGGAGTAGCTAACACCAACACCTACGAGTAAAGGCATGAGTTGGCTTACATAATGTTAACGTTACAACTTACAAGTCTCATCTTTTATAAGTTTTGCGCTGTCTATCTCAAAAGCTGATCAAGAGAAAAAGTCTTAAAACGGATGTTGTCTGGCATTTAAAGTTGCCAGTGTACATGCTTAACACCGACCAGCACATAAGCTGACTAATATACTGTGAGCTTTTGTCGAAGCTGATTTTCTGTCAGATTCATAACTAAACAATGTGATCTTAATTTATTAAATTATACGAGAACAGTAGAATCTGGGGAAGAATCGATGGTTTATTTGGACAAAAAATGAATACCTATATGAAGAGTTGTTATCTCGCACAATATGTATGTCTGGTTCTAGTTAACTCTAGCGGTGGGTGTGAAGTGATAGACAATAACTGCTTGCTGAAATTGATTTTTTTCATTCATCATTTGTACATTAAGTGTGTAGTATTCTCATTTTCTATCTTCTGTATGCTATTATTATTTAAGAATATATATTACTATATGTCTGTACTTGTTAACACCGTAACATTAGGAAGTAATTAGGTAGTCTGCACTAGAGAATGTGACATACTTTTGTGAGAGGAATGATCAAAGAGTTATATTAAAAATGGTCCTAAATTATCTTCTTTCTGAAGAGGTTGACTGATATCCATCGTTTGGCAAGAAAATCTTCTTCGTATGTATTTTTGCTGTTATTTTTCCTTGCAATTTGCGTTATGTGAAGTCGAGAAATTGAATGGTTTCAAGTAGATCAGTGCCTGTTGAAGTGGGCCTTGTGCAAAAAAGGTACTAATTTATATCGCGATCAGGTGAGGCAAACAAAATCAACAAGATCTTGCTATGGATGAGGCCGGATTCACCCGTCATTGTTGCATATGGCTTGAAAATGAAAGAAAGCTGCGGCTCTTAGGCGCCTTAAGACCAAGTATATGTAGCAAACTCACAGGTAGTTTTCATGGTCCCCTTTGTCTTTGTATAGATTTAAAACTGATGAGAAAGAAAGAGATTCATCTTTAATGTTATAATCATGGCTGCACCCACTTGGTGCTAACCACATTTGTACATAGAGTAATTCGATTCGAGTGTAGGTTGAGTTTGAAACTATCTTTTGATGTAAGCATGGGTAGATAATTAAGGTATAATTAATTTTGTTACTTATAGTTGTAGTCTTATAAAAACTATACTACGACAATTCTAGTCATCTTAGAAAATAAATAGAATAATTTACGGCGCTCTATGCATTAAGTAGACTATGACAAACTTTAAATTAATTTGTCGTTCCCTTTCAGCTGATAGTTCTACGATTTGACTCATCTGACTAGTTGGAGACATAACACAACTCTCATCAACTCATTCATAAACGCATGGGTCGAAATCATCACCTCTAGATGAGAGGTTATAGGTATCTTGTACAAATATTTGATCCTAAATGTTTTTCTATTTAAATAAATTAAAATAACCACTCTTAGGCAAATACACTTGAAGCCCATTCTGAATACACTGAATGTGGTTTTTTCAGTACCCCACTTCCCAATTCAACCTTTATTCAGTTATGGGCTACTTATTTATAATATTAAGACTGGTCAATTGCTTCTATGTTTTTGCAAGTTGCTATTTGTAGGCCAATGTGGTATTGGACCACCATATTGAGAATGATTATGATCATGGTTGAAGTTAATTGATATTGTGTGTCATTTTCTTGGTCCCTGCCTATGTTTCCATCTTTTACATAATAAATACGAAAAACCTTATCTATATCATCATATATTCATCGACATAAGGCGGAAATCTTGTTTGTAATATACATTCTATATTCTAATTATTGTTCCTACAATGCCAGTATACGTACTTGCATATACGATATATACTTTTGGGCAAATGAGTAAAGAATAATGATCGATAACATTTCCACTTAATCCGTATAATGACCTTCCAATGATCACATCTCCATCTTCATACTGCTTCCTTCATTTGAACCTGAAAAACATACACAAGTAAAGTCCTTTAGATCATTCTTCTTCATGATATTGCGTAATAATTCCTACAACTATCGGTTTTTCCATCTGATTAAAACCTGTAAACCGTAGCGTGTTGGACTGTATGGTATGCTATAAGTGCGTTATTTCTTTTTGAATGAAAATGGTTATCTAAAGGACCAAATGTTTTTATCATTTTTGGTGGAAGACAGAGATAAAGAAAGATACCTACTATGCAACTTTCTTGGCTATTGAGCTTGGACCCATTTATTCTTTTAGAAAATCATTCCAACTTTTGTGGGCCTTTCTCAATAGTCACTATCTTGTTAGTAGTATTGGAATCATTTTTTCATGACTTTTATGATTTTTTTAGTTCAGTTCACTTTACCTGTAAACTGATGGGATTGAAATGGTATCAATGTTTCTTGTTCAAATTCCAATTTATACAGATTCTGTAAATCAGCATCCCAATTAGCAGCTGGCTGAATTTGCTGCAACAAAAAAAGGTTTGATCTTTGGTAAGAAACTGTAAGAAACTATGGGCTATACTAAACTGTAAAATTGACCTGTATTTTGGTTTCAAAAGTACAAATATTTGACTTCCTTTTAACAGTCAACAAGAGTTACAATTGAAAGAATGAGGAGGAAAGATCAGAAGAAATTACATTGAAACAAGATGAATCCATAAATGTTTCAGGGACCGAAATCGGAGCACTAATACTTCTTCTTAATCCCATTTCCGCAGAGTTAATTCCCATGTCGAATCCGCAGTATGAAACCACTTGATCCATTGAGTTCAACTGAAAATATGCAGAATTAGCCGAAGAACACCCGAGCACTGGAAATTCACTGGTGGAGGACTGAAATATCTGATAATAGTAAAAACACAAATTTTATTATTAGTAGTTATAATAATTAACATCTAAAAATTCTCACAAAACTTGTTGTTCAACTATGATTATCTATCTTCTCACCTCTTTCGCGAGTACATTATCGATGTTGAAATCTATCTCCGGATTAACTGTAGCAAGCTTCATGGACAGAAACTGTTGTAAACCAAAATACCAAATTATACAAATGTCAGTATTTTATTCATTAATTCTCTTAAATTGTCACACATGATATAGTTATATTAGGCAAAAGATATTATTATAGACCAAATGCTTAAATTGAGTCATAATTACCTCTACTTGTTTTTGTAGGGATTGGACATAATTGATTATTTCATCAAGCATTCCAGCTTTTCCTGTGATCTTGTTGCACCCAGGTACCAAATCCTGTAGGTACTTCATTCTCTCACTAATTTTCTCCCTCCTCACCTGTATATTGTCATGATCATCAATCTTTTTGCATAAAAAACAGTTAACTAATAATAATCATGACAATTAAATGTTAATCGTTATTCGGTTCGCCTACCCTTTCGGCTAAACTATGGCTGTCAGTGGCTTGACCGCGACGCGCTCGAACATGAATATAATCAGGTTTTTGAACCTCAGAAACCTTAGATTTCTCCTTAGATGAAGTGTTTGTGGAACCTTCTTTGCTGTTGCTGTTTTGATGTGTGATCCTAGAATCCCCTTCAGAACACCCTTTTAGCTTCTTTTCTTTATCAGAAACAACCTGAAAGTGTCACACATCAAACTTACAAATTTAATGAAAATTATGTCCTTTTTAGGAAACTTAACATTAAAACATAATAAAATAAAAAAAAACACAAGACTAAACCTGTTGGCTTTGACCCTTATCAGCAGCAGCAGCTTTCCTCTTCTTATGTGAAACCGAAGCCGAAACCGAAACCGAACTAGAATTCCCCTGCAGAAACATTGTCTGATCCACCTCTAATGGTGCACAATTAGCCATCTTCAAAACAGTGTTTGAATCCACATACCCATAACCCAATTGACCACCAAACGGACCCCCATCGAGCCCGGCCCAATACTCGTCCATCCCCGGGTCGGGTTTCACGACCCCTAAACCCGAATGGTTCGCAAACATATGATCAGTTCGATCAAAAAAACATTGCTGTTGCTGTTGTTGTTGCTGTTGTTGCCTGAAGCCAATGTTTGGTATCTCAGGATTCATATTGAGTGATGAAAGTTGAAATTAGTTTAGGTAGGTTTGTTTTGTTTGTACCAAGTGTTTACATGCCAAACTCACGTCCTCTCAAAACCCAACCCAAAATGCCTTTGCCTCTCTTTTTTGATGTAAAAAGACCTTTATGTACGTCAAAGTGTGATCATATTTCTCTTTTTGACATGTAAGGATAAGTAGGGGAGTGGGGGTGGGTTGGTATAAATATATATAAGGGAAAAGGTCCTCACCACTTATGACTCTTTAACTTAACTGGTTGAAGTCAGTTGTACAACAATTAAAATTATTAGACAAATTGAATTTTAATAATCCATACTGTTAATTTGACCGTTAACATTCTCAACTTTCACGTTTATTACTAACAACAGTCTCAATGATATAATTTCAATCTTTTACGTTGATTTGGACTCCATTACATCCGCAATAATGATTACGAACGAAATGAAGAAACATACAAGTTAAATTTAGCCTAAAATAAATACAAACCAAACATAAAAAGTTGAAAATTATGTCACCGAGACTGTTGTTGATAACAAAAGTAAAAAAAGTTAGAAGTGTTACTGGCCAAATTAATAGCATGAATTATTATCGGTCAATAGGTAATAGTTTTGATTATTAAAAATCCAATTTGCCTTATAAATATAAAAGTCATATGTTCAGATCTCACTTCAAGTAATAATGTTTAGGGTTGAGCCAGAAGTTTTTTTAGTTCTGGGTTTTCTTTTGTAGAGGTTGGAGGTGCGGTCCCATCTGAGAAACAGATAGATAGACTCGATAAAATTAACATTTATGATTCTATCATCCGAAACAGAATCATTTTCTAAAAGAAAAAAGAAAGGGGAAAAGGTCGCCGGAGAGTGACACCTGCCGGAGAATGGCCGGAATAAATGAGAGGATAGAGGAGAGAGAAAGCAACAGCCATCCAATGTAACCACAAGGAGTGGCCATGGGCTGTGGGTCCACCTATGACATGACTGCCACGTGGGTATGTCCTGCACAACTCCCAGTTTTTTCTTTTTTATTATTATTTACTGCTTTTTTTATAATAAAGAAAATTGAAAATTTGGATAACATTAGCCAGCTTCTTTTTATATAAAATGGGATATTCAAATCCCAACACCCCCACTTTATTTGTTTTCTGTTTTAAATTATCAATTTCCGATACATATCAGTCTCTAATAATATTTAAAAAGTTTATAGTTTCTTCTGTGTCATAGAATTGTTATTTTTTACTCTTTTTTTTTTTAATTTTGCTGCAACAAAATGGCGGTGGGGTGAATCAATATATTTATTGTTAGTGAAAGGTTGAATAAAAAAAAAAGAAGTTATTATGTTGCAGCTTTTATGATAGAACACTAATATTGGTATATGTGGGATTCAAAAGTTTACGATAGAACACTAATAGAAACTTTCAAGTTTAAGTTCTCTTCTTGAGGGGAATCAAGTGAGGCTATTACGTCACTCCTTGAAGGTTAAGTGGGAAATTAAAAATGAAAGTTATCATCAGGCTAATATTATGTAAGAATAATGTTATACTTGTACACTTTTTTTGTTATAAGTTCAGTTAATCAACATATACAATAATTCATAAATGTAATCTAAATTTACGTTTGGTTGATACATTTACAATATTAAAGGGTCTGGTTTTAAATCATTTAACTCAAAATGTTTTAAATTACAAACTCGGTTGTCCTTATGTAACATTACTAATATCATTCCTTGTTATTATACTTTTTATCTTTTAAAGTTATTATGAAATGTTTATAACATAATTAACTTTAAAATGGGTATGTGTTTCGTTGATGGTGTTAAGTAGATTACTAGAATAAAATATAATCTTTTTTGAATGGTCGGATATTAAACTATCTATCCTGATCCGTTATACCAACACATTATTGACGAAGTTTGAACTCTTGACCTTAAAAAGTAGTGTTAGAGCATTCACACTATCTTCTCCATTCTCATCTTTATATTTACAACAAAACGGTATGTTTTTACTCTCTTTTTCAATCATATAATATTTTTTATATCTTTATCATTACATTTTCTCTCCCCTCTCCTTACAAACACTTCTAAAAATATTAAAAAACTGAATGGGAGTTGTAACGTATTTCTTTAAATATAAGAAATCATAATACAATTTTCATAAAAAAAATGTTCTTACACTCACAACCACTCACAACTATTCATATAATATAAGACAAGCACTCGTATTACAGTGAGAAACCCATTGTTAATTGTGAATGCTCTAACCACTGTTTGTATTTATGGATGTTTATTTATTTATTTGTTTTATTTTTTTCACACTAATAAATAATAAAATAAATAATTTGTGATCCATGGATAAGACCCCGTGAATAGTGCAGGATGGAGGGTGGCTCCGGGTTCTCAACGTCAATGGGTCACCTGGGGCATGGGGGTACACGTGGCAGAAGGATATTGGTGGATTAATTACATGGTATGTGATTGGTAGTAGTAACCTGAAGAAAGATGCTATTCTCTGCGGCTTCTTCCATCACGCGCCTCCATGATACGCTGCTATCACTTCAATACCCCCACGTAGAAGCAATAATATCATCATACACTCTTAATAATTAGGTATTAATACACACATATCTCATATTATAAGGGTTCTAATAAAAAGAAACCCACCCATATAAATTGACACTTCTCTATACGTTGCGTAAGGGTTCATACGCGACGTATAGGATCGAATACACTGAAAACGATGAAAATTCAGGAGGGCTGTAAGAGAGCTATACGCACCATATAGCCCTATACGACCTCCCTATATGTGTCATACGACACATATAGGGTTATACAACGCGTATAACAAATTTTGACACTGACTACGAGGAAAAATTCAGGTGGCTGTCAGAAAGGTTATACTCCCTGTATAAGGCTATACAACCCCCCTATACGACGCATATGGGAATATACGACCTGTATAGAAATTTTAAGGTGTTGATTTAAAATATTGGGGTGTCTATTTAACCATGCCCCTTTTATAATAAGTCTTAACATACTAACACTCTATATTTTAAATTAACATCTCTATATGCGTCTCATATAGCATCATACGTAACGTATAGAGTCGAAAATACTAAAAACGATGAAATTAAAAGGGTTGGTCAGAGGCTTTACATCCCATATAGCTCTATATGACCCCTATACAACATATACAGGGGCTATACGACGCGTATAACAAATTTCGACTCTAAGCACGAGGAAAAATTCAGAAAACTGTTAGAGAGGGCCCCGTATAGGATTATATGACCACCGATACGACCTGTATAGAAATTTAGGGCGTTGATTTATAATCTGAGGGTGTTTAGATATCGGGCCTCTAATAATATTGATAATTGTTATCTATAAACTAGTAGTAAACCCCCGCGTTGCGATGGGGGGCATAAACCATATCAAATAGCATCAATTTCACACACTGTTAGCAACTATCAACACCGAAAAAGCTCGTATTAAAAGAAAATACAACGGAAAAAATAAAACTAAACGAAAGTAGACGTAGAAACGTTGAACCACACATGTGAAAAGTAAAACATTAAAAACAATAATAAGTCGATCTAGAACCCACACGTTACGATGGGTATGTTAAATGGGAAAAAGTAAGCAAAACAACTTTCAACTAAACGTGCACGTTATGACGTTTAACTCTCAAAATTTATATTGTAAATCGAGAAATACGTAAAAGATGAAAGTATTAGGGACTAAAGTTGAAAGTAAAAATTTGTAGAGGTTAAATTGATATGTAAAAGTATTGTGTTTAATTAAAACAAAAAGTTAAAAGAAAAAAAAAATATACAACATTTTATGCACACTGTACAAGAATGAATGCATACCTAAGTTGATAATTAGTAATATTTAAATGCGGTGTGAGATTAATCGTTACAACATATAAGTGAAGCTTAAGTGAAATTAAGAAAAAAGATTGTTGTTAGAAAAGATAATAGTTTTGGAATATTTGACACGATTTATATTTCATTTAATAAATTTGAATAGAATAATATAAAATTCTCATGGTTTATACAACTTTTTGTAATTCAATATCTATTATCTTAAACTATAGTACAAAAGTTAATGATTTGTTAAGTATTTTTTCTCTACCTTCAAGTTTTTTCTTTAGGATGATGGTACTATCAACTTGTGATAAATTTGCACATGCTTTGTGAATGAGGGCATGTTGGCATTTCGACATGATCAATTATGTATTTTGGGAGGGCTACGACGACCTCGAGTATGGGTAGCAAGAGGGTTCTTATGCTCTATAGCTCGGATGGTTTTATTAGTTAAATCATATTGTTTATGTTCTTGAATATTATGTGTATGTTCTTAGCATCTTCAATGTACCAATTTGTATCAATGTGTGCTTATTTGTACCAATGTGCCAATTTTACTAATATGTGCTAACTTGTACCAATATGTACCAATGTGTGCTAATTTGTATTGGGCGAATTATGTCAATATGTGCCAAGTTGTACCCAAGTACCAATTCAGATGCTCGATTTAGTTAAAAATTTGTAGTAAATGGAATTAAAATGACATAATTCAAAAAGATACCAATAACTTATGTAAAATTTTTAATAGAACTAACCAAATTATACAATAAATTAACTTTATAAGTAAATAGTTATGTTACTGTTTCTAATGGAATAAATATAAATTTTACAATTTTGTATGTGTGATAAAGGAAAGAAACAGGAATTGACATCAGTCGTCTAAGAGTATGATAACACATGTAAAAGGATTAAGTCCATCTTCAACGAATGAGGACAGATGTCTCACTCTCTTTTTTACGTCAATTCGTTCGGCTTCTCTCCTCCATCGTCTTATGAACACGCCTCTCTCCTCACTATCTCTCCTGTCACATTCTCCAACCATGACCATTCATAGTCATAAATTTTTCTTCTCATCTGGACACGTTCTTTGCATCTGTTGCCCTTTCTCCCTCTGCTTCGCCTTTATATCTAAATAATAAATATACTGTTGAGGTTAATCTGGTCTAGAATTTTAACATAAATCTCTTTAACAAACATCTAACATTAATCTATGTGTGTATGGTTATATGAATTTTATTGTAAAGCTTGTCTAAGAGCTATTTTACATCTACACGAGTATGAGCGTGACTGAAATATAAATGTGAATTCAGGTGCATGGATTTCTTTTTTCATAATAAATGACTACGAGAATTAATAGAATTTGTACATAAATATTTATGATAACACAGAAGTACAAAAATCAAGGTATTTTTTTTACATTATCCATGCATATATAAATAATAATAATAATAATATCATCATACATTTTTTACGTATGTACTATAATAATAGCTTTATTTACTACAAATTCTTAGCCTCACTCTCCATAACACTGACACACATACCCACTTCACATTTCTGACACACACGCACATCTTCCTAGCGTTGGCTCAGGGCAATTAACAAGATTTTTTCGTTACATGAGATTAATATATCTAATAATATATTTCTAAGGTATGGTAAGTTATAACTTGTGTCATGTAGGCGTCATCTAATAAAAACCTATTTACTCTGCCACTCTCTATACTAAGACCATGGTGTATACTTGTGTCACGTAGGCGTCATCTAATAAAAAACCTATTCACTCTGTCACTCTCTATACTAAGACCATGGTGTATACCTGTGTCACGTAGGCGTCATCTAATAAAAAACCTATTCACTCTGCCACTCTCTATACTAAGACCATGGCGTATACCTGTGTGGAGGGCGGCTCTAGAGACGAGTTGGCGGTGTGGATCCTTAAAACACCGCACCCTTGTGACGTGGTCCACGCACATGAGAGAAATTCTTGGAAAGGTCCACAGATATGGAAACTGTGGACAATGGCTTTGTAGATATTTAATGACTACAAGAGGCTGTTTGAAAATCAAGTCTCGGTCAGAAAGAACTGACTGAGTAAGGTGTTGTTTCAAAACTGACCGGATAAGAGGAAAAATATGAATGGGTCAGTGGTGTCGATCGGGTCAGACGCGAAAGAGTGAGAATCAAACATGTTGACCCACCAAAATGTCTGGCCGGGTCAGAAGCAAATCAAACAGCCGCTACGTTTTAAAAAATTAAATTAAATTTTAAATAGCTACTTAAACCAATTTAACACAAAACACTTTCTAGTTTTCAAACCATTTCACATATTTCAACCATTCTCTTTACAAGATTTTTATTTTGTGTTCTCCAAATGATCAGTATACTAGATTTACTCTCTTTAGACTCGGATGGGATGACCACGCTTAATTTTCGAAATAATTGCTACCACTCGTGTTGAAATAGTTAAAGAGGATGCCAAGAGGTCAAACACGTCAAGGTTAACACATAGAGCCCGTTTGAATAGGGATCGTGAAGAGCGCCACCTTTGTTTGGTGGAACACTACTTTACTGAGCGCCTCATTGACGATGAGACAAGCGATGGTTTCGATTAAGCAGAGGTTTATTCCAAAATCCAAATACATCTAATGATGTGGAGCACGAAATTCAAGAGATGGCTCTGAGAGACGTTATTACAAACGTATACGTGTCTGGAAAGTTATAATAGAAAAAAGTTTGAAGCATCAAAAGAATCCGCTAGAAAGAATTTTAACAAGCATTTTATGTGCTCAAATAGAGATGAGACATTTAAAACGTTAGTTGAAACAAAAACATTAAATCAATAAAAATTGTATAAAAAACGTTTAAAACAATATAACTCATTGGTTTAATGAGAAAATTTTTCATTTTATTGTAATATAGTCGGAAGAAAAAACTTAAGAGACTTTGTAAACTATCAAAAACACTTAAACACACTCGAAATCCAATAATCACTTCGGTAGTACAATCTTCTGTTGTTGTTGTATTCTAAGAAATAGTCACGTTCTCTTGAAAGACTTGGAAATTGTATGAAGAAATGATGTTCGACATGAGTCTTAGCTTCACTTCTACTTATTATTTGCATCTTATTATAAAAATTGTAATTTGTATTGTACTTTTTTTCTTTCAAATTGTATTTATCTTCGTTGTATTATAACTTTGTATACAAACATATGAACAGTTCATTTATATGTAAAGATGACTATTTTTTCCACCATTGGTTATTTGATCCAATGACATGGGAGATTAATAATAAAATCTAGAGCTTTTTAGGTTATGGGTTTCATTTCGATTCTATGAATTTTATTATATTTGTGGGTTTTCTTTAAAATTACAAACATGATAGTATGTCTGATGTACGAGTTGTTATATAAAGATTTGACATTTAAAATAATTATTTTTATCAATAATTTTCCAACAATTTTTGGATGATAAAAATCGTGAATGGTAAAGATGTAGATGATTCGTTGGACAAGATGTGTTACGAGTAATCATTTAGATTCTCATTCTCCAGCATAATCATTCAGATTCTCATTTATATTCTCATTATTTGATTTTAACCAAAGTTCGTAGTACATGGAAATATAATTTCGGTGTATTTTTATCAAGTCAAAAAGATTTTGAAAATATTGACTAATATTTTGCAACTGTTTTTCTACGATGACTAATTTAATTATTTTTGAAAACGAAAAACTGAAACTCATAAAAAATAAATAATTAAAAGAATTTCTCCTCAAACATTACTCATAATCTTTTAAATTCCATAAAAGATTTTATGTTCATCATTTATAATAAAAAAACTATTTTGACATATATTAAAAAAAACTACTGGTTTAATTACTATCCCACACATTATGGGTCACCTCGAATGTATTATTTCACAAAAAAATATCGAATCAAGACAACTTTTATAAAAATGGTTTACTACTTAAAAGTTAAAGCACATACTTAACTACCATTAATCAACTTCTTTCCTTAAATCATGTTAATTATGTATTAATTTATGTTTTATATATTCATTTATTTGTTACTCCAAATTGGTCAATAAAGATTTGAGCAATAAAGTGATGAATGTGAATTTGAATCAAGGATGTAATAATAGAAATGTGGCAATAATAGTGAAACAAAATCAATGGTAGGTGATTGGATAGTCAAAATCACAATGACATGATGATATCTTTAGGTTCATGGGGCCAAATTCTATGCAATTCTAGTGACCCCTCTTATTTACTCCCAAATTTATTTATATCATGACTGCCCATACAACCTTTTTTCATTTTCCTATTTTATCCCTTTGGATCTCAAAAATTCTCTGATTTAGTCGGTATTTTAATGATAGTAGACAGAATTTTTGTATGCATATCAATGTTGATCCGTTGGTTTTATAGCGTTAGGTTTTCATGTGCTTCTTATATTGACATAATTCATTTTTATGTAATATTAATTCATTCATGGTCTTATGCATATATATACTTAGGCGTTACATTCCGTTCCAGATTAGGATTATGATTAAGATTGCCCGACTACACATTTCCTAGCAAAGCATATTATCTTAACTTAAAGAATGTGGTAAGAATTGGAACGCGATAGGGAAAATCATACCTTGTCAATCGACGCGACTAGGTAAAGCGTAGTGGGCACGTAGCCTTCAGAGGGTAAACTAAGTGTTAAAACCGGAGACTAGCGTGAAAGCTGGATTTGAAAGCATCGACATATTAGTTGACGCATATGTTATAAATTTGTTTAGCATGATTTTTCCTAGATTAAATACAACTTGTTGAAGATGTTCTTGATTCCTTGAGTTTTAAACCAAACTAGTTTTTTACTCGCCACACGTTGTTGTATAGATTGACAATCGATCTGACTTGTCTCTGGACTAAAAAAATGTCGAACTGTAATGTAACTCGAATATATACCGTTGAACAAATATGTATTATACTTGATCCTTTTTTTCCGAAACAAAATTTTGTCGATATGTCGATCAAATCGAACTGTACATAAGAAAAGCACATAGATTACAATCGTTTCCGAACTAAATTTACATTGACACGTAGAGTAACTTGGATTTATATCGTTGGTTGAAATGCACGAAAACGATTTATATTTGACCCGACTCGTACCGACACATACATAAAAATACAAATGTAAAAGTAGCTTTTTAAGTAAAAGATTGTATCGGAGTAAACCTGTAACTTTATAAACTTAAGGGATTAAATTGACGCCTCAAACTGACCAGTTATATTTGATATCAATAAATATTCAAAAAATAAATATAATCCAATAAATAGATATTATTATTATTTAAATATTATCAATACACCAATATTTTTATTACTTAAATATTAATAAATAAATATTATAATTATTTAACAATATAATTACTGTTCAATAGTATTTCAGTTAATATAGATGTAATATATAGTTATGGTCAAATGAATTATTAGCAGTGTGTCAACATATAATAAAATGAAAGAAAAAACCTCGTATAGGGTCGCAAATGATAGTCGAAATAGTCTATTATATATTAGTGGTAGTTTAATTTGCAATATAAAGTAGTGCTTTCAAGCCCATATAAGATTTTGGTTCACTAAAACTACTTCAGTAAAAAATAATTTAAATGTCATATAAAAAATTAATTTGGTGATAAAAAACTCACTTTCATTATTTCATATATACCATATATATATATATATATATATATATATATATATATATATATATATATATATATATATATATATATATGTATAATACATATATATATGTATATATATATATGTGTATATATATATATATATATATATATATATATATATATGTATATATATATATATATATGTATATATATATATATGTATATATGTATATGTATATATGTATATATATATATGTATATGTATATATATATATGTATGTATATATATATATATGTATATATATATATATATGTATATATATATATATGTATATATATATATATGTATATATATATATATGTATGTATATATTTATATGTATATATATATGTATGTATATATATATATGTATATATATATATATATATATATATTATATACATATATATAATAAATTAACATCTCAGGGACACGTGATATGTATCTAGGACCTCAATGAGTATGTATCTAGGCGCCGCCCCACTCTTTTTTTGTCGGTAGTGTTAAAGTTTAGTCCGTTAGTATAATTTTGACCCGATAGTGTACATTTTTATATAAATATCGAGTTTGCCCCCCCCCCCTCCCTAAAAACATTAATTTCGCCCCAACCCCCATACGATAATGTTCAAGCTCCACCCCTGAAGGGTATGTTAACCGATCATGTTATTTGTATATATTAAACACGAGACAGACAATTAGACAAATAGTGCATTTAAAACATGCATCTTATTATCTTTGCTAATTATGTGATTGGTATATATGCGTTATATCATCTTATTTACTAGTAGCAACTCATATATGCATTGATATCATCTTGGTAGATTCTTTATATAGATTATAAATTCATTTAATCTCATAGAAATTTTTATTTTTCAAAAAGATTGTTTCTGTAAAAACCTCTTTTTTTTCACAAAAACCATTATTTAAATGTTATAAAGCTTTTATTTTATAGAAGTAGTTAAAATTTAATAAAAAAAGGTCTGTGTTAAATATACACGCAAATATTTACTTTTCTTTATCGTTCTTTTTATAAAATCATTTGTTCTAGAGGTTTTCTTTATTAGATCTATTACTTGTTATTAATTGTTTATAATCATATTCAATCATGAGTATTTATTATATTTTAGGTTTATGTTCCATATGACTTAAATGGTTCTTCACATGTTCATCGGATTGGAATTGAAGCATAATAAAATATGAACGGGTCTCGTCTTCTTTTTATTTCCTTTTTTTTGTTTTGTTTTTAAACGAAAAACTCACACAACCACTAAATCTATTTCTTCCTAATCATTATTTATTCACGATAGTACTTGAACCCGACCACGTAATACGCCGCACCACATTTATTTTTTTCTTTCTTTCTTTATTATTAGTAAAAAACTAAAAATTTCAAGTAACATTTTGTTCCTACTCATCCATCCACATAAATATCTAACACGTTATAGTTAATTCTTCTAAATATGTAAATTAAATACTATAACCTTTTATTGGCAAACAAACTACTATATCACTCATTGCAAAAATGTGTATTCATTATATTCTGTATTCTAGAAACAATAAATACTAATATATCTTATTTATATTATACTAATTTGCAACTTATTTATGCATAATGGTATATAAGTTATGCTTTGGTTGTTTTTCAAAAAAAATTGATTTTTCACTTCTAACCCAAAGCTTCTAATCTTTTTCAATATAAGCTTACAAATTTTAGTTTTATACTTATAACCCAACACTTTTCATCTTTGCAATTAAACACTACAATTTTTTTTACTTTAAATATTCATTTTATGTTTCGTTATAAGTTTTGCAAGTTAACATGACGCAACATGCATGTGTGGTTCAACATTTTTACATTACGCTTTACGTTTCGTCTAAATTTTGTGAGTTAACACGACGTAGCATGCGCGTGTGGTTCAACGTTTTTACATCTATTTTTCCCGTTTGACAGGTATGTTGCAACGCACGGGTCATAGATCGACTTATTTATACTTTTATTGTTTTACGTTTCAGTTTAATTTCTTTGCATTAACACACCGCAACTTCAATTAATGGTTGTTAGCAGTTGTGTGACATTGGTGATGTTTGGTATGGTTTTACGTCCTCGTCGCAACGCGAGTGACTTAATTCTAGTTATACGTACATTGTAAATATATTCGGAAAAAATCATGCAGTGCAGTTCAATTATGGCGAAGTTTGGGCATGATATATGTAGATATGGAGGGATGGCTCATGAACTATGAATATTTGCAGCAGATCCAATGTCAGTTATTTTATGTTTTAATAAAAACATTAGCGGTTGCGTTACACGAATTCGCATTTATTTGTTGCGAGTTGCGACGTCTTCTAACTTTAATTTATCAAGTTAGTAATAGATTTTAGGTTTTTATAGATTAAACACTAAGTAGTTAATTTAATATTTATTTATGCTTAAACACAATTGACTATTTGACCTCCTAAGTTTCAATAATTCTGGATTTACCCAGTACGATTTTTATTTAATAAAAACTAGTTTTTACGTTTATATTTTTAGGTACGTGTCGGTACGAGTCGGGTCAAATATAAAACATTTCTATGCATATTTTTGTATTTGCTTTGAGATGATTTATATTTCGACTTCGCTTACGTTTTGACGCAAGTTTTATTCTGAAATGAGTCGGGTCAAATATAAAACGTTTTCATTTGATGGTATAACTTCGTGGAACTCTACGATTCAACGTAAATTTAGTTTAGAAACGAGTCGGAACGATTGTAGTCTATGTGTTTTTCTTCATGTACGCTTTGACTTGGTCTATGTTTTAACATAATTTTGTTTGGAAAAGAGGCGAGTCAAGTATAATACGTTTTCGTTCAACGGTATAAACTCGGGTTACTTTACAGTTCGACGATAATTCGAAGACATGTCGGTTCGATTGTTAGTTTATATTTTATCACGCAATGTACGATGCTACCGCAACGCATAATGGTAAAAACTAGTTAATACAATTAGTTAATCCAACAAATTTTGTTTATTAAATGTATTTTTTTTAATTTGGTAAAACTCTTAAGCTCTTTTTAAGGTAATTATACATGAGTATGTTCAAAACAATTTCAAATAAATAAAATAATAAGACTTAACTAATTTTTATTTAAAACAACAAACTCATATTACCTTCTAAGAACATTTATGGTTGGTTCCCTATATTATTGTGAGTGGTATCATATATTATAGAAAATGATTGTAAGTGAATAAGAAATAAAATGTTACTATTAATCTGTATATTTGGGGAAACATTGTTTACTCCTTATAATTTTTTTTAAATATACCCCTTATAATTTTTTAAATATTTTTTAAAAGTGGTTGTGAGTGAAAGAAAAAAAATATATAAAAAATATTATTATGCAGTGAAAAGAAGAGAGAAAAATAGTAATATTTAGTGTAATTATAAGAATAATTATTTAGTGAAAAGAAGAGAGAAAATTAGTAATTTTTAGTGTAATTATGAGAATAAGGATAAATAACCTAATGTGAATGCTTTAAGTATATACATTTTTGCACAAAACCGAACTAGAACTATCAACTAATCCGGAAAGCGACACTTTTGAAACACACATCGGTAGCATTAGACTACAAACAATTTGATAATTTCATAACTAAGTATAATACGGATTAAAATGGTTTAAAAAAATTTTAATTAGCTTATTATGATATCAGTGTGACATGAGGTTGCAATATTTCACTTTTGATATTTGGATACACAAATTTGGCATCTCATTTCCCAATTATATGTGAAATAATTAGTTTTGACGTGAGTTTAATATTAGTTGCAATTTAAATGGCAAAATTATATTATTTGTCAAACACTCTTTTAACCTATGATGGTTTAACTCTCATTTCATAAGAGCTTTTTATTTATATCACAAAAAAACATATTTTTTGTTCCTTTTATGCATTAGTTCCCCAATATTCCAAGATTCAAAAAGAATATATTATTACATCTTTAAGAAGTATAAATGCATTTAATCGTTATCTTGTATTTCATACAAACTTCATTATTTCTCGTTATCTTATATTGATTATATAATATCTTAAAATCATTTTAATTACACAATTAAGTCAAACATCCCCACAAACGCTAAGAATATATAATTCATTTTATTAAAGTTAGACATTATGTTAATATATGTTATAGAATGCAAATCCAAATCTATATTTATATCCATATTTATATAGATAGTATATAATAAAAGAAGAACTACGATGTCACATGCACTCTCTTGTTACTACTCAAAAAATTTCCAATCTAAACTCATATATTATTTTAGTTAAGTTTTTCTATTTTATGAAATTAAATTAATTATTCTTTTGAATTTAATATTTTTATATTATCAACTAAATTTTGTAATCATAAATTGTTTTGGATTATACATACTATTATAGCCAATTAAGATTCAATTTAAAAACCCCATTATTGATATATTTATATATTTTGGGTTAGTGTGAATTTAAGACAACTGGTTTTAAATTTTACTCGGGTCAATTTTATGCTATATTATCAAAAAAGTATTCGAATATTTATAACTTAAAAATGTAACTTTTTATTTTCCGTTGTTTATGTAATATGTAACTTAATCATACGAAATTGTTATATATTTATGCATTATATAACTTTTATATATTCCACCTGTATATTATACGGATTTCTAGCATAGTAAAATAAATAAACTATAATTAACAAGTCAATCTAACATCACTTAACCCATTTTAGTTTATAAAAAAATGTGAGAAATGTACCAAGTTTGCCTTTGAAAAAGGTTGTCTTGGGATCGAACTCCATATATGACTACCCACCCTAGCTAGGTATCTTTAAGTTGCTCCATTACTATATATAGAAACTATAGATTTTGCAAAGCCCCCATTCTACTAGCTCAAAGATCATGAAAATAGTATACTAACCACATAGTGACACCATCTACAAATTCCCATGAGCTTTACACTATTTATGTAAGAGATATGCATGGACATGTAACATCTAATGACTATAGGATGTTCGAGTTTGTTGGTAACAGAGGGAGCATGAGACGTATGGTTTTACCTGGTGATAGAAGTATAGCGCAAGGGAAAAAGAAAATTTTAGAAGATTACGTAGGCGTACCTTTTGTCAGATGTTTTTGGAACAAGTTACGGATACTCTGCAACAAACCAAGACTAAAATAAATTTTGGATTCATTATTGTTTTTACTTAATGAAGAATGGTATTAGTTTTACCACGGTTTTATGAGAAACCACGTACATCTTATATAAGGAGGACCTATATGTTGATTTTACGGGTACTTGTTTTGGTCTTGCTACATGACTACATGTATATAAGTATATTTGTAGGACAACGGAAAACATATAGAAACTAAACACTTATAGGACTCGCAACAGGTTGTTTCGATACCTTTTTGTTTACATAGCTCGCACCTTAAAAGCTATTATACTTTTACATAACTATTAATAAAAAAGTGACATTAATAAGTTGATTATGGTTTAGAGATTGTTTAACATCTAGGTTATGTAAAAAACGTTAATTAAGACAAACAAATTCGATATAGGTGTATTACTTGGAGCGTAAAACTTGTGATTTAGGTGTATTAAATGCGGTGTTAGACAGTTTTAGTTGGATGATCCTGCTAATACAATGGGACAAATTTGGCTAAACACGGAGGGAGTGAAACCTCGATGGCAACGTTACATTCGGTTAAGGGGTCCGGGCACATGTAGATGGATTCATTCTTAACACGAGCCCGAGACATACGCCATGGTTCCAAATTATTCCTCGTAAAGTATATATGTGTACTTGAGACATCATCTAGCATCTTTCTAGTCAGATTCTAATACAAATGTCATCGTTTTTATAAAAATTCATGCTGTGGTCGTTTATATTTTAAAATGGACCCCGAGTCGATACAATGTTACTTACCTTAGGGAAAAGGGAGTGGGTGCAGCACCGGCAGTGGCGAAGCTTGAACACTCTTATAGGTGGACAGGGAGCGAAATTAATATTTTTTAAAAAGGGGTGGGGGGTGGTGAACTCGATATATATAAAAATATTTACACTAACGGACCGAAAATAAACACTATTGACGGGAAAAAAGGGAGAAGCGAGACCCCCTTGGCCCCTTATATCCTTCGCTCTTGAGCACCAGATGGTACAACTGGGAACACCGCCACTTCCCACTGGTACCGCCAATTTTAAGGGTTCCTCGGGTTGTCCATGTTGAGACTAACACACGTGCATGTGTCCGTCAGTATTAGAGGCGATGTAAAAACAAAGTAAACTTCTTCGCGATCAAAAGGCGATGCTTGTGATCTAAAAACATCGAAGCGGTGAGTTAGCATGATAACAAGACCCTTTGCATTTGCATTTGCACGCCTCAATTCACTTTATTAGTTCTTGTTTCCTTCACACAAATTCAAAACTGTCAAAATATGAAGTCACATCACCAATTTTCACCGTACTAGCATATTGTATAAATATTTTATAAACTGTTTTTTTTTAATTTTCCATTCATTTGGTCCTAAAACTGAAGTCGAGGGTGGTATGAAACACAAACCAGCGTCATATCTTGACACAAAGTGGATGTTGTTATCCGAAGTAAATGTAAGTAGCAACAACTAGGAATAAATATAATTTTAACAAAAACTAAAATAAACTCGTAATTTATAAATACACAAAACTAAAACATTAACAATCTTTTTACACTACAAATTTGAACAAAAATAAAGTACTAGGTTATAATTTTATGTAGTATTTAAAAGATGTTAAGACTTTAAAATATACTAATATAAGTGTGTTTAGTTTGCTCCTGAGGGTGATAGAACTAAAGAGAGAATAGGATGGATGACAAGAGATCACGAAGCAAAAGCAGTCGACGGATGGTGAGGATTGAGAGGGATGCCATTGATATCAATGATGAGAAACGATACTACGACAGGTGAACGGTCGTTTAACTTGACCTGGATAGTCTTTTAAGCTCTAACTCACATTACAGTCAGTCTTCTATTATCACAGTCAGTTTAGCAGGTAAACTGTTGTCCCTTAGGCCTAGGCCTAAATGGGTGTTTAGCATGTGACAAACTTCATGTATGTTTCAGAGTGATGTATGAAACCTAAAACCTTAAATAAAGAATTAAAGGGGACGAAAAAAGCCGATATATAAATCTATGAAAGGAGGGTTTAATAAATAAGTGAAACTATATATGGACCCAAAAAATGAGGCCCAGAATCTGTAGGTGTAGGCCCAACTAATCATTAATCTGATAATTTACAGCATGTCCTCCCGCTTCGTAGTTATTCAACTCAACGTATTAAACTGATAATTAACAACTTATTTACCATTTTCTTGATATTTTGGATTAACTAGCTAAATTACATTAATTTCAAAATATTTGATAGACAATCTAAATTTATTTTTAGCTTGTCTTTTATTAAGGGCCCAACAGGTTTCACATATACATCTGTTTAAATATTAACTTTTTGTAATTATATTTATCTTAATTCATGTTGGGAAATAAATTATTTAATGTGAAGATTATTTGTTTACATCTATAATTTATTCATCTCTTGTTAGTTTAAATATTATAATTTTACGGTCAAATCAGTACATTATTAATTTAAAGTATAAATTTCATTTATAAACTTTAACTATTATTTGCAACAAACATTTGTAACGTGCATTAGTTATAATTAAAATTTAGTCATTTACTACCTATGGTATATTATTATACATTAAACCAAATAGATATACCTGTAACTTTAATAACAATCCATATTCGTTGTCCAGATTCATATTTATTTATAATTTCAACCTTATTTACATGTATCTTTTGTTTCAATTTGAAACTCTAAACAGTTTTTGATAAATGATATATATTAACAGGAAAACTTATTTGTTAATGTTGGGTATTCTACCTTTCAAGAAATTGAAGATTTCCAACATTATTGAAATTGAAGATTTGAAGAAAATCAACAAAAATATTAGTATAGGGTTTATTTTGTAATTATTGTAAATGCTAGTCTAGTATATATATTAGAACATATTATCATTGTAAAGGGTGAATAATTCACCACTTGTTAGGGTGAATTAGGTCCATCACCAACAACATCATATCATCATCCTTCATGGATGATGATTTCAACAACATATCAATAAACATCAATCATTAAACAAGTTTGTGTTCTTCATCATGTTCATCATTATTATATTTTAGCATCGAATCATTCAAGTTTTGTCTTTATCAATATGAATCCTAAGATCCATGCTCATCGTTCCCGTTCATATCGGGAACACACAATTGGTATCAGAGCTGGAGTTGATGGATTCATATTGATTTTGATGAGATTTTATGTTTAGTTTGCTGAAATTATTGAAGATTTGAAGAAAACAATTCAACAATCATGTCAACATTAGGGTTTGCGGCTTCCTCAAGATCAAACAATAATGGTTGAGGCTACGGATTAGGGGTGCTTCGAAACCAAGCCGAATAGAGGCTGTCGAAGGCAGCCCTTGCAAATTAAGGGCGGCCGAATGAAGATGCCCACATTAGGGCAGCCGAATGAGGATGCCTTGCGAACCAAGTGTTGCGGCCGAATGGGGTTGCGAATAAGGCTGCTCCCGAACCACATTAGGGCTGCCGAATGGGGATGCCCACATTAGGGTGATGCGGTCGAACATGGCTGCCAAATGCGGCTGCCTCATGCGCATTAGGGATGCCCTAATTAGGGTTGCCGAACCAAAGTTCATTTGCGGCCACATTAGGGTTGCAAAATTAGGGTTTGCAACCTAGGGTTGCAAATGGGCTCGTGAACACCATTGGGTTTTGTTTCTTGGGCTTCATCATTAAATAAAAACATTAGTTGTAATTGGGCTCAAGTGTTGAAGATTGGGCTTATGATCAACAAAACAACTTTGGGCTTCGTACTTGGGCTCCATCATTAAACAAAAACATCAATTGGACTTGGGCTCAAGTGTTGAAGATTGGGCTTATGATCAACAAAACAAATTTGGGCTTCGTATTTGGGCTCTCAACAACAAAAACAAGTGACACTGAGTTACACTATATAGTTTTACCAAAGTTTTGAAGACCTCGCTTCCGCATCAACAACAAATTTCTTGACTTTGGACAACTATTCAACAAAAACAAGATCAAGCTTCAATTCTCATTGGAAATCTACAATTTAGGGGGAGTATTGTTGGGTATTCTACCTTTCAAGAAATTGAAGATTTCCAACATTATTGAAATTGAAGATTTAAAGAAAATCAACAAAAATATTAGTATAGGGTTTATTTTGTAATTATTGTAAATGCTAGTCTAGTACATATATTAGAACATATTATCATTGTAAAGGGTGAATAATTCACCACTTGTTAGGGTGAATTAGGTCCATCACCAACAACATCATATCATCATCCTTCATGGATGATGATTTCAACAACATATCAATAAACATCAATCATTAAACAAGTTTGTGTTCTTCATCATGTTCATCATTATTATATTTTAGCATCGAATCATTCAAGTTTTGTCTTTATCAATATGAATCCTAAGATCCATGCTCATCGTTCTCGTTCATATCGGGAACACACAGTTAATTATCAGTATAACAGGAAAATTTATTTCTATTGCACTCCTAATGACTGGCTTCCAAATCTTGAAAATTTTTCATTTGATTTAGTATATAAAGATGTGCTACAAAAGCTATGATGTATATATATATTTTAGGTTAACACATTATTTAGAAGAGCGTAGCTAATAAATCTTTATTTATTTCTATTGTTAATATTTATAGCAAACTTAAAATACATAATGTCTCCACAAGATTTATATCAAATTTAATAAGTGTTTGAGCATAAAGATTAAAGTGTAAGAAACTAACTTATTTCAAATCCATGAGTTTTAATTGGGTGATCAGTGATGCTTCATCATACTAAAAATAATAACTTCTTAGACATATAAAAGGTTTTCAACTTAACAAAACAAGATATATATGCCATTGTGCTCCCCAACCACCACTTAGGATAAAAGAAAGGCCTCAAAATATTGTAAAATATCAATATTGTCTACTTTGTACAATCTTCTTATCTTCAACAACACATTTAATAAATAGAAACTAAACCAAATCATAATTTATATGTGTTCTTGTCTCTTTTACAACTCATCTGCCTTTGTCTTTCATAATCCACACACAAACACACTCTCATTTAAAGCTTTCTAATCATGTAAGCTCCCACCATTATCCAAACATGCAAATGTTGGCATGCATATATATTTTTATCCAAATCTCAGAAAATGAGTACATATGATAAGTAATATGGATTATAAAATTGACATGCTTAGCTCCTAACTGTTTATGTATGGTTAATTGGAGATTTATATGTTGATGCAACGATTAAAAAGAATCAAACATTTAATAGAAAGTTCGTTTATGTTTGTTTAAAAACACCATAACTTTTTTTTTTGTTTAGTAAATGAATGAAAACGAATAACCTTCTCGTTCGTTCATTTATGTTCGTAAACGTTAGAGGCATTATTCTCTCATGTATGCCTGCTGAAGAGGCTCAATAATTTTGGGGCACTAAACGAGATAAAAAAATATAGGGGCCTATTTTCATATAAGTCGGCTCAATACAAGCAAGTTAAAAAATAAAATGTTATGATAAAGTTTCAATATTGAACTAAACTTTTGAATATATGCATACTAATATGGTAAGGAATAAGGATCGGAAGATGCAATACGAAGACATAGTAAAGTTGCAATTGCTGTCTAGTTGTTAAGAAAAAATAAAAGTTCTGTTAAACTTTCGTTTTTGTTTCATTCTGATTTATAACATTAAGTTGGATTATTAATTATTTAACCACTAAAACAAACAAAAAGAAACTTGTGAAAAATCAAAGCTTTGAGTGAACCTCTACGCACATAAATTTAGTTCGCGTAGACCGTGGGCTTTTAGAAACGTATAAAGAATAAAGTCATTGGATTAAGGTCATTTGGGCCTTCAAGAAAATGAAACAAAATAAAATGCGAATGAACGATTGGGCCAAGATGGGCTCTGAACATTCAATTCCATACAAGTTTGAACTTTGAACAACCCCCTCATGAGGTGGGCCTTTGGGTTTTAGGCCCAATCTTTTAGTTTAAACCAATGTTTTTAAAACCGGACCGGACAGTGAACCGGACGCTTTACCGGTCCAATGGTCGGACCGGTTCAACCGGTCGGACCGTATATAAGAACCGGATAAAATTATAAGTATTTTTTATAAGTATATGTAAAAATTACAAAAAAATAAAAAAATATATAAAAAACCGGTTCAACCGGTCCGACCACCGGTTCAACCGGTCCGACCACCGGTTCAACCGGTCCGGTTCCCAGTACCGGTTCAACCGGTCCGACCACTGGTTCAACACTAAAACGGTTTCAAACAACGAACCGGACCGGATCGGAGTCCGGTTCCCGGTCCAACCGGTCGGACCGGCCGGTCCGGTCCGGTTTTCAAAACCATGGTTTAAACTGCTATATAATATTACTAGCTTTAATAAACTCGTGTATTACACGAGTTGAATAAATAAAATATTAATATAATAAAATTTTATAAATTATAAAATAATATTCTAAATATGATATGGCTTAAATTATGTATGAGAAATGACTATAACTAATAAAAGATTATATCAACTTTTTAAAAAAAAATTAATTCCTTTTTCCAAAAAAAACATTTTGTTTAAAATAAACCGTATGAAAATGTCATTTTTAAAAATTTCTTATTATAACTCCCAAATTTAATTATTTTTGGTTTTATAAAACTAACTTTTTAAAATCACCAATTTTAAAATATTTTAATTTTTAAAAAAAGTTTTATGCTTTATAAAAATTTATTATTTTATAAAAAAATTATATATTTAGAAATAACATTAATAAATAGATCTATTTATTAATTTATTAAATTTTGTTAAATAATATGATTAGTAATTAAGGTAATTATTTAATAAGAGAGAGATGCGGGTAAATTTTGATGAGAATAATTATGGTGCTTACACGTGTCATCCCAAGATACCATTTTATTAGAGTAATAAGATAAGATAAGATAAAATAAGATAAGATTCTAATCTAATCTCGTCTAATATTTCTCTTTCTCAACCTTCAAGTCACTTCATGGTCTTAACTCTTAACTTGAGGTGATGTGTGAGACTATGTTGTAATTGTTTACTTGCAACTTTAAATCAATATAAAGCCATATATATACTCCTAATTAAAATGGTTGGTGAAATACAACTATTTTACGGTGGTCGGTCTCATGCATGAAAAAGTACATGCCAGTGATCAATTGTTTGAAACGAAATCAATGTTATCGACTATTTTAGAAGTTAGGATTGAAACTCATACGTTGTGGCGATGTTTCTTTTTGCAATGCCTTGATATGATATTAACACAAAAGAGTAAACTAAAATTTAAACATAAAAGTACATTTATGTCATATATCGTCTACCAATCATACGTAATATCACTTGAAGTAAGTAAGGGGCTGTTTGGCAACTTTTGAATGATTAAGTGCTAAACCAATAAGAGCTCTGAACCATTAAGTGTTGAACCTTTAAGAGATTTGAACCATTAAGAGCTAGTAGATCGTTTAACTATTCAAATACAAATGTCTGACCAATTCAGATAAAAGCTATTAACCATTCAACATTAGACATTTTAACCATTCAACACTAGTATAATGTTTAACTATTCAGAGCCAAATATTTGAACCATTCAGTTATTTGCTTGCAAAACAAACAGTCTAAACAATTAAGTGTTGAACCATTCAGACATCTGAACCATTAAAAAACTGATTAAGAGTCTGACCCTAAATATTAAAGTACGACAGAGCATTAGAGCCCCACCAAGGACTCTCTGTCCAATTCTAGCAAAGAAACAAAATTATAACATGGAAAATGACTGTTAAATTTACCCAAGATTATTTATTTTTTCTTTAATCTACTTATTCTAGAAAAGAAATCCATAAATAATTTTATTTTTGATACATTTCTCACAAAAGTATATCGAACTATATTAATATAACCAAGCTTATCTGATTATTATCAAATTCGAAAATAAAACAAACAAATAAAAAGATATAAGAAAAGAAAACTATGTTCAGATATTACGTTTTCGAATAGAATATGCCAAATTAAAATAAAACAGATGCGTGGAATTTTTATACTTATGTATCATATTAAAGACCAAGGGGCTTGTAATCAAGTTCTATGAAAATGGATTATAAATAGTTTCTTCCTAATTGGTTGAGATGTCAAGTATAATCAAAATCGTACCGTAGAATCATTCATCTTACCAGTTCGCTTGTCGAACCCGTCAGATTTGTCGGTTCTAATTTAAGATCCGCATAACTTTACAAATAATAAAAATAAAATTATCTACATATGTCCAATTTAAAACAAAACATAAAAATATTATAGGTTTTTGTGTGGATTCAATATTTAAAAACAATATAGATTTAAATCTGGTCCCACCACCCGACAGCCAGCCACTCAAAAGAAAACAATCCAAATAGTCAAACCAAACCACTCGTGTGAATGGTTCTCGGTCCAACCAGTCAAACCAGCCAGAACGAAAAAACTACAAAATGATCATCATCTTAGACTATCTCCAATGCTTCAATAGGAGCGGATGCATTTAGTGAGGTGGATGATGCATTTGGAGAGGAAGCATTGGAGAGGATGTAGGAAGGGGAAACACATACTTGGCCAAGTGCACTCAAATGCATCCACTAGTGGACCCATATGAATTAAATTTAATTTTTTATTTAAAAAAGCCACATGCTTTATTAAAAAAAACCAACTATATTAAAAGAAAAAGCAAACTCTTTAAAAAAAAGCCACAACGGCTATTTGCAAAAAAAAAAAAATTAACAACTATTTATGAAAAAAAACGGCTAGTTTTTCCCCCTATAAATACCCACTAAAACTAACTCATTTTTCACCCCAAAATCTTACAAACTCTCAAATTTTTTCAACATTACACTTTCAAAATGGATCCAAGACATCAATTTTCTTTTACTGGTTTGTTACGATGATGATGATCAGCAAAACCCACAACAACAACCATCATTCCCTCTTTTCTCACAATCACAACTTTTCTCAGTTTTCACAAGCACAACCATATCCCCAGTTTCAACAGTGACCTTCATTCCCGCAATTTGGACAATTTCTTGTCATGCCACAGTTTCAACAACCTGCCTTTGATCCTTAACAATTTCAAAAATTTCTTCAATGGCAACAGGTTCAAAAAACCTCCCAAATGCAACAACCTAAGTTTCAGCAAACTCAAGAAGATCTTGTGGAATCACCATCAAAAGCAAAGTCGCAAAAAAAAAAGCCAAAATAATTTTATCTTAGTTCTACTTTAATTTGAATATTTGTATTTTACTTTTTTTAGAAAAATGTAATTTTTTTTTTGATGTAATGCAAGTTTAATTTTTATTTAATTGTATCTTTTTTTATTGTTTATTATTTAAATATATTTTTACATTTATTTATTAAATATTTTTTAAATTACAAAATAAAAGTTTTTAAAGAAAATTAAAAAAGAAATGATGATGTGAAAGAGAGAGGTTGCATGTGTAAAGGATGGATTGGAGTTAAAAAAGGAGAAATAATACATATAGGAAGGATGAGTAAAAAACTGATGTGACAGTGATGACTAGAATACATGTAGTAAATGCAGGCTGTTGCATTGCGGATAGTCTTATACGTGAAGAATTTCTTACATTCACTTATAAAATATACCCAAAACCAAATATATCCATTCAACACCACACAAAACCAATAAACACCACCAATGACCAAACTCACTAATACTTAATACACCATCTTAACCGGGTACTTATCAATACACTCTCTCCAAGGATTATGAACCGCCGGTTCAACATCCCGAACCGCCTCCCAAACCGCACTATTACACTTAAACCCACTCCCGAACGCAATCTGCCAAACCCGGTCCCCTCTTTTCACTCGCCCTTTACACTCACTATACCCCAACTCATACCATATCGAACTCGATGACGTGTTCCCCCACCGGTGCAACGTCATCCTCGACGGCTCCACGTCATCCTCCGTCAGCCGCAGATTCCTCATCATCTCGTCGATCACCGCCCGACCGCCGGCGTGAATGCAGAAATGATCAAACGCTGTTTTGAAATCCGGCAGATAGGGTTTCATCTTCGAGCTTATGAGCTTCCGAATGAAGATGTTGACGATGAACAGAAGCTGTTCGCTGATCGGAAGTACGAGGGGCCCTAAAGCCGTTATGTTTGACTTTAAAGCTCCGGCGACGACCGTCATGAGGTCCTTTGACAACGATACTCCGCCGTTGCCGGAGTCGTCTTGTTGTTGGTACACGCAGTTGTAGGCTGTGTCGTCGGCGCCGGAGTGTGTACGGACGACGTGGAGGAGCTTGTATTTTGATCGGCGGTTGTCGGCGGAGATGTTGGAGAGAAGCACGGCGGCGCAGCCGACTCTGAAGAGGCAATTGGGGATTAACATTGATTTGTTGTTGCCGAAGTACCAGTTTTGGGTGATGTTTTCGGTGCTGACGACGACGGCGTACGTGTTCCGGTGGAGTTGGAGCATGTCTTTCGCTAGATCGACGGCGATTACGCCGGCGCTGCAGCCCATGCCGCTGAGGTTAAAAGTCTTGATGTTGCTTCTGAGGCCGAATTTGTTGACTATCATGGAGGTCAACGAGGGTGTAGGGTTGAAGAGACTACAATTCACCACTAAGATCCCAACATCTTTGGGGTTTAAGTTTGTTGATTTGAAGAGGTTGTTTAACGCTCCGAACATCACTTCTTCTGCTTCTTCTCTCGCGGCGGCGATCGACGGCGCCGCCGGAATCTTGTGCAGCGCCGCCGGGAGGTAGGATTCTTCGCCGACGCCGGAGCGTTCGAGGATCTTACGTTGGAACTCTAACGATGATTCGTTGAAGGCTCCGTGAAGTTTGGAGTGATTCATGAACACTTTGTATGGGACTTTGAGGTGGTCCGGTGGGCGGTAGCAGGAGTGTTCAACGAGGTAAACGGGTCTGGGTCGGGTCATGCGGTAGGCGGTGAACCCGATAAGGGTGATGATGGTGGCGGAGACGGCGGCGATGTGGTGGCGTTGCAGGTGGTTGTAGAGGTTGTTGACGTCGTTGAGATTGAGGTTAACGGTGGTGATGGTGATTAGAGGGATGAGACAGAGGGTTAGAAAGTGGGTGATTAAGTAATGGTAGGCTAATTTGATGTGTTTAAGATTGATGGTGGCGGAGGTGGTGGCGGAGGGACGGTGGGAGGTGGTGGCCATTGGGCGGAGATGGAGGAGAGGGGTGTGGAGGATGGTGATGGTGGAAAATTGCAAAAAGATTGTATATATATTGTGAAAGACTGAAAGAGGGGTGTTGTTGCTTATGGAGTTGTAGAATGACAATAAAAAATGTTAGATTTTATATAAATTTATTCAAACAAATCATTAGAGTTGATTTTTTTAATTATTCGAGGACAAAAGTTTAATATTTAAGAAGTCTCATTTGGTACAATATATTTTAAATGGGTCAGGAATTTTACCAAAATATGTCTTTATGTGGTGGATTTCTCCTAAAATGATGGACGACCCGGATCACCAGTATTGTCTGTGTTCGTAGGCATAGATGATCTTTCGTCAGTGGATTTATCTGGGTGACCGAACTTAAAGTATTCGTTGGTCATTCAAAAAAAATAATTCATTCTATGTTTCAGTAATTGTAGGTTGGGTACTAATAATATTACCCCTATTATATATATATATATATATATATATATATATATATATATATATATATATATATATATATATATATACTAATTAGCAATGTTCTTATGCATTATGGGTTGTACAACATGTTTTAAGGGTTGTACTTAATTTTTGTCTTATTCTTTTCAATTTTAAACTTTTTCATTTTAACCCAACACTTTTACATCTTTTACAATTTAACTCAAATATTTTTTTATCTTTTAACTTTAGTCCCTATAATTTTTATATTTTAACGTTTTACGTTTTGTTCTACATTTTGCGAGTTATCACACCGCCGTATGCGTGTGTAGTTCAACGTTTTTACGTTTATTTTTTTTACATTTAACGGTACCGTCACAACGGGCTGGTCCAAATTAGTTTTTATTGTTTTACGTTTCGCCTAACGATGATGTGTCATTGGTTCTACGTTTCGGTTGGTGGTCGTTAACGGTGATGTGTCGTTGGTGATACGTGGCTTGATTTTACGCTCCCCACAGCAACACGGGGTGCTTAATACTAGTTTGTTTCTATTTTGGATTATCCATAATCTTACCCTTTTTCTAAATAAATTAATATATTTTCAGCCATGTTTCTAAAATAATTTTCCATCCATGTCTTCTTTTAGTCAAACTAAGAATACTTTAGTTGTAATTCACCATTGAATTTTCAGTTGGGTTTGGTTAGACGCCATCATTTACATAGCATGAAAAAGTTAGCGTACGTGGGTACAATTGTACAAAGTCAACTTGTATACTTTTTAGTTTTTACTATTATATATTAAACTATCACAACCATCACCAAATCTAATGGAATGAAATTCTGTGGCATAAGCGTCATTGAAAGTTAAAGTTCTGTGATCGAAAAAAAATGTAAATATAAAATTAATTTTATATGTGCATGAGTTAGTTTACAGTACTCTCCATCCTATAATAATTTTACTATTAAAATTACCACAACTATAATCTACAAGATTCAAACACAACGTTTTTATTAGATAGTATACTATTTTATTATCAGTATTTATTCTTATAATATATACACATATTGAACTATCAAATTTACAAAATGGTTCATTAATGGTTCAAATTAGGTAAAATCTTAGATAAAAGTAATTAAGTTTTCCAGACGTGTCACCAAATTTATTTGAAGTTTTTTGCTCTTGTAAATCCACTCAACTTTCATTAATTGTTCTAAACTTTTATAATTTTATTTCATAAATGCTAATATTGTTTATTATCTTTTTTTAACGATCAACGTATGCATCAAGCCCGTTCATCCGGGTAAACTCATTGGCGAATAACCACTCACGTCCGCGAACATAGACAACGCTGATGACCTAACCTACCCATCATTTCTGAGAAAACTCACCACCCAAAGGCTCAATGTGATAAAACACCTGACCCACTTGAAGTATATTGTCGAACTCATAACCTTCATTTTAAAAAGACATAAGATTTTTTGTTTCAAACCAATTGATTTAGGACGCATTGATATATAGTTTACTATCTATTGATTACTTTTTTGAGATTAACTTGAAATAGAAAAGAATTATTAAGATAGAGAATTCACTAAACAATAACAAAGTTCTATAATTGGTTGTTTTAAGTTAAATTAGAATAAAAAACAATCGTTAAATAGTAACTAATATTTAATGTGTAAATATGTTTCGCCCATGGTCTCTGCTTGGTGCCATTAATGTTTGCATCCTAAAATGTGTTGTGATTATAGTCCTTATAAGTGCAACATTACGTGGTATTTAGGAGAAAATTGTTGAAAAAAAATATTCATATATTTTATTTGACTCACTTAGTTTTGAAAAAGTTAAACATGTTTAAAAAATTATATAACAGCATTCACATAGAACTTTCATCTCCACTCTATAACTTCTCTAAATGTCATATATTTCATTAAATTTTATCTTGATATTTGTTTAACCTTCTACGTCTAATTCTATATCTCTATCTCCATTACACTCATAAATTTTTATTTTATCAATATTTTCTCTCAACACATACAAAAATTATATGTATTGATAAATAATGGATCTCTATATTTAAAAAGTAACTATTCATAAAACTATAAAATTTAAATATAAAGATATAGATCCTGATAGAGATGTAAAACAAAAGAAATACCTAATTAATGAAAATAAAGATGTATATGAACACTCTATTGTGAATACTTAAACATCTAATAAAAATTAGTGATTTTTAGAGGAACAAAAACTTTTTGAGTGATTTGAATAGAACCGTTAAGAAACTTATTTATTATTATGTAAAGTTATCATTTTAATTTATTGCGTGCTATATTATATTTGCGTTTCAATATATGGTTTGATGGTCAAGCTGGTTTTAATGATAAAAATTTTAATCGATATATTAACTGTAAGTTTTAAAGTTTAATAATTCAACATATTTTATGTAGCTTATTGAAAGTTTAATTACATTGGCATATATAAGTAATTTTTATAAGTTGATTGTGATTCATAAAATTTTTATTTGCACAGTTAGGTTTTTAGGTGTACCGCTCAAACATAAAATTAGTTGTTACTTGTATATAATTTAACATACCTTTGTATTAAAAATTATTTTTTTTGAACGGTGTATTAAAAATTATTTAACTTATCACAACTTAATTTTTTATATGATATATAATAAAATATATGTTTGAGTAGATTTAGAAAAGATGAAATAAAACCTCGATATATCAAATATATAATTAACATAATGTAACTCCCAAAATTATATTTTTCTGACAAGAGATAAAATATGTGTTATTATTTACTAATTTAAGTTTAAGTGCATGTTAATTAGAATAACTATTATTATAATAAACATATGTTCAGCAATACGTCATGAAACCAAATTATCTAGAAGAAACTAAACTATTATGTATTATCGAATAAATTAAAATACTTACTTCTCTATACGGAAATATATGTTAACCGAAGAATAACCATTGACTAATCAATATAAATAAAAATAAATATAATTTTAATGATCATGCCGGTCTAAGTAATTAATATTTTTGAATTGAACTCAATTTTTTTACAATAACCACTAAAAATACTTATAATGATTAATATTCATATATATTAATTTTAAAAAATATATTCTAGATGCTTAAGTTATTAATATAAATACTTATACTTATTATGTTATATTGACCAGATACGAGATTATATTTAATGAAAGTTAGATAATAAAAAATATGCAGATCTGGCCGGGTTCATGTTGAATTGTAATATGTACAACGTGTTATAATGTGATTACACATATATTTGTTATCTAAAATATAAAACAAAAATAAAAGTGAATATAAAATTTACACGTTTTAACCTTATGCACATGGGATGTTGCATATTCACGGTTTTTCAATATATTGTCGACTGTATTCCAAAACAAACATTTCTGGCCGGGTGAAAATCTTGTTTTTATCTCTTTTCATGATTGAAGAAAAATGATTGTGACTTGTAAATTCCAAAATAATAAACATCTTTTATGGACAAGGTAATATAATTGATAATAGTGGTAGGGTTATAATAAAAAAGGTATTCAATTAAAAAAGATTTAAAAAAGTTATGGGTTTGACACATATTCTGTTATTCTTTTAAAGGGGACGACAAATTGGTTATCGTGTCTTCTACGTCAGCTCATTGTGTTTTATATGTTTATTGTGTCAAATATCAGTTAATTGTGTAATATATTTTACATTATATGTTATATGTATTTATTATTGTGTTTTACATTGTAAATCATTTTGTGTGATTTTTGTCATTATTTTGATAGATGATATAAACGTGTTAGATATCATTATATTTTACAATTATAAGTACACAATAAAATACTTTCATCAATTTATTTTTCAAAACTTATAGTGTTGAAAATAACGCATGTGTCATTTTTGTCATTGTTTGTTATAGTTTATATAAACTTATTTTTATCTATCACCGTACTTTACGATTAGATACACAATAATGTTATTTCACCAATATTTTAAAACTCATAGTGTTAAGGATAATACAATAACGATCAAAAAACACAATAATACATTTAGTTATTTATCGTTGTTTTTAATGTATTAGATGAATTAGTTGTTAATTTATTATTCTATTTTACATATCAAATATACATAACAATATTATTTTATCATTATAATTTTTTTAAATTCATCATTAAAAAACACAATAGTATTTAAAAAAACACAATAACTAACAAAATACACAATGAAGTGTATTAGAGACACAATGATAAGATATGAGCTTAAAAACGTAAACAAATTATTATCTTTCTATATAATAATAATGTACATGTTTTAAAGATAAAAAAAATACTCTTTTAACAACTTTTTTCCTACAATCTGATCTCATCCATTAATTAAGAATACTGATTGTTAAGATTACTTCTTATACTTTTTAAGTACAAGGGACTTTTTATTTAACCCATTCCCTAATAATAATAATTATTATAATATTAAATTTTGAACAACATATTTTTTATATTGGAGACTTGGTGCATATAGGGCAAGTGTAATCTAGAGTTAATTACACAATGGTCAGTCATTCTTGTAAGGTCATTTTTCAACTATTATCTCAAGTATTATTTATTATAAGTTTTCATACTAAGTATACTAAGTAATAAATAAGTTTTCTTCAACCTAAATTAGGGTTGATATAACAGATCAGACACGACACGATAAAACATGATTATCTAATATGCTAGTCACGAACACGACACGATAACTTATCGTGTCATTTTTTCCAAACATAAACATACATTACATGACCTGTTAAGAAAACTGTTTAGAAACATATGTAATTTCAACAACACATAGAACCAATGTGACTTCTTCAACTTGCAGATCTTTGAAATAGATATGTAGTAATTTCTTGAACTTACCATATTCAAACTTTGGTGGTGATGGTGAGTCGCATATGGTGGTTGTGGGTTGTGGGTTGTGGCCGACGATGGTTAGTTGGTGGTTATGGGTTGTGGCCAATGATGGTGAGCGAGCAGCCAAGCACCAACTGTATCAACTGACCGTCGGATTTAAGCGACCAACCGAGCACCAAATGAATCAACTTATTCGAAAGCCAGGATTGGACCAAATTGTTGTCGACGATTCGGTGGACTCTGAGAACGACGGTGTGGACAACGGATAATGACAATTGGGATTGACGGAGGATGACGGTAGGGATCGATGAAGCAACGATGATGGGTGAGGTGTGTGAACGTCGAATGTGGTAACTAGTGATGTGAATAAATTGAAGTAAAGTAGGGTTTTCTTTTTAATATTATGTTTATTTATTTATTTTTAAAATTTAAAAATTATAAACAAGTCTTTAACATGTCTTAACATGTTAACATGTATTTAACTTGTTTAAACACAAATTTTATCATGTCTTAACATGCTGATCTGTTTAAGACACGAAATTTGTTAAGCCCAAACACGAAACCTATTAATTTCATGTCAGAAATTGTTAGTCCTAACCTAAATAGAGGTTAACATTTTCTATAGGGTTAGAGAAAACTAGATTTTTACTATAAGCATAAATGAATTAATGATTCAAGTAAAGTTCAACATATATAAAGTATGGCGCTTGAGAAAAATTTGTCAAATTCATCAATCTTCTATATGATTCATCAAGTAACATATATAGTATAATTACAGTCTTTTGAAAATTTGAACATAATTAATTACAGTCTTTTTTAATTCACCAAGCTTCTATTTAATTCTTTTATGATTCAGATATATTTCAAGTAACTTGAACATAAATAATTACAGTCTTTTATAAAATGTGATCTTTGACAATAACAACATCTTCAGAAGTTTTTTAAGACATACGTTTAGTTGCAGGTAACAACGCTCGTACCACTGTCACAAATTTAATAAGCTCAAAGGCACATAACAATAACTCATAAGCAACTAACTCGAACTAAGTTTTAATTGTTTCATCATGTTAACCCTCGTATCTTGCTATTAGTTATGATTCTGAAAAAGATTTAACCCTCATATCTTAGCTTTTAGTTTCGGATGTGTAGGGTTAACAACAAAAATATAAATAAAAAACATCTTATCATAACCCTTTTAAAAGGTTTTATAATATATAGTTTACGTTCATTATATTTTTAAACGTTTGCCACAATTGTTCCGCTTCACTTTTATGTTCTCAATTCCCTTGAACACCTATGTTCATTTAAGACATTATAAGTGTGAATCTTAAAGCACTCAATTCACCATCAACACGAACAATGTAATTCTAATGATCTAAAATCACGTATATGAAACTAATTGGTGATGAAATTACAACATGGAGTGGGTTGAGCTTCCTGAATCAACTTATTTGTTATAAAAACCAACATAATAATTTTGATCACCTCCCTTACCCATTTTTCAGTTGAAAACCGCTGAACTATATTAGATCATCCAATGCCATTGTTGACCAATTTGTTAAACAATTCACCATTATTGTAATTTTGGTCGTTCAAAGCATAATTATCATTTTTATCAAAATTATCAATTCATCTGTTTAAAGTTAGATTTCCATCCATAAAATTTAAAAAGGATGATTATAGTCAATTTTGGTCCATAACCAATGTTTATAGTCTATATATTTTGTATAATATTTCTCTCTATATCAAATTTGATCAATTTTCGTGTAGAACACTAAAATGCAAGTATACAATTAAAATATGTTATTAAGATTTAAATCTAACCAACATATATTAATCATACATATTACATTACTAAGCTAATGGATGTCACGACTATGCTAAATTTTGTATTTTAGTATTTGAGTTTCTAAAGACACTTTTTTAATAACAAATGGGGAAATTTGTAAAGTCGATTAGTAAGAAACTAGCTAGAAATAAGTGTAATTACAAATACAACCAAAGGTTTCGTAACCACTCGATCTAGATCAAATTAACTTTTTCTTCCTCCTATTTAATTAACAACCCACAAAAAAGGTAAAAACATCGGTTGCTCGCGACTTCTAAATACTTACGTCTAGAATTCTAAGGTGTGACCCAAACATACCCCATCTTTAGTTCCAAAATTTTCTTTTGAGTTATGACACATATAGTCCTTGAAATCTTATCGCTTTATTGGCATGATACTTGTGTTATTATAACCATAACGATAAAGTTTACTTTTGTTGACTTTTTATTCAGGTACCAATAACAATTTTATTTCAAAATTCTTTTCCACTAAATATATAATAATTCCTAATAAATAATACATATAACATGCGAGATGTCTTAATGTTTTGTACAAGATACTCATGTTTAAACTGAAAACATGAAATATTTAGTGTTTAATTTAGCTCTCGTTTTGTACATGGTCCGAGAAGAGGCTGGATCACTTTGTCATTTGATGTGAGCAACCTTAGCAAGTTAATTAGCATACACCTTATGCAATATGCAGTAGGTTGTTTCTAACGATTAAAACACATGACTTTAAGATCACAAAACAATAACATTACCAGTTACTACAAGACCTAAACTAAAATTATTATACTCCGTAAAAGTTAAATATTATATTCATTAGTCATAACTAGACGAGTCGTGAAGTTTCCAATTTTGATAAGTAGAAATTGCCATTTAAGAATTTTATTGGATGGGTTAGTAATGGATAATTGGATACGTTAAATACCGAAAGTTGAAGGCAGTTGAGATAGTTGGAATTTGGTTAGGGATGAAATTAAAAATAAAAAATAAAAAACAATTATCAACACCTTAAAATTATCTATACATAGAAAACAAAAATCATTTGCATATCGTAGAATTTTGAACACTTAATTACACTGAGATAGTTAGAATATGGTTAGGGATGAATAAAAAATAATTATATTCACCTTTAAATTATCTTTACAGACAACCAATTATTTTATAAGAAACTTGGAATGTTCCAAATTTCACTTTGCATCCTAAACTTTAAAAATTATGAATTTGTTTTAAATGTTTAGAAAATCATAACATATCTAGTCCTTGATATGGGTGATTGTAAGAAAATTTTGTTAAGTAGATGTCTAATTAGTATTATGTTAGATTGGCGTGTGAGTTGCCGTTTCTTAGAAAAATTAGACGTAGAATTACCATTCTACTCCTATGAACAAATAAATTAAAAAAAATACTCATACCGTCTCCTGATTTCCGTCACCATCATTTGGTTTCCACCATCTCCCTCGCCTCATCCTACCCTTGCTGAATTCCCTTGTATCCTCACCAGGGGCGAAACATTGAAGGGGCCGGGAGGGCCCCCGACCCCTCTTCTTTTTTTCGTCAGTAGTGTTAATTTTTAGTCCGGTAGTGTAAATTTTTGGTTCGATAGTATCAATTCTTTTATGCATAACGAGTTCGCCCCTCTTAAAAAAAATAATTTCGCCCCCGTCCCCCTATGAAAATACCCAAGCTCCGCCATTGATCCTCACGCCTACCACTCCGTATTCTTTGTGACCTTGCAACAAAGTTACAAAACTAATAAGGTTGTTTTTTTAGCGCGCACATGAGATTATATATGTTGTATAATTAATCAAACTTATGCTCCCCTATACCCTAATCGACCAATGATATAAAAGGATTGCACGTACGCATCAGAGAACTATATGCATGTTACATTGACTTGCTTAATGAGCTCATAATAAGTATTACACCATCATAATTATAGATTTACACCACTTAGGGCATGAGGTATAGTTAGTGGGCGTGAGTAATGTTTTGTCAGGTAACCAACATCTCAGCTTACATATTCTATTTACGGATCACTCACGAGTGAGGGTATGCCTAGTGAGTATGAGTGGTTTTTATTTTGTTTAAATTAATAATTAATTAAATTAAAAAATCATTTATTTAGTTAAAGAATAAAAATGACACATAAACAAAACATTTAATTAATAAAATAATGAATAAATAAATAAAACATTTAAATAATAAATAAAAATGAAACATAAATAAATAATAATAATTATTTATATAAAAAATAAAACATAGTAAAACCACTAAGAAACATATACAAACTACTCTTGTGAAAGCTCGTAAATATTGCCAACTAAATCCGAATGAGTTAGCCGTGCATCCATTTCTCGATTGTATAACGCAAGAGGATTAGCTTGATATTGTTCCTCGTTAATTTTTACAAACATTGTTTTGGTATCATCTTTATTGTATTGATAAATCGTTTGTCCAATGTATAAAATCATCTTTTGTAAAATAATGCAGGCGTTCGTTACCTTCTTGATTTTGTTTGGAGACCAAGCCTATGTAAGATGTTGCACGGCCAACGTTGCTTTAGTACATGCTCACGCATTACGGTAGTTTCGTCGTTTCCAATGTGTGCGATTGATGCTACCAAACATCTCGATAAAATTGTGTCTAGCTTCATGTGCGATTGAAGTTGTATAAATAAGTGTGTGTGTATAATTGTGTTTTATTTGTCGATAAATATGTCATTGAGGTGATATTCATATTATTTTTTAATTTTTAATTGGATTTGATCATTTAATGATCAAAAACCACCCAAGGGTTTAATGTTTAAACAAAATGCACCTTAGTCACATAGGTGACGCCTCGTACGTCACAACACCTTTGATGCACATACATCATTGTGCTACTTCATAACATCAGATAGTTATATTTTGGATTTTGGTAAAACGTTTATATATCATGAAGAACCGAAGAATGGAGTTATCTTTCTCATTCCTTACATCCCTAACACTCTCTCATTCACTAGGCATCACATCATTTTACTTTCATCTTCTCTCTAGCTCTTTCTAATTCTCTATCATTATGTCTCATCCATTATTTAAATTAAGTAAAAAATATTTAAAACTAAATAAAAAATATCAAAAATTTTGTTGTAAATATTAAAATTAAAATAAAACTAGAGTTCATTTAAATATGTTTAAAATAACACTAGAGTTTATTGTTGGATAGTCGAGTTGTATAAATATGTTTCACCAAAATCATATACATCGGGCAGTCGAGTATGTTTCATTAAATCTAAGCATGTACCAAAGATACTTACCAGAACAAATAATTTTTTATATAGAAAATAACCCGGTTTTTAATAAAATGTATATGGTAACGTAAAAACATAAAATAAACAAAATGATGTATTTAGATTTTATAAACAAGTTAAATATTGAAAGTTGTAGTGAAAATCAAATTGTTTGTTAAAAAAAATAGTAACTAAAATAATCAAAAATATATAATCAAATGAATATGTAGTACCACAATTGGTTTGTCATTTTTATGTTTTCTAACGAATCAAATCAGTAACGATCAAAATCAAACCAAATAGCATATGAAAAAGACAACAAAACTTAAGACTCGCGAGGGAAAAACTAATTATTACTATACCTTAATTATCAAATGACTGACCTTCTATGCATATTGTAAAACTTTATAATGCATTCCATTTTTTGGTAACCTTAATTATATGTGTCTTATTATTATTCTGGTCACACGTGTTCTCACATGTAGATCGTCGTTGTTATTATTATATTTGTTAGTTGTTATTTTTGTTTTCAAAGGATATTCACATGGGTGTAATTGTATGTTATTTCTCTAATGGTGATTCTTAACTTCAACTAACCCCACACTACATCAGTACGTTACCATATTTGTAGCTTTATAAAACAAGTCCATTTGGACCGGTGGTTCATTTGACCTCTCGGGCCGGGTAAACATATGTTCCGGTCCGATCCGGTCTGGTCTAATCACGGCTCACAACCCAAACTGAACCGCCCTCTTACAGATGCATCTGAAAACCTAACAAACCTGAAGATCGCTTCACCAACAACGCACCAAACGCTGATTTCTTCTTCTTCAATAAGGTATGTCTATAATATGATACAAATTGCTCTTTTACGATCGTTGTTTTGATACAAATTGGGATAATTTGAAGACCTAATTGATGATTCTTTCACCTACAGAATGTATCGTAGATTTTTAGGACTTCTAGATTTGATTCAAACCAATCAGATTCGAATTGAAGAAATTTGACGCCTTAGGTATCATTGTCTAAATAATAATCGAAAATTAAGCGAATTGCAGTCTTCAGATTGCATCATCGTCTCCCTCCTTGTGGCTTTACAATTCTAGAATTTAAATATGTTTTCAGGTTTCATACACCTGAATTTATTAATTCTGAATATACAGTGGATATATTTATTAGGAAGAACAAGATATTGAAGTTTTGTACACCCTTTGCCCCATGAGTTTTGTTTGAACTTTTGATATGTCTGGTGTTCATTACAGATTGTTCTTTCTTGATAAAAGTTTCAATAAAGATGTGTGTTTGTCTTTATTCACAGTCATGAGCTATTGATGTTTATGATTTTGATTTTTGACATTCAAGATCTTCATGGAGTTGTTACCATTTTCCTTAGAAGGATGGATTAAGATTCTGTCTCCTTTTGGCTATCTATTTTCAGCGGTTATGCGATTCTGTTTTTCTTTAAAAATCTTTACTGTTTGGTAAAATACGAACTGAATTTCATGTTCAAATGATTTGAAGTGTGACATAAAAGTTTATAGTTATGTTAAGATGAATGAAATGGCTGATGTATTTGGTTCCTTTGTCTTGTGGTTTACGGTTTAAGTGTTAGGATTTAGATGTGTAAAACGCCTTAAGCAGAAAATCTATGCAAAGTTGCGTCGACATAACTTATTTGGATCAATGTTGAGCTTTTTGTGCAAATGGAGTGCATATCAGACACTTATTGTCATCAAATAAGGGCCTTATGAACAATAGAGAGAATACATGTAAATCTTTCATTCTTTTTGTCATCAAATTGTGATTATAACTTTTTTCTAATTTTTGAAGGCAAAAACAATCTATTGAGCATCAAAACCAACAATGGAAACAGAAAAAAGTCAACAACCTAGTCCGTCCGCTTCTGCTCCAGTCATGACATCATGTCGAAGGAAGAAATCAGAAGATGCAACTTTCTTGCAGGATGTGAAAGATCACATAGATGAGTTCATACATGCTTCCATGGCTGAACATAAAACATGCTTTCAAAAGACCATTTCAAAGGTTTGTTTCTCGAATACAAAACTCTACTCCCACAAACCCAATGTTCATTTCTTAACATATGCGGTATCATGTGTATTGTAGATGTTTGGATTGTCTAAAGCTGTTACACAAACAAATGCTGATAACAAGGGAGTTGAGAGTTCATTGCCCCTACAAACGGTTGTTTCTGATTAATGCATTACCATAGTTGTGGCTACGCGTTCTGCAAATTAGTGATTTTCATAGCGATCTCTGTAGTTGATATGTTTTTAAGTGGAGTTTTGTACGCCTTTTTGTTCATAGCAAGATGAATTTAGACAAGTATCTGGTTCCATAATCATAGTATTATGTTTTGAGGGGTTAGTTGTACTAAAATATATAGAAAAAGCACCCTTGATTTAATGGTTTTAGGGAATACAATGAAATTTAGGGGTGTATGAATGGCCAACAAAAGAATTTGTATTGAACCTAAGGAATCATCTCCAATGGTCCTTTCTTAGGTGTTTTTGAAAAGAGAGAGACACGAGAGGGAGGGAGATGGGTTGAGGAAAGAGTAGGTGAGGTGATGAAGAGAGAACGGGATGAAGTTTTTGGGATGAACGGCCACGAACGACTATGTGAAGAGGAGGGAGAAGAGAGATGAAAGAGGAAGTTGGGGGCTTGTTTAAGGAGTTGTGAGAGGGATAGGAGAGAGAAAGTGTGAGCAGATGTCACATTAGCCGTGTTATAGAGGTTAAGCACCGACAATGAGTAGTATTTGACCGATATTAAGAATTGACTATATTAAAATGCCTTAGTGATATGTGGTTTAGTGGTATTAATGTGTGTAAAAAGGACGTTCATCTTCAAGTGGTTAATGAAGGATAACAGTGTATATCTTTAGATAAAATGATTATCGTTTTGTCAAACTTTATTTTTTTTAAAATAAAAACCAAAAGGCCTAGTTAGATGTGTTGTTAACTAGAATAACATTGTATATGCTTAGCAGTGGCAAATCTAGGACTTTTTGTCAGCGGGGCTAATATTAGGTCATCTTAAAATGGCTGGTTTGGAGGGGTCATTTAAAAAAGTACATCGATTCAGAGCAAACTCTCGGGGATTATAACAAAACGTTAAGTAGTAACATAGACAAACGAAAATAAAAATAGGACGTTTTAGAAGGGATTAGAAATTCTAAACTTCTGGAGAAAGTAATAAGCAAATCTCAATCTTTTGCTTTAAGGTTATTTAAATTAGTAGTGAGATCATTTTTATCTTCATAAGGCTAGGAGGCGAAATCGGTTTGACTTAAACATAGAACTGGTATACTGAATAAACAATTTTAGATGTTATATAGAACTGTTCCTTTCTACACCTTGACATTTAATAAGACATGCTTAACATTTTGTTAGTACAAGGAGAAAAGAATAGACAACATGAAAAAAACACACTTTAACATCTAGAAAGTTTGGTGAGACCACTAAAATCAAATGCATGTAACTCAAAATTATCTGGTGTGTACATAATGATATCCCTCTTATGTGGTTGATGACAATGGTGTAGATTAAGAAGTAGAATTAAATGAGTATGTGTGTGCGCGCCTTTTAGGAAAAAAAGATGAGACCACTAAATGCACAACTTGAGTGTATAATTATAAATACTCCGTGTCTTCAATAGAAGTATATGTTGGTTTTACAAGATTTATGTGTATACATTTTCATAAGAGAATAAAATCTTATAGAACCAACATTTACTCTGTTCATAAAGTTTTGTTCATAACTCGGTTTTGCTAACAGACACCCTTTTGGCCTTTTGTACTTATATGTTATTAGGTAGTTTAAATGTTAAAATGGCAGTTTGATCTAGCTCTCATGGTATGGCATTTCCTTTGGATTTGCTAGTTATTTCATACTTTCATAGTGTGCAAATGAGCCAAACTTTTATGAAGTAGGAAGAGAATGTTGAGCTTTTATCGAGTTCATGCTGAAGTTCAAGCACAAAAAACAAGATCAAAATATAATTAGTCAGACAGTTTTACGATTTGAAGTACCAAAGGCGTTTTTAACTTAACATCAAGTTCTGATGTTTTTCTGTAAATTTGAAATGAGTTTTGTTATATATACTATATATAAAGCATATGAGAAAATATTTTAAGATACTATAAAAAATTAAATGCACGTGTCAGTCGTCCCCCGCATTACGCGGGCACCTTTCTAGTCTTATATAGTTTGTATGCTTTTTTAAAATAAGTTTGCTTATGGAAACTACCTTTAATATAAATATTAAAGTAATTGTCTAGAGTCTAGACTGACTTGAGCCTTGTCATTTGTCAAGCTTGATCTTGTCTATATTTTGAGGCTAAATTCTCGATGTATATCTTTTCATTTCATGAGATGTTGGTACAAGGTCAAATGAGAACCACAAAAGCTTTTCTATCTATCAATTCATCCGTGTGTGTCTCAACCATTCACATGAGCCTTGTCAAGCTTGACCGTGGGTCGACATGTTTTGAGCCTAAGATCTCGATTCAAATGTTTCCTTTTCATGTGATATAGGTACACCGCCAGATGAGAATCACAAAATTCTAAAACTGGTTTCGTTGTCTATTGATTCATCACATGTGTCTCTGTTAATGATATACAGAGGCAGGAGCGTCTTTAAAATGCAAGCAACTAAAGTAGGCTCTTAAGGCTCTCAAATTTAAGGGCGCCCAAATCAAAAGAAAAAATTACTTTCATTTATATTCTAAGCTTAAAATATGTGATAATCCAATTGATATTTATGTTTTTAGAAAGCAACGAGAAGATTGACATAATGACCGAAGGTATATTTATGACATTCTTGTAATTGGTTTAGATGAATATGTTGTTGAGAAGAAAAATATGTTGGTGGGAAGATAAACACATTGATTTGTGTCGAAGATAACTGCTTTATAATTGTTATATATAAAAAATAGAATGATTTTTTTCTTTCACAAAAATGCCATGATTTCATAGTTCGTTTTAGGACTCAATAGGTGTTGAGCCGCCTCTGCGCTCAATATATCAAGCCTTTTGTACTTCAATTGCTCGAGTCTTTAGTATTCTATATTTCATCGAGGTCGACTTATGAAACTTGATTCATCAAAAGTTTATCAACTGTTTACTATTGGGACTTTCAGGTTCATCAATTTTAAATTTTATTTTGTAATTAATCACTTAATCTACTAACTACTATTGTCTAATCTTGATTTATGCTCAATTGCTATTATGGTCTATCTAATCTGTTTTTGTCTATTTTGTTTTTAATCTATGTTTGCAATTGATTTTTTCTTTTAATTTAATCTATTTTGTTTATATATCATTTAATCTACTCTTTTGCAATTGATTTTGTTTCAGTTAATCAAGTTGTTTTCTACTAAACTATAAACAAATTTGTTTATGTCGTCAATCCCAGGTTCCTCATCAGTGCCCTTCCTTCAACCAGCTATTTGAGAATAATATATAAACGAGGGCCCGAAGATATTGTTTTGCTTTAAGCCCTCAAAAATATTGAGCCGGCCCAAGTGATATACACACGCGCACATATGCAAGGATGAAATAAGAAATTTGTTTTTTGTGCGAAGTCAATTTGGATCATTGGTCTAGTTTTTTTACGTCTAAGATGAAAACGACAACAAGATAGTAAATAAAGAAGAAGATAAAATGACTAAAAGGTAAAACGGAAATGCCTCTTTTGCTGTTTGTTTTTTGGTTTTTATATAGTTCTATCGTTTTTTAAATACAAATAACTTTTATATAAATTATTATTTGTTTAAAAAATTATAACATAAAATTAAGAATTTTATTATCTTTAGTTTCAGTATAAATTAGTGTATTGTTTTTTGTTAAAATTTTTAGTTGGTAATATAACGTGTGTAATCATGCACACATACACACACAACTGTACATAAACTGGTTTGCATGTCAGATTTATCAATTTATGTTAGAGCAAATCAAATTGGATATTTTACATCCATAAAGTGAGCAAACATTGTGATTACAGAAATTGCAAATGAAGCACAATTAGTATGTAACTTCACTCCATTACCGATATACAATTACCAAAGAAATATAATAAACCCAAATTGCTAGTTATATCTGCTTGCATCCAACTGGATAATCCTTGCATCTTTATTATTGCTGCTTGTTCATGTCTATGCTTTAGAGTTGTCATCCTGCATTTTAAACACATAAATTCATTAACGCGTGTAAAATCTGTTTAACTGTAGAGTCTCCCTCTCATTCACAACCATTGCACTCAAAACACGTTTATAAATGTGACGGATGATTTCTTATGACTCAGTATCTCTTATGTCGACAGAACGACGTTTGTTCTATCTATTAATATGTTGTTTTGATAAAATTAAGGCAAGAGTTTAGTGAAGTTAATTTTTGCTGTATGGTAACTAAACAACTCACATTGTAAGTTACTGCTAATATTACCTTGTGTATGATCATCCGGTGGTTCGATAATTGGGATAAGGAACTCGACCACTTTCGATGTGTTTAACATCCTCCACAAGGACTTGATAATGCTGCTTCACTTCCTCTGCAGTTTTGCCGCCAACAGCCTTGGCGACGTTATGCCACCTGTCGGGGGTATCTTTGTCAAACACCGCCAGCGCCTTCTCAAACGCCTTGTTCTGCTTAGCAGTCCACGAGCCCGACCCGCGTGAAGACATTGAGCTAGATGCCATATAAGCACTACAACTATAGGAAACAAATACGCGAATGAAGTGTTGATGAGTATAGACAGCAAAAAGCTAGACAAAGTAGTATAACTGTATAAGTGAACACTTGTGAGTCGTGAGATGATACGAGTTAATATGTGGCAAATGTGTGTCTTTTATAGGCTCCGAGGGAGGGGGAACGTGGGGTCGCGCCAGTTGGCATATAAAGATAGCGAAACGAAAAGAATCTCTAATGATTCGCCTCGTTAAGCATCATAAAAGTGAGTAGGATGGAAAGTTTATGTAGAATCAATATCTTCAAGAACCATTTATTTTCATCTTTGCTAGTGACATGTTGTTGGGTGGGTACAATATCCCTTCTGTAATACAATATCATAGTTCTAAATAGCGCGATGTACGTATAAACTTCAAATATTGATATCGCGCGCACGTGGTTTGGTTTAGCAAGCGGTTCAGTCCCATATTAGGAACATAACCAGGGCCCGGGCCGGGCCGGATCTAGATTTCGCTAGATAAAAATAGCCCTTCATTGGTTATCTTCAGATGTACTTTGTACTGAGCAAAACTCCAAGGTTAATAGCTGGCTACCTGTGTTTCCGTACAATGATTCTTTCAACTCCATTGTTTATTAAAAAAAAAAAAAAAAAAAAAAACTTAACTTGTGTTACCACGTTGATTGTTTAAGCATGGGAAAACAGACAGGACGATTTGGGTCAGGTAACGGGTCAAAACAGGTTCAGATCAAACTGATACAAAAACTACCATGACGTCATAACTCATAACTCCTCGTTGCCATTTGATATACAAATCCGATTGACGGAATTTACTGATTAACTAGAAAATAAGTTTAGCAACTCTTAATCAAGGATCAACAATAGTAGGATATATCATATAAGTGAAGATACATTTGTTTGTTTATAGGCCACAGTTTCCTTTTTTACTAGGTTGTGGAGCCAACATTGGCTGTCATTGGGCTAATTTGCTGGCTTTTTACTCCAAACAAATATAAATACAAATCTTCATATTTTATGTATTTGATACTCATTTATGATATGTGCTTTTGTACCCCTAGTACTATAAGAATCTTTTTGTTTTCTATTGCCTGTTTGGCAAAAGACTTGGATTAGTTTTTGTATCTTTAAACCTAATTTGTATTTCCATCACTAATTTACAATATTACATATTTTATAGATTTAAATGCTTTTTTAGTCCTTGATTTTATGTCGTTTTTGTCATTTTAGTACTTGTGTTTTTAGTTTTTGCGGTTTCAGTACCCGTGTTTCAAAAAAATCACCGAAATAAGCATTCCGTCCAAATCCCTAGATAACGTTCGTTACCACCAGGGGTAAAACCGCGTGATGCTATGGATAAAACCATTACCCCACTCAGTTATCATTGGTATGCTAGGTACATCAAGATATAATGAATCATTACCCATCCGTTCAATTGATCATGTGGTCAACAATTCATGTATATGGTCAAGGTCACACGCGTATTCAATATGTTTGTGGATCGTATTGGACTCGATGAACTCAAGCAATACTCTACGACGAATGGTATCGGAAATTGTAAGCTGCTATACTTTGTAGATGTCAAAGAAATTATTAGAGAATATGACTTTAACCCTTATGACCAGTGAATGGAATCATATTCACTTTTAGTGGCAGAATGCATATCTCCATGGGGCAACCATATATTCCATAATGTTGTCACACTCCTTGAGGTTCATCCTAGGACAACAATGTTTCTAACTTTGAACAAATTACTTGGCCTAGAATAGCCCGGTTGCATTGGACAATCGACGTCGTTTATTCTGCAACCACAAAACTATGACTTGAAATGTGGTCGTGTGATCAAATTTTGCAAACCTAAAATTTTTTAAAGCATTTAAAATAAGTGTTTGAGGTGTTAAGACATGTAGGTGGGGTAATGGTTCAAAACAGCTTCGGTTTAAAACGCATGATTTTAGAACAAACCAAAATTGGTAGAATCGACCTGCTAATTTGTTTTTGTCCAATTTTAAACTTTTAGAAATAATTCATGCATTAATTGTGATTACATAAACCATATTATTACAAGAAAAATCCAAGTAGTTTTTTCCTCATACGAACACACACTCTCTACTCTATATCTTGTTCTACTCTTAAAATCATCACACTTGCACTCTATAAGATTTGATCTCATAATCTTTTAGTTGAAAAGTACACCACTTTACCATCTGGTTTAAGTGGTTTGATGGGAGATTCTATGTATTAAAAATAGACTTCTTGGTCACTTCCAACCACTTCGGCCCGTTCTACTTTTAGCAATATTTTATTATAAAAAATTAAACCTTTTGACCCGCTTGAAATAAAACCGACCCAAATCAAACCAGTGAAAAATAGATAGATCGAAATTGACATCTCTAATAGATATCATGTTACAGTGGAAGAACTATGCCAATCTTTTGTTTTAACCTGCAAAGATGAACCATAAAGATTATGAAAGCCTTAGGATTATTAAGACACATGATATCTATAAAGTTAACTACAGAAAGTTTAACCTTTAACAGATAAAATTGCAAACTTTAAGTTGTATGTCAATTAAATGATTGATGCTGTGAATGTTGGTCTAGATTTAGAGAATTCCACATTGACCAATATTAAAGATTCCTATACTAACCTCAAAAACATATAAACAAGGCAACTTTATGTGGGAATCTGAACATCAACTACTTGTGAGATGCACCTTCATATTACTTTGTCATAAAAGCATCATTTTATCATATTACAAAAGTTAGAACTTTGTGGATTCGTACGTCCATTCGCGCAAGTTGAAATCGTTGAACTTTGAATGGTCCTGGACATCAGATATACGAAAAATATGTGTTTTAGTACCACTTTGTGTAGAATATAAATGATTAGTTATTTGAGCAGTCCCTCTCCCACAGTGTCAAGAGAATAGGAATCTGCAATGTTGTTGGAAAATTGGTCCTCAAAAGGTTGAAATATAGTATCAAATATATATGTGAGAACATTTTTTTTATTGATTACACTTTAATTTGATGGAGATATCAAGAAGCTATAGATGATATTGTTGGATATTTGAGTTTGAATTAAAAAAGGTTTGAATTAAAAGGGTGATTAGATCACATGCAACATGATTGAGTTTAGAGTGAATTTTCGTTTTCCTTCCTGTGGTTTGGTCATATTTGTTATTTTCATCAAAAAAAGTTTTTTCTTACATTTGGCTTCCCAAAATTTGAAAAAGTTGTCATTTTCATCAAAAAACATGAACTTCATGGTAAAGTTTTTATTAACAACACGTAAACATAAATTAAGATTTCGTTTTTATATAAAAATTTACGTAAGTACCCTTTTAACGATGAATATTTAACATTTTAAAACAATGTAGCTAAGTTTTTGGATGAAAATAGTAACGTTTTTCAAACCTTGAGGAGTCAAATGCAAGAAAAAATATTTTTGATGAAAATGGCAAATGTGATCAAACAACGGGGAGGAAAATGTCAATTCACTCTTTAGTTTAGTTTAAGTGTACTTCTCAGATAATTTATTAGTTAGAGTTTTGTTGTAATAATATTTATTATAACTAAAAGATATGATTTAATTAGGTTTAATTGTACTTACCTATTATTTTGTTTCTTTGTATCATAGTCGTACCTCCTATCACCATAGCTTTCCATTAGGCCTCTTGCCACCACTGCCATGGCCTTATATACGACACCTGCTTGGCGTCATGGGTGGTCTTAATAAGAAGGGGGAGGGGTCAACGGTCAACCAACCCATAGAAACTTTTTGTGATATTTAACGTATGTTAACAATTCTTGGTATGTTAACAATTCTTGATTGATCCCGTGTTTCTTTGGAATGCCAGCCCCTACGATTTACAACCCCTAAACCCAACTAGTTTTTACCCTACTAAAAACTAAATTAAGAGTACGTTTTAAAAAAAAATAATAAGATCAAAATCTAATCATCACTTAGATTTATTTTCTATTAAATCTAATAATTTCATATATTTTAACTAAAAGCCCAGTTTATTTTACATTTCCAATATTCTCATTAAACTTTTATTTATGTTTGCAAGTGATTTTCAATTTGTGTTTACTTTAAGACTTAAGGCTTTTTATATGGGTGAACGTAGGTAGGACAAATCTTCTCTCATATCATCTGTCATTTTTGTTACATTATATGTTTTAGTTTTGTTATATTTTTGTAATAATATTTACCCGATTGTCATCATCAATTGAATTTTTTTTTAAAGTTAAATTTAGAATATCTTTCTTGTGATACTTCAGAATACAAACCCATAAAGTAAAAAAAAAAATTTGAAACATACATTAACCCAAATCATCCTAGACCATAGACCAACATCACCTTTAGATAATATTATGATGTTGAATTTTCTAGGAATAATTTATTTTTATTACTTATTTTAAAATGTTAATGTACTTATGTCGCAACGCCACCTAAACTGAAACTTCCAACATCGCGTTAAGATACACTTAAGAATCGAAAAAACCGACCCCAGAGAAAGGAACTTTTGGTTCCACCCATTCTTGTCATCGCTGAGTATTCTTACTGTTTACATATTATTCGTTTTTTTTTCTTATTCGTTCAAGATTGTACGTTGTTATTGTACCAACATATTCATTGTTTTTAGCTCAAATGTGAGCTTCTGATTTTTTTCTCGTACCGATTGTGGTGAAGTATTTATTACCTAGAATTTATTATACTAATAATTTCATTAACATGATATGATTTAACTAGTTTTCATTTACAAATTATACTCATTATTCTTTTGTAATAATAATTAATTAACAAGTTTTTTTATAGTGTGTAACCCTAGTATCAAGGGGCTTTAATCCAACAGTGGAAGCCCTATAAATTCGCAGAATAATAAAATTAATTTTGAATCTAAGTCCATTATTTAAGGCCCAAACATTTTTTGACTTAGGCTAGGGCTGTTCACGAACCGAACCGAACCGAACGCAGCTCCGCTCGAACTCGGTTCGGTTTTAAACCGAGCGGCTCGGTTCGGTTCGGATTTACAGATTCGAGCGCAAACTTCATGCTCGAACTCGGTTCGGTTTTAAACCGAGCGCTCAGTTTTGCTCGATTTTGTGTTACAATGGGTCGCGGTCGGAGATGGGTCGCGGTTGCAGGTTCGCGGCTTGTAGTAGGGTCGGAGACGCGGTTGCAGGTTCGCAAATTCGCTGCTCGCAGCAGGGTTAGAGACTCGCGGTCACAGGTTCGTAGATTCGGGCAACAGGGATCGGAGACCGGTCGCAGGTTCTCAGATTCGAGCAGCGCCCTGGTCGGCGGCCGCAAGGGGAGGCCCGAAAGGTGGAAGCTACTGGAGAGTGGAGAGTGGAGAGGGGAGATGGGAGGGTGTTCGCAGGTCGCTGGAGGCTGGCGACTGGACTGCTGGAGGAGACGAGGAGTGGACTGTGAAGGGTGAGGAGTGAGGACTGAGATTTGAATGTATTGGTGTATTAGGGTTTTGAGCTTTATACTAAAAATTTAAAATATTTGTAATTAATAAATAACTAAATTTAATAATAAATAACATATATAATTATGTATAATATATAAAAACTAAACTAGTAAATAATTCGAGCGAAACAGAGCGAGCGACGAGCGAGCGACCCTTCGCTCATGCTCGGTTCGTTTTGAAACCGAACCGAGCCGCTCGGTTCATTTACAATCGAGCGGAAATTCGAACGAGCAAAATTCCGAGCATTTTTCGAACGAGTTCGAGCGAGTTTCGAGCGTCGAGCTATTTGAACAGCCCTAACTTAGGCCTCTCATAAAAATCACATAGAATCAAAATCATTCATTCTCAACAACGTTGATCAACTGTTTAAACCAAGGTCTCTGCTCTAATTTTTAAACACGAGTCATTTAGTTGAGTAGTTAATTCAGGGCACGGATCTGGGATCACACGACTAAAAGTTGTCGTTAACCCGTCAGACTCGGAATAAGTTATTGTAGGCATTGGTGATTGGTATGTTGCTTCTTGACTCTACGGAAGTGATAATCCATCCAAATTCTAATTAGTGCCACAACACTAAAAGTCCGATTTTGAACCATATTGTGGACATCTTCTATTATGCATTGGAAAATCGCAACAATTGACCGGATAGAAGTATATTATTAATTAGGGCTATTGGATTTTAATATCCTAACTTTTCTTTATTAGCCGTAATTAATCCCGGCTTAGAAAATGTTTACAAACCCTGCCAACTTTAAGTTTATTTTCTTACAACGATCTCTTACTGACTGAGAGTTAACACTCATTAGTTTTTTTTATGAAATTGGGCCAAATGATAGTTCAGATAATTAAAATCCAATAACCTATTAATTATATAATCTATCCAAACTTTCAAGTATATGTAATGTTGAAGATTTGTGTTGAAATTGAGCAAATTTTCCCTGTAGTGTTTTATGCAAAAGGTTTTTTTTAATCATCAGATTCGTTTACAAAATGATCACTACAAAATTGGGTTGACGCGAACATTTTGATAAGTTTACATCATGATTTACGTGGTTAGTGATCTCAGTAGCATTTGTTTATCAACACCGTCTTCTTTATCTACACCAAAACAGAAGAAATTAATAAATCAATCTCATAAGTATAAACTTGTTATTAGCAACAAGATACATATCAGCAGTAACAACTAACAAGTCATCCCTTAAAATATTCATTTTCTTATCAAATTTAATTAAAATGTCTCTTTCAAAAAGTTATCAAAAAGTCTATCTCTTAAAATTTCCCCATCCGAAAAATCGATCGAACCTACCATAGAGGTGCTAACTATTAGTATAAAGATGTCCGATCATTCTATAGAAACATATGTACTATAATGGCGTCCTACCATATCATAAAGGCCTCCGTACTATAAAAACAACTGCCCGTACTATCAAGGCCCATGTACTATAGATGTGTGCAACGATACTATAGATGTGTGCAACGATACTATAGAAGCGTCCGACAATACTATAGGCACGCTCAACCATACTGTAAAGATGTCTAACCGCACATTAGAAGTGCCTACACGTCCGACGCTTTGTGCAAATACATACGATCCTATTACTATAGGTGCCTAGGCGTCCAACACTTTGTGCAGAAGCATCTGCTTTTGATCATATTATAGAGACCTCTGATTATACTATAAAGCCAGCTTCTGACCCTATTAGAAAGACGCCTGACTTTACTTTAGAAACATCTGACCATATAACGATTGAAGCTAAAAAAAATTAACACTAAAGATGAAGATGATTATGCCACAAAATTAAATAGATGTCAACGCCTTGACCATTACCAATAGGTACAATTTTAAGGTTGGTTTTTTTAATGAAAATTTTGAAGAATTTTAATGAGAAAAATAACCTCGTGTCCCACTACTCTTTGTTTCCTCGTGGGAGCACCTTCCCCTTTTATCCGGTATTTGAATGATAATACAAATTTTTTTATATATCGAGTTCATCCCTTAAAAAAATCAATGTTGTCCCGCATTCAAGGTCCGTCATTAAGGCCATGTTTGGCAACAAAAAAAAGTTACTTTTTGACTTTTGGAGGGGTAAAAAGATCAAAATACCCCTCCAAAAATGTTAAAAAGTTAAAAGAGTTTAATTTTTTAACCTTTTTAGAGGCGTTTTTTGATCGTTTTACCCATCCAAAAAGTCAAAAAATAAATTTCTTTTTTTCTTTTTTTTTTGGCAAAACATGCCCTAAACCCCAATCTCACCACCACAAAAAATCAAGGTTACAATTGGTCTCCATCACCAGTCCTCACCATATCTCACTCCCCTTTTCCCCATTTCTAATCCCTCACCCAAATTGTGAATTGGAATTTAATACTTCGTTTCGAATTTGATTTCTGTGGTTGAGACAAGAATGAACTTCACTTAGACCATAAATTTGATCATTGAGGTTAATTGGATAACATAAATAGCTAAAAGTTAAACCTAAAATTCAACAATACTGGCGATGATACCAGATTGCAACAGTGAGAACTGAGATAATACTCATATACCATAACCAAATTCTCATAATTCAAACTACCAACGAAGACAATAGCAACCGAATACAGGTCAAAAACGGTGAAGACAACACAACATTTGCGAAAAGCAGAAAACACAATAGCAGATCCCCATAGTCTACAACCAATCTAACCTAATTTCACCATTTGCCTTCAGAATCACCACCTCCCCTAGAGTAACCAGATCCACCACCGTAACCACCGTCACGTCCTCCACCGTAACCACCACCGTACCCACGGTCACGTCCTCCACCATAACCACCACCACCACCACCACCGTATCCTCCCTCACGCCGACCACCACCGTAACCACCGTCACGACGGCCACCACCACCACCACCACCGCTACGCGACTGAGCCTCGTTCACAGTAATATTACGCCCGTCGAGACTCTGACCGTTCATTCCTTCAATCGCATCTCTCAACGACTTTTCATCCCTGAACGTAACGAATCCAAATCCTCTAGATCTACCAGTCTCCCGATCGTTAATGATCTGAACAACAACAAAACAACACAAAACAACATCAATTCACAAATCAATCAACGAATCGGTTACAAATCAAGTCAGCAACATAAACTATTAAACTGCATCGTAAAATCGATCGATCGTCGTCTCTTGTAACAGAAGAGGATGAACGTACCGTTTTAGATACCAGAAAAAGTAACACAAATAGTAACAGATCAAGTAAACCATAGTAACAGTAACAGAAGAGAGATTCGTATCGTGTGATTCATCAAACAAAGCCGAATCAGCATCGATCTGAATCGGAACTTTGCGACAAACGGACCTTCGCGTCGACGATCTCGCCGTATTGAGAGAAAGCTTCTTCGAGTGATCGGTCAGTGGTGGCCCATGCGAGGCCTCCGACGAAACAACGGTGCTCAACGTCGGCAGAAGCCATTGATGAATATAATATGAATGTGATGGAGATTAGAGATGATAGTTGCAGGTGTGAGTGATGATGGTGGGAGATGGTGGGGTTATATAGAGAAGGGAAGGGTTTAGGTTAGTGATGGTTTGCTAACGTGCTCGGGGTGCGCAGTGCGCCGTCTGGTTAGATATTTATTATTTGATATTTATCGCTTTAACCGTGGTTTGGTTTAGAGGTGTTATTATGTGATATTAAACGTAATTAATATCGATCGGATTTTATTGTCAATCTTTTATTTTTAATTGTTTAATATTTATTAGTGATTCGTAGTGTGACCCATTGACATGTAAATATAAAAGATTACGGGTTTAAGTTTTAATCCGAGCAAATGTTAGAGTAAAGACAAATGGTGTTTTAGCAATGGTTTTCCTCCTGAGAATTATATAGGGGGAGCGGTCCCGACTAGAAAATAGATAGGTGTGTCGAATTAAGATAACACATATTATGCGAAGCAGAGTCGCACGTTTGCCGTTTAAAAAACAAATTTTGTGTAATATTTGATATAAACGTTATTAATTTAAGATAGATAAGTAAATCGTGACGGTGAATGCGGAAATTTATAAAATATTATATTTTAAACTACGTAAGAGGGGACTTAATAAACGCAAAACTTGTAACAGTTTTGATGAATTATACATTCATGCTTCTATAACTTGTATATTATCATGTAAAGTTCGGTTTTGTAGGCGTGTGGTACCAACAAATATAATACTCGGATAATATAGATACGGGTCGGGTCACACGGACGATTGCATATGTTAACAATTCAATTGATATAAACTTACCAATATGAACGGTTGAAAAAGGACAATTAAAGTTTGTAAAAAATTTTGAGGGACAATACTCTAGCATCATGCATACATGTTAGAATATAGCATGTGAAAGGAATGAAACCCATATATAATGGTGTGTATTGGTTGGTTTGGTTTGGTTTGATCTTATAACCAAAACAAAAAACTAATATTTCAGTTTCAAGGTTTTTTAAACTGTCTGGTTTTGGTTTTTTAGGTTTTACTATTTAGGATTCAAGTTTTTAAATAAATAATTGATCCAAAGTAATTAATTTGAACAAAAAACGATGGGCTTATATCATTTTGTTGATATTTAAATATAGTTGCATGTTTTTATAAATTACTCAACAATAAAATTAATTGCAATCCATAAAAATACAATAACAAAAACTCAATAAAACATCTTAATCTATAAATATAAACAATTAAGTTTAAAAATTATTTTTGAAACCTAAATATTCAATATTTTTTCTTAGATAGCATAAGTTAAATAATTAACTAATATGTTAATCATATATATAAATGTATGAATGCACGTCTAAATTTATAAGTTTGTTTCTATGGTTTTGGTTCGGTTTTTGTTACAAGTAAAACCGATACCAAACCAAAAAAATCGGTTTAAAGAAACTATCAAACCAAACTGTCGATTTCTTATTGATGATGGTTTTTCGGTTCGACTGTATCAGTTATTTTGGTTACGATTCAGTTATATCAGTTTATTGCACACCTCTACCACCATGCACTAATCTTTCTCTCTCACTATAATTGAATCTCTCTTCTCTCCACTGATCTTTATTGATTTTCATGCCATAGAGTGGTTATAGAGAGAATTATCTTCTTGTGATGCATTAAACAATGTTATGTACATGTCTGTAGATTTATCGAGCAATTCTTTGTGAATGACAGATTCTTAATTGGTAAAGATGTTTTAAAGAGGAGACTAGCTCGTCAAATTCGTTTTTATTTGTTTTATATAAAATTTATATTGTTCGTTTTAAGAAGATAAATTTACATCAAACCATGGAGAAATGCACCTGTTTTAAACGTAGTTTAATAAACACTCACGAGGCTAGGGTCCCTTACTCGATGCCAACCTTTTTTACCTGGTGCCCGATGCCTGACGTTTAACGTTCGTTGTTCCAGCAAAACAAACTGAAGATATTATCTGAGTGCCGATTTCATTCATTCTCTTTATGTGACATTTGTCTTTTCTTCCAAAACAAAGAAATTTTCTATCCATCTTGATATAGAAGTACGCCAAGCTAGTCAATTTTGTTTAAAACTAATTTTAATTTTAAAATAATAATAATAATAATAATAATAATATTTATAATAATAATAATAACCATAATAATAACCATAGTAATAATAATAATAATAATAATAATAATAACAATAATAATAATAATAATAATAATAATAATAATAATAATAATAATAATAATAATAATAAAAAAATTAAAAAATAAAGATAAAACTCAAGGCACATGAGAGGTGGTTTGAGTTTGAGTTGATTTTGATTTTCCATATTTTGCTTAATGTTTAGGTTTTGATTATAACGAGTTCTTATTACCCGCGTGTTGCAGCGGAGACAGAAATCCATGTGAAAAAATAATGTTGAAACGTTGTTGCAAACTTGCATAGTGAAGGGAGCGAAAAATATTTGATTTGTGTTACCAAACCATAATAAAGTTAAACGTCATGTTTTCTTATAGAATAGTATACGAACCCACATGTTACGACGTCTTAAATTGTGAAAAAAAATCAATGTTTTTTTATTATTTGTAAATTAAGAATAAACTATATGTAAACTCACTCGCTAAGGCGCAATCAACGGTGAACAATAAACTTTTTCGATTTTTGTATTCAAAAACAATATCTATACGTAAATTCACGTGTTGTACGAATACAATAAAATATAAGGTCAAAACGTTGAAATATAATTTTTTTAATCAATCGACATGCAAATTCGGTATGCGCGTTGAGATAATATTAACGTGATCAAGTACGTAAAAGAAACGTATGAAATTACGGCGTCACTATTTCGAAGTCAAAAACATAAATATAAATCGGTATTATGTCTTGCCCGTTACGATTTAGTAACTAAGAAAAGAAACTATTAAGTGAAGAAAACTATATCCAAAATTTATAAGAAAAACCAATCAAAAAAACCCAAAAGAAAAAAGAACGTAGAAAGCAGGAATCGAACCTGCATGCCTCAATAAAAAGCCAAGAAGGTTTATCCAACTAATCTAACGCCATATTTGTGTATAGTGTTACAATTAATACTATTTATCTAGAAAGGAAGTCGGTGGCTAAAACCTAATAGTTCATGCTTCTATTTACAGGATTTATGAAATTTATGTTTACACATAAAAGCTTTTTATCAGAATGAGGTGTACAAAAAATATAATCAATATTTTCTATTCGTATTCTTGTGGTGAGAGTGAGAATATTTATAAATTTTGGTACACACACCCGCCAACCTCTTCAAAAAGAAAAAATTTTGATTAATGTCAAAAACTGCATGCTAAATCGTGTAAAAAAGATGAAATAGGATGAGCGTTGTGTTTCAAAGCAAATTCATTTAATCTAGAGTAATTAAGCTTATTTAAGTAAATGATTCGAGCATAGTTTATATAATGAATAATCTATAATATGTTGTATGTTATATGAATTAGTTGTGTGATATAATTAAGAGTGTGTTAGATGTAATTCTATAAAAAAGAATTTTAATCGTTGTAAATGAAATTAAAACGCAGAAAACGACAAAAATTCCAGTGGGCTATGGAGTTTTGGGTTAGGTGAGGATTGGAGTGATGCTAAACCTAACCATGGTTAGTTAAGATAGTTTTTTGTTTTCAGGTGGGGCCACTTCACGTGATTACGTGACTTTCAATACGAAGATATTTTCTCCCGAATTGATTACGTCAGACTCCTGGATAAATGACACCAGATATGCCATTAAACACGGTCATTGTCATGGAACTATATTTAGACAAGATTTTAAATAGAGAAAATTATCTAAATAAACGTTAAATTAAATTACGAATATAACCATTGAAAAATAAATTTATAAAAAGAAACAATCAACAAAAACGAGCCACGTGTCAATTCCTCGCACATGGGCAAGGAAAATCTATAATCCCTCGCTGAAAAGGTGAATGGCGCCACATGGGCAAGGAAATCTATAATCTCTCGCTGAAAAGGTGACTGGGCGAGGGATTTACATAATCTCTCGCTGACGTGACGGAATTTCAATGGTTCCTCGCTAACATGTCTCATCTCTCGTTGACTGGGCGAGGAATCTGAGGTTTTCCTCGCTCATAATTACCAAAATGCAACTCATCGTTTAGAAAAATTTTGAGCTCTGGGCGAGTAGAAAAAAGGCCCCTACACTATAAAGTGACTAATATGTATCTGAACAATCTATAATATGACAATAATTGCTATAATAATAAATAAAAGTATTATAGCAAAATAATCTAATTATTTACTTAAGTGGATCGTGAAACTCTTCTAGCGGTTTTTTAAATGAGTTCAGATTTGATAAATGGTAGTGAAGTAAACTAATTAAAATGTTAATAGTTTCTAAGTTTTAATAGATCAAGATAATTAAATTACTATTGGATTTGTTAATAACCTATAGTTGTTTATAAAAATATAACCATTGTGCCACCACCACAATCCCTCACGGATTGACCCATTACTCTCTTTGACATCCTATTCTCCAACGTGCGTTGACTGTACTCCTCTTTTGGATGGTTTGTTACTCTTTAAAAAACTGCCGGACACGAGATTACATTGATACTACGTCATGTCTAGTGGTGCAACCAAGAATTTTATTAAGGGTTCATTAATATTTGGTATTTAGATGTGACACGCAACTATAAACTTTTTTAGGGCAGGTTGATTTGGGTCATATGTTGTATGAATGTGTTTTTTGTTGTTTTCGAATGATTCTGAAGGTGATTTCACCTATTACGTTGGGTTTTAGTGACAACTCAACCATTTTGGGAGTTTAAAGCGAAGTAAAATCAAAGGCTCTTTTCATAGCTTTATTTTTAGAACCTAATCAATTTATAAACTAATCTATACATCCTAAACTTATTGTCATGTTCATTGGATGGCCTTTTCAGCATCAAGTTTGTGATGTTTTTATACACTTGAAATATGACATCCATCAAGTTTAAATCGATAACAAACACACAATAATTATGGATAACTCTCCAATAACTTTTATTATAACCAAGAAATATCAACTCAAAACCTTAGTTACAAAACTCATACGTAACCCATTGACTTGGCTATGTATTTATAGGCTAAACTCAACTTGGTTAGCAAGTTACCTTATGTATATATGACTCATTAATAGACCCAAAATTCAAACAATGAATAATCTCTAAATTAATACATTAACAAATAGATAAGAACAATAGTTTGAACTCCTTATCCGCGAGCACTTAGGTCTTGAATCTCACCCGCCTTAGCTCCACAAATCATCCAACCGTTCTATTTGGAATTAACTCCAACATACTCCCCCTTAATCCAATCTTGTCATTAAGGATGTCTTGAATACTAAGTAGTCTTCTTAGATCCTTGAACTTGACTCGTGCTAATGGTTTGGTTAGTATATATGCTCGTTGTTGTAGTCTTCTTAGCTCCTTGAACTTGACTCGTGCCAATGGTTTGGTTAGTATATCTGCTCGTTGCTCATATCCGGATACATAGTCCACCATAACTTGCTCTTGTTCTATACATTCCATGATGAAGTGATAGCGGGTGTGTATATGCTTACCCCTTATGTGGAAAACAATGTTCTTGTATAAGGCAATTGCGGATTTATTATCTACTCGGTGTAAGACATTTTGTTCATCCCGTTATTTTCGATAGTAGCTCACGCAACCATATAGCTTGGCACGCGGCCCTAGTGGTCGCCATAAATTCGACTTCACAGACGATAGTGCCACCGTTGCTTGCTTTTGCAAACTCCTTTGAACTTTGCATGTAACGACTTACAATGCCAACCGAATATGTTAATTCGGGATGTGTATAAAACAAGTATCGCATACATCCCACCACACGTCTATAGTCAGTGGCCGGTATCTCGAGCTCTTCCACGGCTTTGAATAGAACACACCCAGGTTCCATAGGAATATTTGTAGGATTAAAATCAAGCATACTTGTCTCTTTGAAAATTCTCTTAGCATAACTTCCTTGTTTAACTTCGATGCCCTCTTTACTTTGTGAAACTTCTATGCCAAGATAGTAGGTCAATTTACCCAGATCCATCATCTCAAGATTTGTGGACATGCCTTTCATGAATTCTCCAATAATCATTGTGTTTGTACTTATATCATCAACATAAACAACAATGATTAGTAATTGTTTTCTTCCGCCTTTCGATACACGGTTTGTTCATTGGAACATTTAATTTCATCTCTTTCAAGATTCGATCGAGCTTGGTGTTCCATGCCCTTGGGGCTTGCCTGAGTCCATATAATGTTTTTTATAACTGTAGTTTGTACCCATTCTATTTTCTTTCTTTGCTTCTTGAAAACGAAGAGGTTCTTCATCTTTTGTTAGTAAAGAGTCCACATCTTCTATGTTTGAATATAAGAAACTAGGTTAGTACCCGTGTATTACACGGGTTGAATAAATAAATATTAAATAATTAGTAATGAAAAATTATTAATTATAATGTGATATTTTGAAATACGATATGATTGAAATTACGTATAACTATGAACTATAAGTAATTAAACAATGATATTATTTTCGTTGTATTTTTGTTTTAATTTTTTTTATCTAAAAAAATTTTAAAAGTTCGTTCTAAATCAAAACGTTCTAAAAAAATATCATTTTCTAAACATTTCTTATTATAACTTTCAATTTTAAATTTTTATGGTTGTTAAAAAAATAATTTCTAAAAACACTGATTTTATATATTTTGTATTTTTTAGAAAAGTTTAATGTTTTTAAAAATTACTTGTGTTATACAAAAGATTGTTTCTTTAAAAATTACATTTATAAAAAAACTATTTCTTAATTTATTAAAAACTATTTTAATTTAAAAAAGAATTAAATAATTATTAGTAGTTAATGTAATATTTAGTATGAGAGAGAAATGAAAAAATTAGATTTAAGAGGTCTAATATTTAGTATGATTGAGAAACGAAAAAACTGAGACTCGATTTGACATTCTCAACGTAGATTGGGCCTGTTTTGAGTTGCTGAAATTAGGTGAAATCTGCCCAAGTGGGCTGCTATGATGTTGTTCGTTAGGCCCAGAGGAGCTGGGTGAACTTGCTTCATTGGGCTCAGTTAATGGACTGTTGGGTTCATGATTTAATGGATCAGCTATTGGGCTATTATTTGTAGAGCTGGGTGATCCACTTTCATGTGAACCTGGGTTCGCTTCAAGGTTTTCAACTGAGCTGATCTGTGGGAGTTCAGACCCAATTTCGAGCCTTTCATCAGGCAGTTAAAAAAAACAGGATTTCCATCTTCAACGCCTAATCATCTTTCCAGTTCCGACCAGTAGACTCATTGAAGACGACATCACGACTTATAATAATCTTTCGGGTCTTGGGATTAAAAAGTCGAAAAGATTTGGAACCCGGCTCGGTTCCAAGGTTTGTTAACGTGGCCTTGATCTATCATCTGGTTTTTTAACGTTGTTGGCTTCAATTTTGACGTATTTGCCAAGCACATCGCAACGATATATTTGAAATTTTACAAAGCGTTATATTTTAAAAGCTATAAGAGAAAAACAAAATATGAGTAAAATTAGTTATATTAATATAAAATTTCAAATGAAAACAATTGAAAGTTGCTTAGGTGCTGTTTGTTTTTCTGCAGCAAAATGTCTGCAGTCTGCGTACCACATTTGCAGGAGAAGAGGTGGACCAAACCTCTGCAATCTGCAACAAGAAAAGTGTCTGTTTTTTAAAGTCTGGAGACTGCTAAAATCAACTGGTGGTGGTATACGCCGGTGCTGCACGGTAATGGTGATGGTAGATGGTGGGTGGTGGTGGATGGTGGGTGGTGGTGGTGGCGGACGGTGGTTAAGGGGGACAGTGGTGATGGAGGACGGACGGTTGTGGCGGACGGACAGTGGTGGTGGGAGATAGTGTTTAATCCTCTACAGACTTTAAAAGTAGTTGTGCCAAGTGTGCATCATGCAAACCTCGCGCAGATCTTTTTTTTAATGAAAAGTTTTCCAAAAACAAACACTCTGCAGATCTTAACGTCTGCGCACCGTAAACAAAGAAAGATTAGGAAGAGGTTTTCTGCAAAAAAAAACATCTCCTTAGAGGCAGCCGCCTCTTCTTAGGAGACATCCGCCTCTGTTTCGCGGGCAGCGACTCTATTGGCCATGTGTTAGGTTTAAAGAGGGTGGTTATGCGGGCGCTCGCGTTCTGTCTAGGGAGACACCGAAGACCGATCAACAAAAGATATTTTAAAAAGAAAATTTTAAGAAGATATGAAAAAAGTAAGAAAAAGAACAATGGGTTGAGGTGAGTGAAAGTGTGAAACCACTAAAAATGGTATAGCGTACAACAAATGATGCTTGTGGTACATATCATCCAACTCTTCTATCCTACAAGGGTTCAAGCTAGGGTTTACACAACACTGGTTGTAAGCACCGATGGCTTCCGCAAGCAGATCAGCGATCGTCTCCGGTGCGAGAACAATTGCATCCGGATCAAATCTAATTTCAAGAACCCTAATTCCCAAATCCGTACACGTTCCTCCATTTCATTCATCAACAAGATCAGTCCCTCGTGCAGCTTCAAGGTCAGTAATCCACAATCTACACTCACAAACAGTTGAACACAGGTTAATAACGAACCGATTTTAAGCTTCATCAATTCATATTCAATCTTCTGTGTTCTTCAGGGTTGTTGCAGCGTTGGGAACGGTTGAGTCAATGGTGCCTCTTCACAGTGCAATCGCATCAGCTCGTCTTAAATCGAGTATTGGTGTTGAATCCACCTGTTGGAGCTGGCTTTCTCAAGGTATATGATTTTCTATTCATTTCTTAACGTTTTGTGTTGTAACATAGCTCATGTCTGCATTATTTCGTGATTTGCCTTCATTTATCTGTCATTGCAGTTCTCTACAAAATCTATGAATATGATTGTTTTTTTTTATTAATATAACTGGTCAATTTTCTGTCATTTTAGTGAAAAGAAAACCTAGAAAGAGTTAGAATTGAATGGATTGATGATATGATCTTGAAGCTACTTGATGAATGATGAGTGTTGCTTCATCTGAGTTAGGAACCGATATATTTGAGCTTAGTTTATAAGAGAAAGAAACAGGATATGTACAGTCTTAGGGGTGTTGGGGATTGGTTGTTAAGTCTGCTTATTTCACTCGCGAATAATCAAATCGTGCAGTTTCTTTTGTGTCTACAAATAGCTGCATATTGAGCTCGTTTGTTTAATTTGTTTTATCACGCTCATTAAGATGATTGGTATGTTTTCTCATCAAGTCATCATCACACGAACTTAGGGATGACATAGTAGTTTCATTAGTTGGAATACAGCTCAGAGGATGAGAAAATGCAATGTTTGTGCCTTGTGGTGCCTTTAGACATGTCATATTCTTTTTCTTCTTGATTTCATTTAATTGTTTTAACTTTAGCTTAGTGGTTTTTTGGGTTGTGCTGATGAATAAAGAAGAAAAAGATATGATTTTGACTAGTTCTTCTGCTTACTGCTATAGGTTTTGCATCAACATTGTGACAGCAGGAGTGGTCAAGGCAATTAATGCAAATGAAAACATGCATGTTGCTTTTAATCTTTTGTTACGGAAATTTGCTTTTAGTTTAAGTTCTCAATTTTAAACCTTGCAGCTTGTTCAAAAGTTAAACTTTGTATTCAAATTGATACATTTCGTTTGAGGCAATTCTACATCTTTTCTGACTTAAACTGTGGAGTTTCACTGGTTGCCATCAGGATTGAGTTTATAAAAGTGCAAATACTATTAAAAGTGATCTATATGTAAGCATAGTATTCATTTAGATACCCTCACATTACCCTTCTAACAATGAGAATGTATATATACCTGTTCTGTCATTTAACTCTCTAAACTTTTGTATGACATGTTTAGCGGGTAAAGCACTGTACTTTTATTGTCTTGCTCATTAGCTGCGTAAAAATAAGTTAATCTTTTTGCTAACGGCCAAATTTACATTTACGCTGACATTGACACCATGTATGCTCATTTTTTTTTCTGACCTGGACTCCGGTATGGTTTTTGTTACGAGGTCGTGTATTTGAAGTTTTCTTTAGACGCATGGATTTCCCATAAGATTCTATTTTCCTCACGTCATTTGTCTAGGTCCCGTTCATATAAGAAAATGATAATGGTTACCATTGATTTGATGTCATATGACCTAAAAATCTTTATGTCTTTTATGTTTCTTATGATCTGTGTACCCAAGCTTTTACTTGAAACTTCTTGGGACTGATTTTTTTTCCGGGTTTTCCCTAGACTTTGGACTTCCTCGGTGACAAGGGCTTCAACCACATAGCATCACGGTTTCCCTTCTACTCTTGTTTGGTCATTATATGATGTTTTCCATCAAGTTTGGTATTTTGAAAGCATAAATTGCATAATTTCATACTCTTTTTCTGGAGAAACCGCAAATGAGTTAAAGTTTATGAACCATTTGGATCTCTATATTCTACATTATTATTTACAAAATCTTATTGGCTGTCATTTATTGGAGATGTTACTGTTGTGGGAAGTTTATGATCTGATCTGGGCAAAAACCCGGGTTGGGACTGTTCTGCCATGGTATCCAAACCGGTTACTCATGGTCTTGGATCAGACATGATCTTAATTGCATCTCATACTGATTGTTGTAAACTGTTATGTATTGTTTTTTTTTTCCAATTTTTTTCTGTATTTTCCATTAAAAATGAGGTTTTCTGAACAAGATATCTTTTTAGGAGCAGTTTTTTTTCCTTTTGGATAGAGATAATGTTTGTCCACATCTCACCCATTCCCAAAACCTAGATTTTTGCCGGGTAGGTTTGTTGTGGGATGTTTATGATATAATCCAGTTTTATTCACACTTCTAAAACTTTAAATTTAAAGTAAACAAGATTCCTTTTAGGTAACTGAGATGAGTAAGCCGGTTTGTGGAACTGATATTGTTTTGTTAACTCTTTTATAAACCTTTAAGTTTTCTTAGCTCTTTTATATATCACTCATTTTTTATTTTTTTTTAAGATCAGTTTACATGTTCATTAAATCTACTTTTAATATAACATCATTGTTCATGATACGATTAAATCTACTTTTAACATGATACGATTTGAACGCTTACCATTGGAGTGGGTATCACAACACCTTAGTACTGTTAATGTTATAAACTTTTTGTTGCAAAAATGCAAGTCTATATTGTCCTCTCTTGGGATCAAGAACAGATGATGCCCGCCTATTGTCAGGTTAGTATTAATGAGTAAATGAATCGAACTCAAGCTTGTCTAAATGAACCGAACTCGAGCTTGTCTAAATCCCTCATTAGCTTAATCAGACCTAGAACTCTAGCTTGGCTCATTTTGAGTACTATGTCCAAAAGATTAGCTTGACTTGTGAGAAATTTATAATGCTTGAGCTCGTTTTGGAACAAGTTCCTTTATTATTTACTAATTATTTTATTTGTATACATATATAATTATTTTATATGTATTTATAACAAGCATATACATATGTACACACATACATATATGTAACAAAGTATATCTTGTTTATATATTTGTATATTCATAAACATCATTATTATGAAGCATATATCTACTATATTAAATAAATATTATTATTTATTATATAAATAATGAACTCGTTTAGACTCTAAAGCCTCGTCGAGCCTAATATATAAAACTCGGGCTCAGGTTTGTATATTAAACAAACTTATTTTTTAAGATCAAGATTAGATTTGTTTAAACTTTGTTTAATTAGAGTTTTTAGCAAGTTTCTCTAGAGTAGCTTACCAATAAAACATGTCGCTTACACCCTTGGTTAGAACTCATGGTCTTAGTCTCTTAGATTAGACATGGGGTTTTCAAGCTAGACTGATTAGTTATGTCGGTTATAATGATTAATCAACAAGTTACAAACTTCTGCATATTTTATTTCGTCAAAATATAACATGCGACAAATAGTTTAAAGGAAATTGTTTCAAGGCTTCTTAATCTGCTTACCAAATTGATTATGTTCTATTTAAAATAATTAGATAAACAGTTTGAAGTTTGAACTAACCAACCCAAACCCGTTATTCAAAAGTGTTATTTTTCTGTTTTCGTCAAGACCATTGCAATCTGCAATATATTAACATTTTTCACCTAAAACATGTTTAACCAACTGAAACAAATCAAAAGGACTATGATCTAAAAATCTAATGATATCAAAATGTGTAAAATGCCCCTATCCAAGTGATTAAGGTTTAGTCGTTAATTAAGGCACCTATAATAAACAACAATTTTGTCCTTTCACCCACACATTTCTCCCCTACAATACATTCATTTTAGTATTTTAAATCATCATCACAGTTAACTAATTATTGCAATAAACTGTAACAAGTTTTAAAACATCATTATTTGAGGTAATCCTATGTAGTCAGTTTTCTTGTTTAAGTAAAATTGTAACAATAGGGAGAGTCAAGTGGTTATTTTATTGATAAGTGATATACCTTTTGATCAAAAGGATGCAAATTTAGTGCTACAGAATGATGATTTTATTCTAAAAAATTTCTAAAAGTTGATGTTAGTAAGCATATTAAGGGGAAGTTTTAGAAAAAAATACGACTAGTCAATTTTCTCATAATAAGAATTCATTTTATAACTTATACAAAATTAACATGATATTTTCACCGATATCCAACTTAGAGCATGAATTCACCGACCATGTGAATAACTTAGCTTGTATATACATAACAATAAGTAGAGAAATCGTTTTAATAAACAATCCAAGCATCATTTAAAATTTAGCCTTGGATTTTTTTAGAACGGATAACTTACATACCCATTAATTCTACTTTTAATCCTCAACCATTTGGGAAGGAAAACATTTCTTATATACATTGGTATCTCCAGACCACATATCCTTTTATTTTGACTCGGATGAGTCTATGAATATGTGTTATCTGTTCAATTTTGTTCATTTTTGGTTGTGATGTATCAATTATCATTTATATTTTAAAACGATTACTCACACACCTATCTACTTATACTTATAAACTATACCAATAAACAACACCTAATTAATCCAAGATATACTATCAGCATCAAGACTTATCAACATCAAGACTCGAACCAAAACCTTTAGTTAGGATGAGAACACCGGTTATCATACGCCCACCTCATACCCGTGTACCAACTATCTACTAGAAATATCCGTTTGATTGAGATGAGTTTTCATATAACTTTTTAGAAACTTAAAACTCAAATAAAAAAGAAAATTTGTGACATAATGTCTTTATCACAATTATGCACCTCAATCTCTAGAATAAAACAAGTATCCATGAATTAGGAATTTGAGACGATTACGTAATAAATTATAAGTACAAGTGTATGTATCAAAATCATTTAATTTCATAAGTTCCTCTTGTCCATTTCGACAACACGTTATATAACGAAAGTACAGGTGTATGTATCAAAATCATTTAATTTCATAAATTCCTTTTATCCATTTGACAACACGAAAGTACAAGTGTATGTATCAAAATCATTTAATTATAAATTCCTTTTAACACAAATGCGATTTTATGGCATGTCACTCGCAGACTGCCAGATAGGTAGCATTCGCACTCTTTGTTGATGATTCATCATCAGGAACAACGATGGTGGTGAGATATGGGGAAGTTACTTAGGCTATGCAGAGCACCTTAACGTTCCAAGGCGTTGATGTTGAACTAGCCCGTCAAGGGCGTTAAACATCACACTCCTAGGACGTTAATGTGCGTTAAGAGACTGGGGTGCCGAAGGGTTAACGAGCGTGAAACCATTTATGGTGGGTCCCTCTACACACAGGCAACTCAATTAATATATTTTTTAAATTAGTAAGGTGGAGTGCAGGGCCGGTCCTGAGGATTTTAATGCCCTGGACGAGCCGAAAAAAAGGGCCCCTAGGCCCTAACAACTTAAATTATAAAAACTATTTTTTTAAATGAAAACAAATGTTTTAGCAATAAACAAAGCAATATCTAGTATTACAATGACATACTGTAATATTTAACCAATAACTTGTAAAGCTCTCCTACATTCTTGATAGCAAATTGGTTTATAACATCTTCGTAGTTTATAGTCACTAATATTTCGCTTTCAATAGCTATAATCGCCAATCCACTAAAACTTTCTTGGGACATCGTGGATCGTAGGTAAGATTTCAATAACTTCAACATGATTACGCTTAACATGTACGTGCTCTTAATTCAATAAATTAGTTTGTGGACTTTAATTACAATCATATTTAAATATTTTAGTGGGCTATTAATTGAGTAATTGGGTTAATAAAATGAGCTCAAAAAATTATATTTGGTTTAAAACATAATTGAGTTAAGTTTTTAATTGTATTATACCTTATAGTTATTTTTTATCATTATATATATAATGTATAAATAAATTAAAAAAAAATTGTGCCCCCTGAGCGAGTGGGCCCTGGACGGGCGTCCATTCCGCCCCTCCTCAGGGCCGGCATTGGTGGAGTGAAGGAGGTTAAATTATTTTCTTAAAGAGAGAAGGTGTGAAAAAAACAAAATGAATAATGTAACACTCACTTGAAATCAAAACGCTTAAAAACACACATAGCCTTGGTTAATTTTAGTTTGGAAGAAACTTCTCCTAGTTGTATCCTGTTGTTCGAAAAAGTGTCCATACACCTAGTGTTTCCAACCAAGTAGCTGGTCCGAAAGAAAAAAAAATTCACATACATCTTACAACAACATACTACTAATATTAAAATTATATCTTGAAACTTATATCTAATTTTTTTTCCAAAGAGATTATGTTTGTTTAATGTCTCATTTAAGTATTTTTAGAACCAACTCTTAATATACTTTTTAATCATATATTTTTATACCTTACAGAATTTGAATAATCAAACTATTTAGATCGAACGAATGCTCCTTTTGAAGACATGTCTCTTCCTAAGGGGATTCATAGTTGTTATGGGGAGAGCGAGTCGTCAAGTCGCTGGAAACTTCTCCCAACCGTTAACACAGGTCCCTTGAATTCAGGGAAAACTTAACTCAGACTTGTTGAAAACTCATTGTTTCTCATCATGTCTCCCCACTCTTTTTTTCGATGGATGGTAATGGTTGACCAACTACCATAGTTATTACTTTTACCCTTATAAACACCAACTAGTTACATTTTTTCCAAACCAGTTTTTACAACCACTTACTCTCTACCAATTAAGAAAAAGAATTCAAGTAGTTCACATAACCTACTTCCACGTATGGCCGAAAAGGAAAAGGCTTTTAACGAAAGGCTTGCCTCGAGGTTTCAAAAAATCTTGTACCAATCACATACTCATCAATGTTTTGGTAACATATGCCTTATTTGCATCTTCAACATGTCGAATCTCTTTAAAATGATCAACTAAACTCCAAGTGCTTGATTTGAGGAGAAAGATTTCGAATTTTCACGTTATCTACGACAACTTATTCAACAAGTGTGAAATGACATGGAATCAGAACAACATTAACGAAGTTATAACGAGGACTCAACAACAATATCGAATTTCTCGTGGGTACAACTTTTAAACATGTGACTGTTTGGACAATTCTTAAAGATTTTCAGAATTGATAATGTTATTTACTTTTTTTAATTAATGAATGTTAGTTTTTTATATTTTTTAATTTAAAACTTTTTATTTAATAAATTATATATCTACACATATATATATATATATATATATATATATACACATACATACATATATATATATATATATATATATATATATATATATATATTATTTTCTCAATTGATATGTTGGAATTTGATGTAATAAAGTGTATGTTATATCCGAGTTATGGATTAACAAAATTTTTCTATTTGATCAGAAGTTAACAACTTACTAACAAACACAAATACTTTGAGTAATGATAAGTACATAAGTTGTTATTTCAAAGTATTTACTTAATTAATCAAAACTGAATACAAAAAGTAATATTGAGTAGATACACAAGTGACTTAACTAAGTTTGCCTCTACTATAAAAGTATAATGGTTTTATACTATGAAATCTAAATAATAAGATTAAACTACTTTATTTTTTAAAATGTACAACAAGACAGACAATTGACACATCAAAGTTAGACAGCTTCAGTATTATTTTATCTTCAAAAGGTAAAACGCAGTATGTCACACCCCAACCTTGACGGCGGAAACGTCGAGATGTGAGGGTTAAGATTGTTCACAGCCACATAACGCTATATTTAAATTGCAAATATTATTATCATAAGTCTTAAAATGAAATACAAGCATAGGTCTCAAACGTGAAATAAGTTCCAAACAAGACTAAACATTACATAAACATTTTATTTATTAACTAGGTCCAAGTCCTAGTTTTATTGCAAGCTTCAAATACCACTTTAAACTTGAGGTTGACCTGAAACATGATAAAAATAAAAGGTCAACTAAAAATAGTTGGTGAGTTTCCAATGTTTTCATACATAATATGATAAAGTTTACAAGTAGAAATTCATGTCATAGGTCATAAGCAAGTAAGGTTATAGAACACATATCGTTACAACCAAACCTCGACTTGATTACAAGTATAAAAGATTGGCTAAGTGTATTTGGTTCCCATGATGAACAAGCATACGTCATCAAGAGTCGGCAATACCTCGACTTTAGCACCAAATAGGCTTGTCAGGCCCAAAGATCTAAGACGTCGCCAGGCTAGCAATAGTTAATGATTGTAAACAAACTATGTATCTCATATAATCACTTACAAAACACAAATAACTATGACAAAATAATAAGTTGAATTGCAAGTGATTTACAAGTCTCAAATGTGTATAAGTGTATCATGTATAAGCAATCATGTTTCACCCCAAAATAGTGTGAAAAGATAAAAAGGGGCAAGGAAAACTCACATTATATATATAAGATGATGATAAGAAAAACAAACGAGGCTTCAACGATTTCTCTTACAAGATGCCTAAATGTATATGTTCCAAGATTAAGTTCAATAATAGGTTTAACAATAAGACGTGAACTAGGGTTTCAATTGAAATTTGGGGGTTTAAATAATTAAATAAAATAATGACTCGTTTGTGTTTTGGTTTAATAAAAATAATATAAATCAATTAAGTCCAAGAATAATTAAAAATGTCTCAACAATTTAAGTTATTGATTTAATAGAAATTAAATTTAATATGTGAAAAGAAATAATTAATTTAATAATTAATTATTTAAAACTTGACAAAGAGAATTAATTAAATACTTATTCCAATGACGTTAAAATTATTTAAAATCATTTTATAAAGTTTTGAGGTTTTAAAATGATTTATCATAAAAGTTTTATAATACAAAACCTTAAAAATAAGAATAAAGCATATTATATGGTTTTATATAAATTTCAAGAATTGAAATAAAAGTTAACGAATAACTTTATTAACTAATTATGATATGACATACTTAAATGATTAGATGAATAATTAGTTATTTAACATATAAATTTATAATGTTTTGAAATAATCTAAATTTGAACCATAATATATTTTAACATAAATGCCTAAATAATGTTTTATAACCTTTTTAAAATAATTAACTTTAAGAATTGTAAGTTTTAAAACCTTTAAAAAAATAACTTAATAATTTCAGACATGTTTTATTTAACAAAATAATTTTTATTTAGATTTATTGATATAATAACAATTTTCTGTAATTTAAAAATAGAAGAAAAGTTTATTTAAAAACAATATGGGGTGCCCGGGGTTCGAACCCGGGTCCCTTTTAAAGAAATGTGATTGTTAACCAGTTGGGCTAGAGCCCAGATTTGGTTTTGTTTTGAAAGAAATTAATAAATAAAGTTCTGTAAAAATCCCCAAATTCATATAAACCCTAGATTACTCAAATCCAAAATTGAACACCGATTCGAGAGTTTCAACTTGATTAAGCTTAGGGCTTTTGATCCCTAATGGAAAACGAGTTGAATGATGTATTGTACTTACTTGATTAAGCTCGATTTGTAGTAGTTAGGCTCGGTTTTGACTCGTTTCGTTCGCAAAGAAGAAGCAATTTGGGAAAGGTCGATTGTGTGATTGATTCACGAAATTGGGTTTACAGAAAGTTGAAAGGGATCGAAGTTCACCTTTGCCCTCTGTTTAAAAGCTTTGATTTGAACGTTAAGGTACCGAATGCGTTCGATATTCGTTTAGCTATTTCGGTTATGATGAGACGATTAATTGATCGTTTAACTCGAATTAAACTACACATTAAGCTTCGCAATGATTATACAAACGTTTCTAGTTGATTAATTTGATTATCATCGTAATTTAGGAGTTGAAACGGTGAAATTTGATTGTGGGTTCGGTTTCACGTTCAAATGTCATTATAACAGTGTTAATCACCCAATTAAAGTATGTATTCAAGTTCAAGACGTTTCCCCGAAGTGATTGCATCATTCGGGCTTGAAATTGGAGGTCAAACGGCCGTTTTTGGCCTCGCCGGCGCCGCGCCGGAGCTTCGCCGGCCGGCGGCCGGAAAATCGGGGAGAGAGAAAGGGTTTTGGGTTGGGTTTTAAATAGTTACACAAATGGTCCCTCTAGTTTATTATTTATCATTTTATGTATAAACCTATTAATGAAAGTTTCTAATTTTGCAATTAAACCCCCAAACTTAATTAAATTTTATGTTTTAAACATTAGTAAGTTTTAATAACCCTCATAGATTATTGTTATACGTAATCTTATTATTACTAATGTTATCATCATTATTATTGACATAAGCTTGATTATTATTGTTGCTATAATAATAATTACAATTATTCTTGTTAACATTGTTATCATTATTAGTATTACCGTTATTAGTTATATTATTATTCTTTATTATAACTTATTAGTATTGTTATTATTATTATTGTCATAATTGTTAACTTTCATACGTTACATACTAATAACAACTAAGAGAAAAATAAACATAAATCACCTACAAATTCCAAAATTTACAACCATGACTCTTTTAAGAATAAACGAAGTTAACTTTTAATTAACAAAAATACGAGATGTTACACAGTAGTTGTCGGTACAGACAGTCTTATCTTGTGTAACAGTTGATCAACAGCTCATGGAGTTCAGTGATTATCAGCAACACATCAGATAAGTGCTAATCGGCAGTTGTTTAACATTTGCTGATTAGCAGTCATTCAGCACATGTTGTTCGACAGTTGATTCAGCACTTGTCAGAAATCGGCAGTTGGCGTGCTGCATTCTTGAGTTTTCGATAGCTTCATCCTTTAGCATAAATTTTAATAAACATAATAAAACATAAATTAAAACATTTAATTATATGATAAATTTAAATGTGACGTGCTCGTCTTCCTATAGGTCAGCATAATATTCATCTGCGTAATTCAGCATGAAAATAAACATAATAAAACATAAATTAAAACATTTAATTATACGATAAATTTAAATGTGTCGTGCTTGTCTTCCTATAGGTTAGCATAATATTCATCTGGCATGAGCTCATCTGTCATGGATCACAAAGCATGTACTCTTCTTTCAGACGAGGCTCGTCTTCCAACACGTATTTGTCTCACGACGTGTACTTATCTCACTGTACATATTCATCTCCTAGTGATGAAGAGAAAGACACAAATAACTATAGAAAAGACACAATTACAAACAAGAATCATAAGAGCTAAAAACCAATTTTTTAAAATTTTTGTATATAACAATAATGTATTCGTTTTAAAGATAAAAGAATGTTCGTTTTAATGACGTAATTTTTATTAAAAAATAATTTCATATATAAAGTTATGAACGTTAAATAAAAAGTAAAGAAACTTAAAATACAGTCAAGGCTATGTCTAACATATTATTTTAACAAATTTTGTTACTATAATTTGACCACAACATTGATTAAGAGTATTAATTGTTAAGATTTCTTATTACACTTTAAATTATAAAACATTAGGTTATAAACATATACATCAAACCCATTGTTATTTGGGAAAATTACCAATATGGCTACTTGACCAACTTTCTTTTTATAATAACCATTGACCGGAACATTTTCAAATATAGCCATTACATCGTCATGTGACGATACTAATGCATGTGGTATAGCCCACGTGACTTTTTCAAAAGACCCAATTTTTATATTGGAGATACGTCGGTAATACAGGACTCACATGGTATCGTCGATACATTTTCTTATATATATTGTTGGAGATAAGCCAGTGATACACCACTTATTTTGTATCGCCAAAGTTCTTTTATATAAAATTTATTTTTTTAATAATTAATTAAACAAATATGACTTTTTGTTTAAATCTTAAAAATACTTATTTTTTATTATGAAAATATATCTATAAGTACTATAAAATCCTTATCACATTCACTCATATATCATTCACCATCCAACATCCTTGTTCATTATGAAAAATGAAAACGTCTAAAAAATCAATCTAAATCTATAACTTTGGGAGCTCAAAACACCAAAGAAAATGAAATTGAAAAACACTATTACGTACCGATGAAAATGAGCTGATAAACAATGTACCGGAGATTTTTATTAATTAATATACTTGTATTTTTTAATATTTCTATATGCTTGTATTATTTTTTTAATTTCTATATTTTTAATAATGGCGATACACGAGGGACGGGTTATCGCTGGCCAGAGATACATAAATTTTATATATTATTCTCTTTGGTCGATACACGAGAGACGGTGTATCTCTGGCTGACGATATGTAATATTTTTATTCTTTTAAAAAAATATTTGGGCGATACACTAGCGTTACCATATGGATGAAAATTATATTGACAACTCTGTTTTAAAAAAAAATCATGTCGAAACGTTGATATAATTTAGCACATCATAATGATAAATTTAGATTTTATAAATCAACATATTTTTATGATTATATAAGAGAAAAACGATATAAGATTCAGAATCTTGAAACAATTTTAAGAGCTTGTATATTTTTTATTTGATGAATTGTATATTATTACACATTATTACTTATTTTTAAAATGTTTTATTTTGTAATTAACTATTATAATTACTTTAAGTATTATTATTATTATTATTATTATTATTATTATTATTATTATTATTATTATTATTATTATTATTATTATTATTATTATTATTATTACTATTATTAAATTCAATGAATTCATATGGATTAAAAAAAATTAAATTAAAATTCACCATAATATTACCATACTAACCCTATAGATGTCTTAAGGTCAGGATAAAATTATTATTTTGACATCCTAAATTGATTTATAAATAGTATGGATAATACAAAAATTCATTATTGCTTTCTATATGTTATGTATAATGAATTGGATCGCGTGATGCGCGGGTGCTACCGAGTCTATTTTCCGACCAACCTTAAATACTGATTATATATTATTATTATTATTATTATTATTACATTTTAATAATTTCAACTTTCATTTATTGGCCGAGATTAATTCCAACTCGAGAAATGTTTGCAGTCACTTCTAACTTTAAACTTATTTTCCTCCAATGATCACTTACTAACTGATAGTTAACACTCGTTAGTTTTTTTGATAAAATGAGGCAAACTTTGAGTCATTTTTCAACTCCAGCACCACCTGGTCTCAATTAGATCCGTTTTTCATTTTCTAGCCTCCATCATCACCTTAAATCTACCTCCAACGAGTTTCGTGGTTCAAATCAGGAGGGGAAGATTGATGGGTTTTTAGGTGTGGAAGTTTCAAATTAACAAACCTGATGATAGATTTCAACTTTCTATTTAGTATTTTGGCCACAAAACAGTCCACTTCATAAAAAAACTAACGGGGTTAACTCTTAGTTATTAATGAATCGTTGGAGTAAAATAAATTCAAAGTTAGGAGTCAGGATTAATCCTGACCAATAAATGAAACTTAAAATAAAAAAATGCAATAACCCTTATTATTATTATTATTATTATTATTATTATTATTATTATTATTATTATTATTATTATTATAACTATGTAAATATTTGATAAATAGTATTTAGTTAATAATATAATACTTAATTTTAATAGTAAAAATATAAATAAAAAATATAAATATAATGTTAATTTAAATTATTATAAATATAGTAATACTTAATATAGTGAATTTAATCATATTCATTAACTCATGTATTAATTAGAGTAAGTTTATTAAATGAGGATAATTTAGAAACACTTGTATCATATGCTTAAATTGTTATAGACGCCTTCTAAAATCGCAAATTACCAATACCTATAAGTTTTGTATTATATACTACTAGAGATAAGAAAGTCATTGATGTATCTAAACTACTCGACTCTTAAATAGTTAAGTACACTTGCAGTCAAGGCAGGTTTGGTGATAATTATTAATTACTCTATATTAATACCTAGAGTTTAATGTTATAAAAGGTAATGTGATCAACCACATCCATATAATAATTATGCTTTATATATTGTTTCTACACCAAACGCACAAATTTACTCTGCATCTACTTTTAAAATTGTGTAATTTAAACTATTAAACATGTATTTGACGTGATTTTAAATTGAAAACCATTTGATTGAAAAGTGTACAACTACGATGTCCTTTGGACAGTTACGTTTTATATTGATCCAAACAATTGTTATAATGAAAAGTATGAAAGTTTCACTCCATACTGGCTGATAAAACGTATTTAGATAAAAATATAAAATATAAATATAAAACTATGATAACAAATAAAAAAGTACAATTTACGAATTTAATTTAAATAATCCAAAATATGTCATATTTGTGGATAATTATTAATATAAATAATTTAATTAGTGACACTCCTAATTCTCACTTTATTGTTAAGAGCAATCACTTTTACATAATTATTATATATTTATATTTAATTTCCACTACGAAATATGTATGTCTCTCTATTTTGTCTATAGTTATCGTTATGAGTGAATCGAGGGGAAATCAAACACATTGTTATAATGATTATGTGAATAAGATTGCGTTAACAACTACTTAAAAGTGCTATTAAATAATTTTTTGGGAATATTTATTATAAATATAAACAAATGATTTAAAGTTTAGATTATTAAAATTAAAATTTTCTTTTCCAATAATAGTCTTTATCAAAAGAAAAGTATAATATAACTTTAAAGAACATACCTTTGAGAATATAAATTTTAGATCCTGCACAAAAGACACGTAATAAGATGCCTACGTCTAGATTTGCAAACGAACCGAACGAACACGTACAAGGCCTTGTTCATGTTCGTTCGTTAAAAAATAAACTTGTTCATTAACTGTTCACGGACACTTACCGAACGAGATTTCTTGTTCGTGTTCGTTCATTAAGAAAATGAACATGTTCATGAACTGTTCACGAACACTTATCGAACGCAAATGAACACAAACAAAAGCAAACAAACACAAACAATTGTTCATGAACATAATGAACACAAAGAAGCTCATGAACACGAACGAATTCAAATTATTATAGATTTATTTTAGAATAAAATCTACATTATCGAAAGTTCACGAACATAAATGAACGAACGCGGCTTGTGTTCATGTTCGTTCGTTTAACTAAACGAACAGAATTTTGTTGTTCGTGTTCGTACATTTACTAAACGAACGAACACAAATGAATTTCCCGCCAAATGGTTCACGAACAGTTCGCTAAATGTTCAGTTCGTTTACAGCCCTACCTACGTCTAATAAAGTAGTATATCAAACATAAAATCTTGTTATTTATTGTTCAGTGTTCATTTAAAGATTATATACGCTATATAATTAATAATTTTTTGATGATAATTACTCTATAACTAGTATTAAACCCCCCGCGTTGCAAGAGGCGTAATAGCGTGTCAAGTGTCACCAATGGCACACAACCGCAAGGTATTAATATAGAGTAATTAATAATTATGCTTTATATAGCGTGTCAAGTGTCACCAACGTATTAAAAAGGAAATAAAAAACGAAGAGAATAAAATCAAACGAAAAGCAAACGTAAAAACGTTGAATCACGTAAAAGTAATTCTATCTAGAACCAACGCGTTGCGACATGGTCGTTAAACTGAAAAAAATAAGGGTAAAAATGTTTAATCACATACACGTGTTGTGGTGCGCTAGTCGTAATATTTAGACGGAAATACAAAAGAAATGTATAATATGAAAAGCATGGGGGATCAAAGATAAAAATAATTAAAATATTAAGGTTAAATTGTAAAAAATGTAAAAGTAGTAGGTTAAAATAAAAAAAATTAAAGTTTAAGAAAAAACAAATGTAAATACAACCCATTAAACATACCAAAGTTAATAATTAGTATTATATAAATACATACTCATTATTCCGTTATAAAAATGAAAAGTTGAGCTAGAAAATCATATTAAGTTTAGTTTTTTATACACTAAAAGTAAATTACCCCCACTTGATCAAATCTTAAAGCAGATCCAAACACTAGTCAAAAGCGTCAAACACCGACTCCAGTAGCACTCATAACATTCCACACACACCCACAGTGGCACTTCCGTAATATCCCCAAACCTCAGACCCACTTCCAACAATAGCAATCACTTGACTCTCGCCACGCTTTAACTTTTGTCATAATAACCAGTTTGAATGCCCCCCTTTCTTCACCATCAACAATCAATATTATTATTATTATTATTCTTATTTCTTCTTCAAAGTTCAAACCCCTTCAAATCTCGCCGGAAACCACCAACCATGTCAAATTCCGGCCAACATTCCGGCGAACACTCCGGCGAACACTTCTCCGTCAAAATCCTCTCATCCAAAACGCCGATCCTAGGGCAAAAACTCTACGTCGTGATCGCCGTTACAATCGCAACCATAACGACGATTCTGTTACTCTTATTCCTCTTTCTCCTCTACAAATCGAAACGGAGGAGATCAGTGCACGCCAAACGGAGCTCCGTACTGTTTCCGTTGGCGTCGGAAACGGTTGACGTTGAATCAGGTACAAAATGCGTAGATCAGAACGAAAAAGCGGTGAAAACGTTGATTAGCATGTTTGAGTTGGATAGCGACGACGATGACGAGAGTAAAGTCAGTAAACCGATTATTGGGGGAAAATTGGAGAATGAAAGTTCTGGAAGCAACGTTTCGGGTTCGGGCTCGGGCTCGGGGTCCGGTTGCGGTAGCGATGGTGCGGGATCGTCGGTGCCGGTGGAGGAATTGAGCGGCATTGGTTGGGGTCGGTGGTTCGGGTTGAGTGAGCTTGAAATTGCGACTGATGGATTTGCGGAGGAGAACGTGATCGGTGAAGGGGGGTATGGTGTGGTGTATAGAGGAGTGTTGGTCGATGGTTCGTCGGTGGCGGTGAAGAATCTTCTGGATAATCGGTGAGTTTGTTAAGGTGTTGAGTTTGTGATTATCGGTTTTGAATTGTGTTTGTTGATTGCATGTTTAGTTGGTTAGAAATGAGTTTGATTTGTTTGAAAGTTTATTGTGTTAGATCTGAGATCACGTCGTCGCCGACGACCGACGTTATGGTTTTGGGTTTTTGGGTGGCAGAGGAAGGTTATTGGGTTGCTTCATTACTCTCTGAGTCTCTAGCTTCTAGAGAAACTTTGATTGAATCGATTAAATTTTTTAGTGTTAAAAAAGTGGTATTAAATGAACTATTTTTTTTGAACGACAAATGTAAAAGCAGGATATGTGTTATTTTAATCGGACCACCTACCCCCAACCCTATCAGAAAGAAATCTAGAAAACCCACTTAACTCTGAGCATTTTTGCTTAAACTGAGATCCATGACTTTCTATTATTTATATATCATGAGTATTTTAACTTAACCAGTTGGGCTAATATTATTAGCAAATGCATTGAACTATTAAAGTTAATGTTTGTATAAATAAGGTTGAAAGATAAGATTATTATTTTGTTAACATAATTTTTACAAAAATTATTCAGAAACCTAAAGATACAAAAAGAAAGGTACTTGTTGCTTTTTTATTTATTTATTAAAGTTACCCGATATCTGGTATAATTTAGAGGTTTAAATATAGTTAAAAACACTTTCCTTTTAACCTCACTTGTCATTTGGACTGATCGGTTACCGATTGAACTGAACGAGACTAGTGGTTGAACCCGATCTTCAAAATCTTTTTTTTACTCTTTTTGTTTCAAAAACTTTTGTACCGATTCATGTTCTAGCGTAGGCTACTCGGCTTCATATTTCGTTTATTTAAGGTTCTATATTTAGTGTACATTGTAGGCTTGTATAAAAAAGAAAGTAGTTTTATATTTTATTTTAGATTAGTTTTATATAAGTTTTTAAACCATTATGAAGTTATCGAAGCCAATCTGAACAGTGGACTGGTAAGATGGTATTTAACTGGTCTTATTTAAATACATTGCTTAAATATTATAATAATAATAATAATAATAATATTCTATGATACATGCTATTACGATAATACTGCCAAAGCATAGTGTTATTAGATATTACAAAGAGTCAACCCTTTAATCTATAAAATGAGATATAGTGCTCACTCAATACACCGTCAAAATTTGAATTAGGAAACATATGATTAATTAATTCACTAAGCAGCATTCGGTGAGTAATTAGTAACCTCGTGAACATCAAATGCCAGATTATTAGAATCAATCCACTAGTTGCAGCAATCTCTTGGAGACTGGTATGAGGGTTTTCAAATTTCAAATTTGTCGGCATCGGAGGAGGGTTGCCAACATGACACGTACAATAGTTGACCTACAATCAAATTTTCAACTTTCAAGCAACTTATTTTAGAATGGTTTGATTTTTTATTCTAAAGAAGTACCGACTACTTTAATTAATGTTATAGTTTTCTTAATCATATTTAAGATGTTAATTAAGTACTTATAAACTTAAATATCATCGAAAAATGTTATGGATCAACCCAAACACCATATGTGTTAAAAAGTTGTTTGTTTTGACTCGACCCGTCAAGTGTCCCAAACACCATGTGTGTTAAAAAGCTGTTTGTTTTGACTCGACCCGTCAAGTGTGTAGTACCCATTTTGATCTGTGTTAAAAAGTTGTTTGTTTTGACCCGGCCGCTAAATGTGTAGGGGGCAGGCAGAAAAGGAATTCAAAGTGGAGGTTGAAGCCATTGGCAAAGTAAGGCATAAAAACCTTGTTGGTTTGATTGGATTCTGTGTAGAAGGTGCTAAGAGGTATTCTTGATGTTTTTGTTTCTCAGTTAGTTTGAACATTCCATAATGCAATAAAGTTAAATTCCAATATGTAACTTTGATTTGGTTTGGTTTTGGGTTTTAAAGTGATAAATCCAAAACCGAACCAACTTATATTTTTACTAAGTAACTTGGTAAATCCAAATGTTTAACATTGCAACCAGTAAGTCTCCATGCCATTTTTTTTAAACTTTGGGTTGATTGTATTCACCCCTGTCACACAGGATGCTTGTATATGAATACATTGACAATGGGAATTTGGAACAATGGTTGCATGGAGACGTTGGGCTTACCCGTGCTCTAACATGGGACATCCGCATGAAGATTGCTATTGGAACTGCCAAAGGGTATGCTCGTGTTTTCTTCTTTTCCTCGATCTTACCTTGCAGGGTGGTTTTTGTTCAACATCTTTTCTAGCAAAAATTCAAGGAAGCACATTTAGCAGATTTTACTAGAGGTTTCAAAATGGGTGGGTAATGAGTTAGGTAAGGTTTAAAGGGTTCAGTGCAAATGTAGTCTTTGGTGCAGGGTGGGAAATGTGAGGTTGACCCGAAACACATTTAGCAGATTTTTTTGACTTTTCTTTATAAATTGTTAGTGTGTTATATATGATGGTAAAGCCTTCTATTTACAATATTACTACATGTGTTTTACGTCAAATGATTTATGAGATTCAGTTGTTAAAAGATACATCTTTTGAGAATTTTGTTCTGTTTGACCCGTTAAAGATAAAAACATAACCCAAATAGACCTACTCATATCATATTATGCAAGGTAGATTTAAACATTAACATCCACTCCTCCCTAACCCTAACATTTCACTTATATGTCATTTCCTATTTAGATTGGCATATTTACACGAAGGCTTGGAACCAAAAGTTGTTCACCGTGATATCAAATCAAGCAATATTCTTCTGGACAAAAAATGGAACGCGAAAGTAGCTGATTTTGGACTCGCCAAGTTACTTGAATCTGAGAAAAGCTACGTAACTACACGAGTAATGGGAACATTTGGGTTAGTTTATTTTGACCTCTTCAATTTGTACCATATATAGCCCGGTAACATGATTCTTACCATCAATGGTGTCTGTAGATATGTGTCGCCTGACTATGCATGCACGGGGATGCTTAATGAAGGGAGCGATATCTATAGCTTTGGTGTTTTACTTATGGAAATAATTACCGGAAGGAGCCCTGTTGATTATTCCAGACCACCCGGAGAGGTAAAATTTTAAATTGATCTTCTTTTACCTCACTATATGACATATAAAATTACCCACCCGATGTGCAGTTTGTTAATTTTTTTGTTACTTTAGATGAACCTGGTTGACTGGTTTAGAGGAATGGTGGCAAGTCGACGTGGGGAGGAGTTACTAGACCCAAAGATTGATGAGCGGCCTTCTTCACGAGCTTTAAAACGAGCATTATTAGTGTGCCTTCGGTGCATAGATATGGATGCAAGTAAGCGTCCAAAAATGAGCCAAATTGTGCACATGCTCGAGGCAGATGACTTCCCTTTCCGCACAGTAAGTATCTCACCCATTATGTTGATGTCAACTTAAATACTGAGCTATGAGTGTTTCTGAGATGGATACAATTTACAGGAATCACGGCTGCCTAAAGACAAAATTGTGCCCCGACCAGATGCATCTGCTGTCAGTAAGGTTTCTTTACCGAAGGGTGGTGATGAAGATAGATCAAACTGGAGATGATTCTTTTTTATACGCAGGAGGAGACATACTAGTTATCAGTAAGTGATGTTATAGAACTCGGCATCGTTTTTGGGCATGCAAAAAATACTTTATTGTAGACATGATTGGTTTGTAGTTCTTGTTATTGAAACTGAGATGCCAATGTCACAAGTATTAATATGTAAATATTGTTGGTTACATCTTTGTCACTTGTACTCGAACTTACTGTTTTTTAGACAAATACCATCAGAAATTAGCTAACACGGGATTATACTAGTGATAGATCTAGTAATTTATAGCAGGGTCAATATGGGCCGAGCCATAATGGGTCTAACAGGTAAATATTTGTTGTGAACAAATAAATAAGTAGAAATCACTTCTCTTCGGCATAGTACTAGCAAGAACACCACCCTCACCCAATCAATACCATGAAGATCCATCAATTTGGGTTGTAGAAGCCCATGACGTGAGAATTTTATGAAGATGTGATAGCTGGTAAGGCTAGAGTGGCTTAGGATGGCTTGGGAGGGCGGGAGTGTTGCCGCTCCTGTTTCAGTGCCGTAGCGGGTTGACGGGTCCCCTGGAAGGACTCATTTTGGTCTTGTGAATTGGTATAGATTTGGAAGTATGTTTCCGGGTTGTACGTGTGAGTTTGCTATTAATAAAAAACTCATCATTCTTGCATGTAACATGTCTTGGGCCTAACAAATAACATTGTTATTATTTGGGCTTCGACGGGTCAGATTGAGTGGGTCATTGTTTGGGTGTTTGACATTACATTATTACATTACATTACATAATATTGAAAAAGCAATGTCAATGAATAGTAGCACGTATAGTGTTTTTTGTGTGGTGTACAGGTTGTCTATGCGAGCACAAGTTGTAAAGCATTGTGTACAACTTTGTGATGTTCGCATAGGGTATAAAAGGGTGAGTCGGCGACATTTCCTCCGATGCAGCCAAAAGCACCTTCCTGGTTGCGGTATTCGGACCGCCGATTGCCGCTCTCTCACGCCATCGTTGCAGTCGAAAGCACTTTCGTGGTGTGTTGCGATGCTCGGACTGTCGATCGCCACTCTCTCCCGCCATTGTTGACTCAAACCCTCTTCCATCAGGGTGTGGTGGTGGCCGGTCCGCATCCCAAGACCGTCGTCTGCCGTAGGAATATAGTCGTCGATGGCGGTGGGTGGGGTATGTAGGCGGATTATTTGTAGAGAGAGAAAGGGGTTTTCGGTGTTTGGTGGTGCCGGAGACAGCGGAGGCCGCTCTAGCTTGGCTACCATTTCCCTACCTCCCGGGTGCTGCCTCACATCTGTTTTCCTTTTCTCCGCCTCCCGTCTGCCTCCGATGCTTTGTTTGTTTGTAGAGAGAGAAAGTGGCGATGCCCTTTAGGGGTTTTCTCGACAGATCTTGTGTTATTGTTGGTTCCTCGACCAGTGGTGTAGGTGGAGTGGTGTGTCGTCGCATCCGGCCGCCGGCTACCGGCATTGATGTGGCCAGCCTGTGCTTTGTACATGACTGATTGTGTTGGGTATTTTTTTATGCTGCATGTGCATTTTTGTGTTTAGATTTGGGTTCTTTCTGATATTTGGTCGACTTTGGCTGGTGGTGGCGTGTCAGCATTGCTACCGGTGGCCTTTGAGTTTATCGACGACGGTGTTCAGGTGGTTGTTCTTGCTGTTTCAATTTATCAAGTGTTTTACGTGGAATTTGTTGGTTGGTGATGACGGGAAAGACAACCCTCATTCTTTGTGGTTTTGTGAAGGAGGTTTATATGTCGGTATAGTTCGATGATGGTGACGACTGTTCATCTGAGACCCGTGTCCCTGTGTTTGCTTTTGAGATTATGTCGTGATGCTGCACTCGGAAAAATGAACTGATGCTTATTTCAAGTCAGTGATGATGAACCTGTGTTCATTTGTGACATATACATGTTGTATGGTGTTGTACATTTTGTATTTAGTATTATGTCGGGCTATGATGATAACTAAAAGATGGTATCAGGGAGCTTTGGCGTGGCTACCGTTAATGGCTAGTAGCCATACCCGAAATCCTGTTCTAAGCTCCATTCATCACTAGCTTTTACAAAGGAAAGGTTTACTGTTATAACATCAAAGATTCAAAATGAAATCATGATGGTAACTAATTTTAACCCTCATATTAAAAAATAAATTTATCACTACACTGTTTTGCATAAGTTAAAGCTTAAAAATCTATACGGGTTTCGATCCATTTTACCTCTAGGCTTTAACACTCCACTACCTATTCCACCACCATCACCACCTCCTAATACTTTTATGCAACCCCAACCACTCATACCACCACCTTCTACCACTATTCGTTTGGTTTCTCAATTGCATTCTCATGTGGTTGGACTATTAGATAGATTGATGTTAACAATGCTTTCCTGCATGACGAGCATTCTTATACTCTTTTCGTGGCACAACCTCCTTGCTGTATGTCTGATCAAACCACATCATGCTTGGCCTTTATAAAAGGCACTTTATGGTCTTAACATGCCCCCGAGCTTGGTCTTTGAAGCTTTCCACTACTCTAGGCACCTATGGGTTCAAAGGGTGCATCTTTGATACATCGCTATTTGTATAAGGATCTATTACATGTTACGTATTAGTTTATGTTGATAACTTATCATTAGAGGGAGCTCCATGACATTTGTGACTAATCAGCTCGCAAGTTTTCATTCATAGTTTGCCTTGAAGGATTTGGGAAACTTGAGTTATTTTCTAGGGATATATGTCACATCCTCCATGATATACTCCATACTATCAAGAAAGATGCTTACATGATTTTTTACAATGCATCGGTCATAATGTCGACCAATCGACTCCAGTCTCCCTTGGAAGACGATGTTCCCACCACTAGTGTTCCTATAGAGGACCCCTTATACACAAAAGCACAGTCGGTGCATTGCAACACATTGTATTGACCTGTACATTGTATCTTGGTTTCTTCAGCATCTTGTATATCATCATTGGGTCATGGTCAAACATATACTTCGATATCTTAAGAACATTATTTCTCCACGCATTCCATTTGAAAAACTACACATCTTTGTATTTATGCATACGCAGATGTTAACTAGGTTGGTTGCCCTAATAATAAAAAAATCTACAACATAATATTGTATTTTATCGTACCCAATCTTATTAATAGTAACTCTAAATAACAACATACTTTTTCCCAATTTAATATAGACTGAATCCATGTACCATGCTTTTACTCATACTACTACAAACCTATAAATAAATCATTATCTTGTAATCTAGTAAAACCTCTTAGGGCTATTTAAAGACTTTTTAAAAAGTTTCTAGCAAAGCAAAAAAAAAATAATATATAAAATAAGAAATGCTTTTACGAGGTAATTATGAGTTAAACTACTCGTGTTAGCAGAAGAGAAGCTTACTCTATTCTAGAAGCAGGAATAGTGGAGCGGAGACAACTACTATGAGAATGAGAGGAGCCTTGCATTAGTAAAGGAAAGCACATTTCTTAGTTATTAGTAAGGTTGTAGACTTCTTGTAGTTCTCTTTCTCCTATGTTTATTCTCTATAAGAGATTTGTACGGGTTAGAGTGTTTGATTTGTGCGAAATTATCAACTGACCGGTTCCGGAGGTCTGACCCAGACCCTAACTGATTCTGACCAAGAAAAGGGCAGCCGGTGCTCGCCCCCTCTTCCCCTGCCCTCCGAGAACCCCTCTGCCAACCGCCGTGCCTCTGGCGCAATCGACCTCCCTCCGCGCATCGCCGTGTCTCCGCTGCTCTTCCCACTCCTCCGCGACCCCCTTCGCGAACCACCCTCCCTCCGCCGCTCTTCCCACCCCTCCGCGACCCCCTCCACCAATCAGTGTGTGATGTTTCTTGTAGCTTGTGGGGGACGCCGATGGAGGTTTCAGTGGCACTTGGGTTGCTGATTTCGGAACTCAGTGCAGAGCCATAGAAGGGTCATGTGATTACATTCAGCGAGTCACCAGAGCTCTACTTAATCGAAGGGTGTGATCTTCGATCAAAGACATAGTTCATACGCAACATGAATGCAGGGATGAACACGAATTTTGAAATTGTGTTTACTCTGGTGACTGCGAACCAGAAGGGGGTGGCACTGCTCAGTGGGTTTTCAAAGAATTTGTTGACTTTTTTTTCTTGAAGAAGGTGGGGAGATCAAACAGGAAGATATACCCAATGTGACCACTGGTGAGGATATGGTTATTTTTATATCCAGTGATAAGTAAATTTTTAATTTTAAGGTTACCTGTTAATCCTGATGCATCAAACTCGTCAGAACTACGGGGCGATATGATCATTTTTATCATTCAACAGAGTTAGTGAGATACTGAATCAAACAAACAAATTTCAATCAAATGCATACTCAGTCAGAACTTTTGACTGGGTCAGCTTATAACTCGGTCAAATATTACTAAATCAGTGATATCAAACATCCCATTAGTTAATATAATAAAGGTGATTTATTATCTAATCATACATGAAAAACCTTGAATCCTTTCATTTTCACGAAGACTCCTTGACTTTGAGAGGACCACCATGTGAAGTCCATCTAGTAATAACTATGTAAACCACAGGGTTCCAAATGAAAAACCTTTGAAAAAGCATAAACCCGATTCCACCTCCAAACGCACTCTTCACCTTTCGGCTTTTGATCCACAAACAGATAGACCACCACTCACCTCCAGTTGTACCAGATCTGCTTTATGTGCTCAAATCCTACAGAGAGAAACATTCTCTCAGTGCTATAGAGATACATATACAAAACAATAACGAAGTCAATCATCGGTTCAAATGGATGAGAAGCTGATACAGCGGTTGGAGTCAGCGGTAGCACGGCTCGAGTCGCTAGCCGTTGGCTCGCGGTCACGAGACATCGACGGTGATGCGGTTGCCGCATCGACGGATCCGTCGATCATCGCGTTTGATGAGTTTTTGACGGAGTACGTCGGTAAGGTTACGAGTGCTGCGGAGAAGATCGGAGGACAAGTGCAGGAGGCTACTGGTGTGCTTAATGAGGCGTTTTCTGTTCAGAAGGAGCTGCTTGTTAAGATCAAGCAGACGAAGGTTAGTTTTGGTGGATTGGTGATTTGAGGTTCTTCATTGTTCTGATTTGGTTCGGTTTTGTGATGCTTATGGTTTATGTTTGGAATGTTTCTGTATTGCTGTGAGTTCTGTTTGGTTTCTGTTAAGATCAAGCGGACGAAGGTTAGTTTTAACGGATTGTTGATTTGAGGTTGTACATCGTGGAGTTTGTTCTGATTTGGTTCGGTTTTGTGATGCTTACGATTTACGTTTGGGATGTTTTTGTATTGCTGTGAGTTCTGTCTGGTTTCTGTTAAGATCAAGCAAACGAAGGTTAGGTTTAACGGATTATTGATTTGAGGTTGTACATTGTTTGAGTTTGTTCTGATTTGGTTCAGTTTTGTGATGCTTACGATTTACGTTTGGAATGTTTCTGTATTGCTGTGAGTTCTTTTTGTTTTTTGAAATCAGTTAATGATGTACCAAGCGTGGTGATGAAACTTGAGCAATTTGAGCATAGGTTGAAGTACTGACAGTTTGATTGTATAGTTTAGGAAATGATATTTCTAGATCCCTTAGAAATGCGTACATTGAAGTTCAACTGGTTTCTCATTGTTAAGCCAAATGGCAGTTGTTTGATGTTTGATCGATAATTCACGCTTGCTTAGTTGTGTAACCAAGGAGTCTTGAACGGAGGTTAATCTGATGGTTTCAAATTGTGTTAGGATGCTGATTTTTGTTTTGTTTTTGCATATTTGTTATGCAGAAACCTGACATGGTAGGATTGGGTGAGTTTTTGAAGCCATTAAATGAACATTTAATGAAAGCAATTAGCATGACAGAAGGAAGGCGGTCTGATTTCTTCAACCACTTAAAGGCTGTTGCTGAGAGTCTAACAGCCCTAGCATGGATTGCATATGTGGGCAAAGATTGTGGTGAGAAGCACTCTTCGTGCTTTGTGTTTTTAACAAAGCCCATATTGGATATTGCATCAGGGTACTTATTGTCAATGTCATATGGCCAGGAATGAGCATGCCTATTGCACATGTGGAAGAATCTTGGCAGGCAGCTGAATTCTACAACAATAAGGTACTAAGGTCTCTTTTATAAGTTTATGTACATATGGTTGTTTTTCTTTGTAGGATAATTTATAATTTTTAACATGTGGATATAACTATGTTATATTTTTCGGTGGAAGAATTTTGAACTTAAAACATTTTGAATTATAAATGAGCATGCCTATTGCACATGTGGAAGAATCTTCGGCAGTTGATGTAGCCCGATCACATAGATCGACTAAACCATATTATATTCGTTTGTTTTTTATTAACATTGCATTTCCAGTTCGTCCTGCTATTGTTCGTGGGTGATTGTTCTAGTTAGATTCTCTAATGAGACATAATATTTTTCGTCGTGCCAAATCAAGTGTTCGATTCAGATGTATTATATTAGACATAATATTCTCTGTTATACAAAATCAAGTGTCTGCGTTTAGATGTTTTAGGCGTTGGGTGTCATCGTCAAGTCAAAAGGCCTATTATTATTGGATAAGTACTTGTGAAAGAATCATTACTAGAGAAGTTTATTTTTAAGGATGCTAAAATTATAAATGCACCTTTGGGAAGTTCTCTAAAGCTTACAAAGAAGCAATCACCATACACGGATGAAGACAATGAATAGACGGCTAAAGTCCTTATGCACTAAAATAGTTTGCATGTGGTGATACATAGCTCATGTCGTGGGAGTTTTTAGCAAGTTCACGTGAGATAGAGCATTAGTAAGCAATCAGTCTAAGATAACATTATGCTTAAGACCGAAGAGGTTATATTGGAAGGTCCTATGCAGAGTTAGGTGGTTGTTTATATTCGGGTAAAAGCACAATGGGGTATGTTTTTATGAATGAGGGGACAACACTCGATTGAATGTTTAGACTACAAACAGTTGTTGTATCCACCTCTTAAGCAGAATATATGGTGATTGTGGAAGCAAGCAGAGAGCTTATATAGCTGAAGTACTACTTATGAGAGTTGGACAATGACTTGTTCTCATATGATATCTCACAATGTTCTCTATTGTGACAACAAGAGTGTAGTTCATCTCACAAAGTTTATTGTGTTTCATAGTAGGATGGAGCACATTCAAGTGAGATGTCACTAAATCAAGGAATTGGTGAGTAATGGTACATTGTCATTGGAAAAAGTAATCGGTAAGAAGAATCCCGCGAACGCGTTTTCTGGCGACGAGAGACGTTGAAGCTTCACATAGCTTGAATTTTCCATCTAGATGATTAATGAAAAGATGTTGAGCTATAGAGAAGAATATTAATCAACTTCAATGGTATTTAACAATAGATACCTGACGGATATACCCAATGGGTATGCCGGATACCCAATGGGTAAATACTTGATACATACCGATAGGTTTTGGGTTGGGTATGGGACACATTTCTGTAATCGGGTATGGGGTTGGGATTACACAAACCCGTCCATTGCTAAGAGCACAATGCCATTGATTGGTCCTTCTTAGTAATTGTAAGTTGGCTATGCAATCTTAGGAACAAGTCATTAACCCTGATCCGACTAATATACAAACTCTATGTAATTATAAATCTTGTACCAAAATCAGAACCTTCTACATTAGTCGTTTATGTAACCCAATCACATACATCAAGTGATCTACATTTTATTCATCTGTTTATTATTCTTGCACTTTTGTACTTGTTCGTGGGTGTTTGTTTGGGCACATCTCCTAACGAGAAACAATATTCTCTGAATTAATGAATCAAGTGTTTGACTATATATGCCTTCTAGACGTCGGGTGTTATCATCAAGTCAAGGTGTCTTGTTTATATATTTGTGAAAAAAACTGTAGGGGAAATTTTGGTAGAGCACCTTACCCCTTAGGTTAAATAATATGTGAAAGAATTATCTTCTAGGAAATTTTTGTGAAAACTAATGCAAGTCAATTTTCTCAAGCAAGGTTGGGCTCCTTTTGGACTAAACATAATGCATGCGACCAAATCGATAATTATGTATTGAGGGACATAAGCAGTTGAAAGAATTGCTTACTTTCTTGTTTAGATGTTGAAACAGCTGCTTACTTTCAAGTGATATTCCATCATTTTTGGATAGCTAGTGCCTCCTGTTTTTGTAACTAGATAGTTTGGAACAAGCGGTAACCATTTATTTCCACAGTTGACTACTTGCATTACCAACTCATCTTTTATGATTGGACATTTCACCTATAATCTCTTATCACATCCTAGGTAGTCTTCAAGGCCCAAATAATAATATTAATAAACCTAAAATTTTAAAACTCATAACATTTCACTAAAGTTAAGCAAGATTTACTCTTCATCATCACCATCCTTGGTTGTGCGTTTGAAAGTTTTACGCCTTGCATCTACCTGAGGTACAATCGCCTCTTGAGTGCCGTGCGTTTTATATGAACAACTTATTCAATTTTTTGTCCATCTGCACACATTTTAGTAGGCCATTGAACACTTATGTTATCACAGCCTTTGGAATCTTTTTGTTTAGAAGTTGTGATGTTATCAGCTTGCAATTTCTAATTCAATGAGGTTGGTGATTTTAGGTTCTTGTAGAATATAGAAATAAAGATTCGGATCATGTGGAGTGGGCAAGAGCTCTAAAAGAACTTTATATACCCGGATTGAGAAATTACGTAAAGAGCCACTATCCGTTGGGGCCAGTATGGAGTGCCACAGGATCCACTGTATCTGCAGCGCCAAAAGCTCCCGCACCACCAAAAGCACCTGCACCCCCACCCCCTCCACCTGCCTCCCTCTTCAGTCCAGAGTCATCTCAGCCATCTTCTTCACGCCCCAAGGAAGGAATGGCTGCTGTTTTTCAAGAAATTAGTTCAAAGCCCGTTACTGCTGGTAGCTTGCCTTATTCCCCTTTTTTCCATGTCTTCTCTTTGTTACTATCTTAATTTGTTAATCAACTTTGGTTTTTATGTTTAGGATTAAGAAAAGTCACAGATGATATGAAGACCAAGAACCGTACAGATAGAGCTGGCTTTGTCAGTGCTGGTGAAAAAGAAGTCCGTTCAAGTGTTCCATCTGTTTCTAAAGTTGGACCTCCAAAATTTGAACTTCAAATGGGTCGCAAGTAAGTAACTTATCTTCGTGATTAATGCAATTTTTTTTGCATCAGAGTGTTAATAGAGGCGCATATTCTTTTCTCATGATAAACAGATGGGTTGTTGAGAATCAAATTGGGAAGAAGGATTTGTTGATTGATCAGTGTGATTCAAAGCAAACAGTCTACATTTTTGGATGCAAAGATTCGGTTCTACAAATTAAAGGTACTGTGTTGCATTTTCTTAATTTCTTTGTCTATGCTTTCTTCAGCTACAATTTTCCGCAATATATTTAATTGCTTTGTGCAGGAAAGGTTAACAACATAACAGTTGATAAATGCACAAAAGTGGGCGTTGTATTCATGGTCAGTTACAAAACTGTGATTCAAGCATAAAAATGGTTGTTAGTTTAGAAGATTAACACTGGCTTTTAAAATTGAAAAACAGGACGTTGTTGCGGCTTGTGAAATTGTTAACTGCAACAGTGTTGAGGTGCAATGCCAGGTATCCATGTTATTTCTACTGTGCAGCATTTTTTAATTTTAGTAATTTTGTTTGATTCAAAGTTCTTGAGTGCTTTCCACTACATGAAATGCTTTGTTACTTTTAACTTTGTTCTCCATGCGGACGATTACAGGGTAAGGCCCCCACTATTTCTGTGGACAACTCAGCAGGTTGCCAGTTGTACTTAAGCAAAGATTCTCTAGAGGCTTCTATTACAACCGCCAAGTCGAGTGAAATTAATGTATTGGTGCCTGCCTCTGGTCCTGATAATGATATGGTATGTATCCTTACATATATTTAATAGTATGTTAAGAACTGAAAGAACCACATCAACCCATGCACTATTTATTATATAAATTGACTGGAATGCATGATTGCATGTAAATTCCAATAGATTTAAGATTTGTTTATGTAAATAAAATATTGATAGTCTTTAATCTAAATGGACACATTCATATTATGCACATGTATTCATATGTGCAATTTTCATCTATTTTTAAACAAATTCAGGAAGGAGATAAAATCATAGAAAGAGTGGGGAGAGCTAAATAAACCAATGTTTTTCAGCTTTTTCACTTTTCATTGAAGTGACTTGTATCACACCATATACTAGACTACAATCAATTTAGTTGTATGATGTTGTCTAGATGAAATGATGATAATATGAAAATATTTATCACAAATAGACTTGGTTGGATATCTCTAATTTTCCACCAAATGTTTTCTGGTTGCAGGTGGAGCATGCTTTGCCACAGCAGTACATTCATAGTTACAAGGATGGACAGTTTGTTACAACCCCTGTCTCTCACTCTGGAGGTTAACCAACTGGTACCAACTACCATCATCGTCGTGGTGGAGGTGGTGGTGTTGTTATAACGCGTTTTTTTTCCTTTCAAATACTATGTTTCTTTGAATACTGTGGTGTTATTATATGTTTGATGAAAATCTACTGTAGCAATCTGCGTGTATTTAGCAGGGTTTGTTGCTTATGATTGAGGGTGCTTCAAGTTTTGGTTTTTGCATTTTAGGATTCATTTCTTGAAGAAGCTGGGAATTTCCTTTTGTGTTGTCATAGCTTATTATTTTTCCTTTGTTCACACAAACAATTGGATTAATTTTGAAAACTATGGTTGACTTTATCAAGTCTATGTTTGACTTTTTGTTAAATGATGTTGTCTTGCTAACTCCCTCTTTTCTTCAGGCATGTTAATCATGGCCATAAACAAATGTTGATCTATATCTACATTGTTTGCTTTATTTATTCTTGTTTTTCTCGTTCATTTGCAATATTGGTCTGTTGGTATTCGTTGTACCAGTAGTCACGTTTAGGATGACCTGAAGACGAAACTGATTACGCAAATAGCATTGAGGCCCTCGTCCTGTACTAGCCACTCTGTCACGTCCTCTTCCCTAATGGAGTGACCACTGCCTTTGGAAGTGGATCTCTCTCTTTACTGTTAACCCTTTCTAAAGTTTGAAAAAAAATAAAATGTTCTATTTATTCTTGGTACTCAACGGGCTGTTGATGCGTTCTTCATGGGACTGCATATGTTTGCGTTCTTCGTGGGACTGCATATGTTTGATGTGTTTTTCATGCGAATGCAGAATTCCCATCAGTCTTACTGGAGAAAGAGTAGATGTGTCATTTATGACTTCAATGTATGTGTTGAGTTTTTTTCTCATCGTTATTAGATTTTAATTGTATGTGGATTTCAAAATTAGAGATTCAGTATGACTGGAGATGCATTTAGGGGTCTGGATGATGCGAGTAAGAAATGTTAGTGATGCCTTTCTAACCTGCCTTCATGAGTTACCATTTACCTGACCTTGACCTTTTACGGGTTTGTCTGCTAATGTTACTAGAAAGCCGCTGTTGATGAGCTTCTTAAATTATGACCATCTCGATTATTTGAACCATTAAAGGCGTACTTTGCATTGTTATGTAAGCCGTCAATTTATTCAAAATGACAAATAGAATCACGTAATCAAGTCGACCATGTCACTTGTTTGAAGTTTTGAGCTTGTAAGCTGATCTAGTACACCAGTTTTATTCATTACATTGTTATAGCATATCATTAAGTGCATTACCTTAACCAAACTTAAACACCAGAAAATAGATTCTTATTAATTTCAAATTACTTATCATTAGCTCCTTCCCAAGATTACATGTGGTAGCAGAATCATCCATGACAACTTTTAGTACTCCTGAGAGTTAGTAAAGATGATATTATCAAAGCAAACATCGCGGTGGTCAGTGGAAAGATTTATGGTGAAAAAGTAGTGTCGAAACACTTCACAAAGTGTATGTCATTTAGGTTGGTAGTCCAGTGATAAAAGATAAATTTAGTTTCAAAATTAAATCAAAATATTTTAAAAGATTTTAAAATAATTAAAAAAATAAAAAATAAAACGATGCACTTAATGAAATTGGTAAGATTACCCATCTACTTTAAACATATATCAGTATATCACCTACCCATCAATTGTTATTATTATTATTATCATAAGCAAGTTGACCATGTCATTTATTAAAGTTTTTTCCACCTATTTTTTTATTTTCAAGGCAATCTGGATCTGATCCATAATTGTAATCATATATGTGAATCACTACATGACTAAAACACAACTTCAAAGCCTGTGTTATTGTAGAGAAAGTTAACATTATGTCAATCATAGGAAAACTCCTAAGGTCAGGAAGAAGGCAACTTCACACAATTATCTCACAAGAAATCATCAAACCCTCATCTCCAACCCCTTCTCATCTCCACACTTATAATCTTTCTCCGATAGATCAATTCGCAATGAAAGCATATCTACCCTTAATCTTCTTCTACCCGAAAAATGTTGATTGCGGTCTAACTTCCGAAGACAAAGCCAAAGTGCTTAAGAAATCCTTGTCACATAGCCTCACACAATACTATCCTTTAGCGGGCAGGATGACCACACCCACAACCCCTTTCATTGATTGTAACGATGAAGGAGTCGTATTTCTTGAAGCCCGAACCGACACCCCACTTGACACATTCCTAAATCTTAAGGAACAAGATGAAACCCTTTACAGACTTTTTGCTAATGATTTGGCTTCTTACAGTTCTCAACATAATAAGAGTCTTGTCGGGGTTCAACTCAATCACTTTGCATGTGGTGGGGTCGGGTTGGCGGTCTCTATGTCACATCATTGGTGATGGATCAACTCTAGGCTCATTCCTTAGTCATTGGGCTTCATTGGCTCGTTATGGCTCGATTGACCACAAACAGGTGCAGCCCTTTAACCCTGTGTTCCTTCACTCCCCTCCTACCAACTCTAACTCCACTCATCCCAAAGCTCAGGCTCAGGCTCAGGCTCAGGCTCAGGCTCAGGCTCAGGCTCGGGATATTGATCACACCAATTTGGTGTCAAGGAAATTTATCTTTCATAACTCAAAACTAAGTGATCTCAAGCAAAAAGTCATCTTAGAGGCAAGTGGATCCATAAACAACCCTTCACGGGTCGAGGTATTAACCTCTCTACTTTACAAAACCGCGGTGTCAGCAGCCACCGCGGTTTCTGGTCACTTTAAACCCTCTTACTTGTTCATGATGGTTAATGTACGTGACAAATTTGTCCCAAAACTATCTCAAACTACCATAGGAAACTTTGTGTCAGTTATGTTGGTACCCACCATACATACTAGTGAAACATCATTAACCACAGTGGTTGCAAAGATAAAAAACCACAAGTTACAACTTGAAGGACTCCAAAGTGTGCAACAAGTAGCCGATAACCTAAACTCGTTGCGATCAAAACTGAAAGATCAAAATTTAGAGAACGTTAGCAACGGATCGTATTGGTGTTCGAGTTTGTGTGGGTTACGTTCGAGCCAGCTGGACTTCGGGTGGGGAAAGCCGATGGGTGCAACTCCTGCACTTAGATCGTTACACAAAAATGGTTTTATGTTGATTGATACACCAAATGGTGATGGTATTGAAGCATGGGTGTTGTTGGAAAAAGAACACATGAAGATGTTTGAGAGTGACAATGAGTTGCTATCATTTTGTGAGATTATTTAGATTCAATTGTATCAGTTAGATAATTTTTTTTATCAAAATGAACATTTATCAACCATTTTATCAAAATGAATACCTTGAACTTACTCTTTATCTGTTTTCAACTAATAGTAACATATTTAATCATTGATTTGGTTACACGTGAAATTAAATAGAGTGCAAACACTTGTCATGACTAAACCTGAATACTTCCTAGCCGACCCAATTATTAACTTGTTTTTACGTAAAATTAAGAGAATGTTTTTAAGGGTTCAGATTAAACTCAGATAAGTCCGGCTAAATTGTAGCCAGGAGAGGCTTTTGTTGTCTTGACTGAACCAAACTAAACTTCAACCGGGTAACGTTTATTTTGAGGGTTTTTATATGGTCATTTTGGTTATTTTCCCTAAAATGTTTGAATAAAATGGTTCTAAACGATAAACAACAAAGTGATTAAATAAAATAGTTCCGAATGATTTTTAAATAGTCTGTGATGTCTCATGAAAAAAGATTATATCTAAGATTTTATAACAAATATATATTATATAAGAGGTTGGTTCTCGTGCCCTGCGTGTTGCATGTGTCTCAAAAGTATATTATATAAGATTTTACATATGTTACTTTCTTATGAAAAGCAAGGATGTTATTTAATAAAACCTAACTATATAAGCTCAAGAATCACTAAAAGAAAATAAACATATCGACCTCCATAATTGTCGACATATACTATCTCGACGACATGTAGTTGTTGTATATTTTGTTGCCTTTGATCACTCACAATTAGAGGAAAATGGTGTTGGCGTAGACATCGTAGCAATAGGCTAACCCGTACAGAACAAGCTAGTAGGAAGATATATTTCTATAAGTAAAATATAATTATTTAAACAAATTTTTTACTCAAGATGAGAATGTCAATTTTTGTTCAACATCATGATAAAAACACCAACACCTGTCTTTTTAAGTATACCAAAATCTGTATTTCTATAGGGACGGCTGAATTTAGTTTGCACACAATATACCTTCAAGATATATAGAGCAGAATGTCAATTCTTTATTTGCAACATAACCTGCTACTACTAAACTATCAATAAGCTTGACTTTATTTCTAACATACTCATTTAGTTTTTCCATTTGTCTTTCAGAAATATACATCCATCTCATATATAAAATCCACCCTAAATAGATTCATCAGCTAAATGAATAGCTAGATGAACAATTATGTCAAAAAACGATAAAGGATATAGCAAGTTCAAATTGCATAATATTTTTATCACTTCCTTATGTGCTTCAACCATGTCCTGCACATCTATTGATAGAGCACAATTTTTTTAAAGAAGGTGCAAATGTTAGTGATGTGATAATCATGAGGTAAATTACATTATTAGGAAGCATATTACCCTATATATTTTGAAAAAGGTAAGGAAGGTGAAGAAGCAGTTGATTCTTTTATGTTTGTAATTTGGCCATCTGATTTATTGGGGTTTGCACTTTGCCCCCTTTCCCATGTATTTGTATTGAAACAACAGGGTTTTTTGTGTTTCGTGTGGGTTTTCTTGGGTTTGTTGCTGGTGGTCGGCGGTGGCAAAGGTGGCGGTGGCGGTGGCTGTAGTGGTTTTATCATCTGTTATTTTCTGTGCCAGTGGTAGTGAGATCTGCCGCTCGGCCTCCCCTCTACGGTCGAGGTGGAGGAGCCAGCGGTTTCCCCGCCATGTTCGGTTCTGCCGGTGGTCGGACAGTGGTGGTGGGCTCCGCTGTCGCTCCACTGCTGCTCCACCTCCCCTCTCTGGTCAAGGTGGTGGTGGGCTCCATCGTTTGGTCTGCCGGTGGCGGTTTTCCTGCCATGTTCGGTTCTACCGGTGGTCGAGCGGTGGTGGTGGGCTCTACTGTCGCTCCACCGTCACTCTGCCTCCCCCCTTTGGTCGAGGTGGTGGTGGGCTCCGTCGTTTGGTCTGCCGGCGGTTTGCCTTGGAATCGGCGATGGTGTCTCTACCAGAGGGAGCTGAACGGTCGTCGCCGACCGTGGGTGGCTTCTGTGGTGGTTATTTTACCGCGTTTGTGACAGTGGTGATGATGGCGGGGTCGATTGGCGGTCGACAATAGGCCTCTTGGTCTGAGCGGTGGTGGCAATGATGGTGCAACCATTATTGTTGCCCCTTTCTTTCGTCTCCCTCAGAAACCCTTTTGGGGTTTTCAGATCTACAGTGCGCACTATCAACGGCTGTGGTGCGGCGACCGTTGTCATCAATTTGTTGTACCCGATTGATGTTGTGGCCATGCCACAGCCCCATCCCCTTTGTCTGGTTCATGGTTTGTAGATTTGTGGTTCTCCATCGTCGGTTACCACTCACGGTGGTTTTGTGGTTCCTGTTGTATAACCGGCTTATGCATGTGTTTGGGTATGTGTAAATCATTGATGAAATGTGTTGATGATGATGAGGCCCACCTCATCTGAGACTTGGCTTTGGCTCAATGTTCATCGTTGGTTTCTTTGTTCTCTTTTTGGTTTGTTACTAACGTGTTCCGAGGGCTGTGATGAGATTCAAGAGTGGTTTCAGTTGTTTAGGCGTGGCTACCAATTATTGTTAGCAGCCGCAACTGAACATTGATTTTGAGCCTTAAGTTATACAGTTTTAAAATTGTTTCAAACCGACTATCATGCGCGCAACGCGCGCTATTGATAAACACTAGTTATTTTTAAAGTTGAAATTCACACGTAAATCTGCTCAAATCCTTATTGGTAGCAATCTTTGCATGAGGATGTAATAATCATGAGACTTTAACCCGGTTATAATCGAATATTAGGAAGCATCTTATTTTTAAAGTTCGATCCAGATTCATTAGGTTATCTCACTCTTTTAATGAACTTACAAAAATGTTCTCGATCAATGGGTTTGAAAGAATAAGAAGCTAGTTGTTGGTAGATATTGTTTTTATTTATTAACGATAGATATTTTGAAAGAATAAGAAGCTAGGATGTTTCTCAAAAACACGAAACTTTCTAGTTGTTTTAATATTTGTGCATATTCAGTCGCCTAGGAGGCTTTCTTATCTTTTTTTCCTATTAAGACAGGTCTTCCCTTAAATTTCGATTGATTTAAAAATCGTCTGTGATTTTGGAACTAACCTAACGTCGAAGTATGAAAGTTAAAGGCAAGTAGCGTAACATTTTTTGTTGTAAATTTTTTCTCTTTGTGTATTTGTCAATCCATGTGCTTTTGTTACAAGGTAGAGAATTTTGCACTAAGCTATTATCCTTTTAATACAAAGCACAATCGTTAATGCAAGCATGGTTAGATTGATATCGTAACCAAATGTTTCTCTAACTTTTTCTTACATAGCACATGTATTTGTCAATCCATGTGCTTTTTCTTACGCAATACTAACTTACACAATGCTACTTACATAGTGCTACGTCACATACTGTACAAGGTGTTAGTTTATATAATGCTACTATTCTTAGTGCTACTTATAAAACAATGCTATTTTTGTTCATTTTGTTGGTTAATTTGAATAATTTTATTTTACAATATAATGTATTTTAGATTTACCTATAATATTTTTATAAAAAATTGTAAAAAAATGTTTACTAATAAGAAACGTAACCACACAATTAACTATTAGCATTTAATTATGGACTAACATTACAAACTAGTATATGAACTTGTCTAAATTGTACTTGGTGATTAGTCATCATTTAATACACATAACATTTTGTATTGATTCCTATGATTTTACAACAAGAAGAGTTCATATAGGACTCATTGCTATATATAATATATACATACATACAAGCCTGCATACATACGTACCTACCTACATACGTACATGCATACGTACATACATACGTACATACATACATACATACAAGCCTACCTACATGCATACATGCATATATATAAACCTATATGTACATATACACAAATATACTGTATACACACACACACAAAACCATTTAACCATGACATAAGATTCTTTTTCCCCTTATGAAAGCCTTTATCATTTCTATTATTTCTTCAATGATATCTACTTAATTCCCACTTAAACACTTGACAAGCAAATCATTCGGTTCTCGTGCATGAACTTAGATACCCTCACCATGTCATTATGCATGCCGATTTTACATGCACTCTTGATTATATTTATTTAGACATAAAGTCCTCAGCACTTTTGTGTTTTAACACTATACAACTCACCCATATCATTTTGTGTACCTCTTCTGTTGGCCCAAGCTAGTATCGTAGGAAACTAGCCTTTACATGGATAAAATTGTCGATCGTACCTTCTTGTAAGTTATCAAACCATATCCTTTCAACCTTCTAAATTATATATAAACATATGAAGTATACTAGTGGGCAACCTGTGTGTTGCGACAGAGTAAACAATTTACAAGTCTATATTTGTTATTTCACTTAATTTGTCAATTGTTTTGTTTTATAGTTTAAATATCTTATACGGCTTATGATTATTATCATATGTTAGAGCTAACACATTGTTACAAAACTAATTAGCATTAACAAGAATAGTTGAATGACTCAACTTTTAAGTAAACATAAATGTTAAACATGATTAAAGTTTAACGAATATTTTCAAGAAAATTCACATTCGACATAGTATAGGTTGAATTGCTTTGATACAAAAATAGAAAGATTTGTTATGACATTAGATATTAAACAGATATATTAATATAAAACTATGTGGTATATTTCTTTGAAGCAAATGAGGGTATAATAGAAATATTTCTTATAATATTAAATATTAAAGTTTGCAATCCTTTATATGTTATCTTAAAATTATTATAAAATTACAATCTTGTCTTAAAGAGATGTTTTATAGATGGTAATAAATAACATATTTAGTAATTATATAGTTAAGTATTTAAATAGAATAATACTTATTTTTTATTATTAGTTAAGTATTCAAATAAGGGAATACTTATTTAGTTAAAATATTAAAAATTATATAATATTTAATGTAATGAATTAAATAATCTTTCAATATTAAATAATGTATTAATCAATGTATTAATTACAAGAAGTTTATTAATTGGGGGTAAAATAAGAATGACTGCATTGAACACTTGTACTTAATACTTAAAAAGTTGTATTAGGTGTCTTAATTTTTTTATAAAATTACATTTGTATCCTAAGGTTTTGCTTTATATAGTAGTAATAAATATTATTGTATTTTTATTATTATATTTTTTAGACATATTAAATAATATGTCTTTACTAACAAATTTAGTCATAAATACTAAAGTTATCGACTACCCAAAATACCCCTTCTCTATATCGAAGCATTGTTGACGCTTTACAGTATATGGTATTGGCTCGAACAAAGATTTCTTATGCTTTGAGCAAGGTGTTTCAATCACCTACTCACCATAACTAGATTTCTATTAAACGTATCCTTTTGTAACCTTAAAGGATCTGCTTCTAATTGATGATATTCACATATCTCCTAGTCTAAGTATACATGCATGCGTATGTCGACGCATATCAGATTGGGTATCAAGATAATTGTCAATCCTCCACAGGTTAACTATGTGTTTCTTGGACCTAATCTTGTCAGTTAGATTTCTAAAAAACAACATATGGTTGCTTGCTTTGGTAGTAAGGCCGAGTATCATGCTCTTGCTCACTTTCTACTAAGCTATAAGCAACATATTCCCTCTACTAGTCCATCTTCCTCGTGGTATTTTAACATTGGAGTCACCTATTTAGCAACTAATTTGATTTTCCATTAGTGTACCAAGCATCTAGAGGTTGAATTGCTTTTCATTCGACACATGGTTAACACTAATCAAATTGTTGAACTGCTAATGAAAGGGCTCCTTTATACTCGTTATAACGAAAGGAGCTTACAAATTTGTTTTTGTTTGCCTAAGTGAAAATTCCCAAGATACGACTTATCCTTAGATTGTTCCCATTCTTATGTGTAGTTATCCCCTCATTCACAACCATTTAGCCGAAAACGCATTGATGATATTTTAGTGGACATTCCTTCTGAGCCAGTGTTTCTTATGTGGACAAAACAAAATTATAAAATATGTGAGATTTGCTAAGATGTCACAAGTTTTCTCTCTTAAAGAGGCCCTAAATTGTTAGATCAGGATTGCGTTAGGAGTCATTTGGACAAAGCTTTTATCCTTTAGCTCCTGCCTTCTTTGTGGTTGTTCTGTGGGGATACATTGACTTGACGACCATTTAATGCATGTCAGTTCACTTGATTATAATGACCCTCGGGTTCGATACATAGCTTTTCCTGCTACGGTTCTCGAGCTTGTCTTGAATCTGATGCTTGTAGTCCAAGTAACTTTCAAGGGTATTAACCCTACAGAGGGAAACTATTACGACATTGAGAAAACTGATTTGAGCATATAAACTGTTTAAAATTTACAAGTCATTAAGACTGAAATTTACACTTCAATCCCCTAATTCCCCGTTACCCATACGTGTGAGAGTAAAACTTCAAAAATTTACTTGCCAAACATGTTGACGATATTACTTATTAAAAACTTAGTCAAAGAAATTATTGTTATGAGCTAAATGACGCCAAAACTGTTGATATAACATTTGTTGCTCTAAGTTACGGACAAATACAAAACAATAGGACCCGTGAGAGAGAAGTGGCAAGTTTTTTGGTAAAATAAAGAAGTGTTATAAAGTTAAAACTCTTCACACATGAACAAAAAATAGAATATCAGGTAACAAATATTTTTTACTTTTACAATAACTCATACATTTTTTTACTTTTAAACTGTATCGGTTCCTAAACTATTCATCTTTTGAACCCTTATTTTTCAAAAGTATTTAACACCAGTGTATCAATTCCTAAACTATTCAATAGTATTCATCTTTAAACCCTTATTTTTCAAGTCTTTAACACGCTGATGTATTGATACATCATACAAGTGCGACAAAAAATATAAGTAATTTATATATGTATTTTAAAACTTAACTATATTTTTATATCTAACACACTAATTTATGGTTCAACACCCGTTTTTACCCATTGAAATAAAAAAATCAAAATCCAATTCGAACCGGTCCGACCACCGATTCGGGACGAACCGGCCGATTGAACCAGCCCAAAATGATTCGATGCGAACCGAACCACCCACCTAACCGATTCCCGATCGGACCAGTTGGACCGGCCTGTCCGATCCAGTCCCAACAACAATGCGACCACTAGATACGCGAGGATAAAAACATATACTCCCAACAATTTACAGCCTGTACCCACCTCCATACCTAAATCGGCCCCACACAAGATCTCATCTAGTCGACTGCCTTTAATTTACTATTATTATTATAACTATTTTAATTATTATTATAATCCTTAACACGTTGTCTGCACTTTGGTTTCATTCCCTTTTAATACCCTCCTATTTTTAAAACTTTTTCCTTCATCTTATCCATAACACATTTATGCATGCAGCTAAAACAATACATCTTCTAACCTGTGCTCTTGCAAAGAAGTAAACATTATGAACAAGATGATGAAAATGATGAAGACGATGATCAGAAGACAGTTTCACACGATCATTTCTCGCGAAACGATCAGACCATCGTCTCCGACCCCTTCGAATCTCCGCACGTATAATCTTTCTCCGATCGATCAATTCGCGTTGAAAGCGTATCTACCGTTAATATTCTTCTACCCGAAGAATATCGATTGTAGTTTAACTTATGAAGATAAAGCTAAGGTGCTAAAGGAATCATTGTCACAAAGCCTCACACAATATTATCCCTTTGCCGGCAGGATGACCGAACCCACATCACCTTACGTTGATTGTAACGATGACGGAGTCGTATTCGTGGAAGCCCGAACCGACACCATGCTCGACTCGTTCGTAAACCGTAGGGAACAAGATGAAAGTTTTGAAAAACTTTTTGCTAACGACCTTGGTTCTTACAGTTCTCAACATAACACTAGTCTGGTCGGGGTTCAACTCAATCACTTCGCGTGTGGTGGGATCGGGTTAGCGGTTTCCATGTCGCACATTGTCGGTGATGGGTCGACTCTAGGCTCGTTCCTTAGTCATTGGGCTGCATTGGCTCGATATGGCTCGATTGACCACAAACGGGTGCAGCCGTTTAACCCCGTGTTCCTTCACTCCCCACCTACGGGCTCGTGCTCCATTCACCCACAATCACGAGCTCGTGACGTGGATCACACGAACTTGGTGTCGAGGAAATTCGTGTTTCCCAACTCAAAGTTACGTGAGTTAAAGGACAGGGTTGTTTTAGAGTCAGGTGACTCTATAAACAACCCTACACGTGTCGAAGTATTATCATCTCTACTGTATAAAACTGCGGTCGCATCAGCGACCGCGGTTTCCAGCTGCTTTAAGCCGTCTTATTTATTCATGATGTTTAATGTTCGTGACAAATTTGTTGATAAGTTGCCACAAGCTACCTTTGGGAATTTTGTCTCGGTTATGATGGTGCAAACAATATGTTCAACTGACACTTTATTAAGTAATGTGGTTGGAGAGGTAAAGAAACATAAGTTACAACTCGAAGGACTCCAAAGTGTGCAACATTTGGCCGAAAATATAACTTCGTTTCGTACGAAAGTGAGGACTCAAAATTTAGAGAACGTTAGCGAGGGATCGTATTGGTGTTCGAGTTTGTGTGGGTTACGTTCGAACGAATTGGACTTCGGGTGGGGGAAGCCGATGGGTATAACTCCTGCACTTAGATCATCACATAAAAATGGTTTTTTGTTGATCGATACACCGGATGGTGATGGTATCGAAGCGTGGGTGTTGCTAGAAAAAGAACGTATGGATGCGTTCGAGAATGACGAGGGGTTGCTTTCGTTTTGCAAGATTGTTTAGATTCGGGTGTACTTGGTGCTTGTCCCTAAGGGACTTGTATGTAAAGTGATGGGACTCGTAACCGAATGGTTGTGAGTTTATAAAGTATAGAGTATAGAGTGTGTGTTTAGTCGAAAAAATAAATGTAATGAATATCGAAAATTGTGATTGTTGCTTCGATTGAGAAGATTTTTTTGTATTTGTTTGATTATCTTTGTTTGTTTGTCGATATAATGGCAATATTTATCTTTTAAAATATAGGATACAATATTTGTCTTTTTCTATTTATAGGTGTCTAAGGAGAACAAAGATAATTCTCTTAAATCATATTATGACAATTAGATACGATCAAGATGCACCAACAAGCGGAGTAGAATCAAGTCACAAGGCCACACGGAGTGGCACCGAGCTTAGTTTGGTGAATGCCGGGAAAAAACCAGGGCCGGCTGGGAACATCGCGACCCTGGTTTCGAGATACTCTAACCCAGTGTATTTTCATCGAGTTTCAACAGTACACTATCAAGCTTTTGAAACCTTTTCTCTTGTATAAAAAGGGGGTAATGGGAAAATGAAAAAAATTTTGGACGACACCATGTAAAACGAATTAAAACCGGGATGGCACCATGTAAAACGGAGAAAAACTGGAAAAAACTTGGGAAAATGAGAAAAATTGATGTGTCATGTGGAAAAGTAACAAGAAAAACGAGATGGTTTCAAGTGGACTAATAGAGTTAATTGTAGTGTTTTTGAAAGGATGTGACGAGAAAAAACATTTCTTTTATCATAAGGGTTAAAAATGCTACACCTTTACTCCATTTAAGACCCCTCGCAAAAACAAAATTTTCTTTTATAAAGTGGTCGAAATAATTACAGTAAATCAGTATTATGTAATGAGACGATCACAATTCGGGTTAACTCTATTTAGGCTGGAGGGTAAAGACGTTTGTGCTTTCCCAAGATATATAGAATTTCATTAAAATCGGCTACAATGATGTGGAGGGGGTTCACGCTTGGTTGTGTATATAAGAACACCCAAGTTCGAACCCAATTGGAACTTTATAATATCCCAAATAATTTATATAACATATTACATAAAAAATTCAACATCAAATTCAAGGGTTTGTAAATAATTTCTATGAATCAAACTAAACCCAAAAGAATTAATCAAATACATTTAACAAACAGACCTAATAAAACTCAACAAATAAACATTCTCAACTAACGCCTAATATTTCAAGAATTCAATCCAAAAGAAAAAACATAACTTCGTTTAACAAATTGTCATGCAATTCGAGAAACTTGTGATAAGAGTTAAAGTTAAGTATATAGGATATACTAGCATGATATGCTATTAAAACATTTAACGTGTTCTAAGTACTCCAAGAAATACTGCATCACAATACTTAGACGGCAAAAAATATTAATAGTTATTATTAATATGCATTCTAGGATTTAACTAACAAATTACACGCGGAGTACACACTATTAAAATTTCTAGATAGCTTTTGATACATGATTCTCAGCTGTAGTGACAAAATATATACCGACATAATAAATATTATAAATGATTTATTCTATTTTCTATAGTTATAATTTGTAAGTAATAATAATTATTTAAGCATTTTTGTTTGAAAAACAATCATCAAAGCATGTAAAGTTTATTTTGTCATACGCATACGGTCATACAGACACTCGACAATGAGTTATACCAACATTGATCACTACCAGCGCGCATTAATAATAATAATAATAATAATAATAATAATAATAATAATAATAAAATGTGTTACTCGACTGTTAGATACATAAATAACACATAAAAATACAAGTATCATATTCTATGTAACACAAAAAGATTATGTGTGCTACGTACCACCAGCGTTTAGTATGTTGGTCTAGGGGACCTAAATGCTAGGTGTCAAGATTAAGTGACTTCACAAATTTATTTAGTGTTAATATAAGTAATATGATACTATACAATATATAGTATCATATGCTTAATCTTTTATATGTAAATATATGAAGAGTAACCTTGATTCAAATTTGAGTTGCTCTTGAGTAACAAAAGCACAAGTCATACAGCCAATATTTTGTTAAGATGCTTTGTCTTAAGATATGTCTATGATGTGAATGCCAAAGAAAGACTACAGTAATCTTGTGATAATTTAAAGGTGAGTTCCAGCAACTTTGGTCAACTCAAAGAATGCTTCAACAAATCAAAAACTGCTCACATAACATAAGTTCCGACTGGCAGTTGACAAGAAAATACAAATATTCAAATGTAGCTAAGGTGAGTTTAGAAGGTCGGATATGCATATTGGTGGGAGGTGGTGATGGTCGGGTTTGTGCAACTCCATGAAATACTCAAGTCACATCATCATTCCTGTATGAAATACTTCTACATCTCAACAATTAACAAGATATAACTCTATAAAAAGTTAAACATGTTACTTTTTGAAGTAAATAGATTCAGGTTATAAGTGATCAACCCCACACTTACAAAGTCAAACATCACATAAAGTTAACCACACGCTTAAAAAGTGTCTAAACAAGTTAAACATATTAACAGATCTACATAACACATTTACAACATATTCACAAAACAACCTGGCTAAATAAACCTTGTCAAAAGAATATGTGTTACTCTGAAGATTTAAATTAATAAAGGGACAAATTACAAATTAAAAACATTCAAAGATTCAAGTAGTTAATTTTGATAAACATTATATACTATTACAATTATCAAGTGGATGTACAGTGATTTACAATAGTTTAAGCACAAGGTATTAGGACTTTATGTTTGAGATTGTGTGACATGCAGGTGATTAAAAGTAGTATAAGTGTTTAAGCTGACTATACAACCCTTCAATGAAGGGTACAATCTTTCCTTCCACTCTTCAATACAATGTGTTATCTTTTCTCCAATGCAGATTGCACAATGATAAGATTTATGTTGATTTCATTGTAATTGTTGCTCATGATATATATTACTAATTAGCAATTTTTTTGCAAATTATGGTTTGTACTTTAACTTTAGTGGGTTGTACTTACTTTTGTTTTTTTACTTTTAACCCTAGTACTTTTATATATTTTATAATTTAACCTTTATAAATTTTCACTTTCAACTTTGATCCCTTATAATTTTTATTTTTTATATATTTTTCGTTTTACGTTCCGGTCTAAATTTTACGATTAACACGCCGCAACGCGGAATGTAGTTCAACGTTTTCATGCCGATTTTTTTTCGTTTAACGGTCCCGTCACAATGCACAGTCGTAGATCGACTAAGTTATTGTTTTGATGTTTTACATTTCATGTGCGATGTTCAATGTTTTTACGTCTACTTTCTGTTAAGTTTTATTCTTTTTCATTTTTATTTATTCTTAATACGATTTTCCAATGTTGGTGATCACTGACGGTGGTGTAACATTGGTGCTGCTTGGTATGATTTTACGCCCCCTACAACGCGGGGTACTTAATACTAGTTAGAAATACAAATAGTAACTAACTCTTAAAATAATAAAATATATCAAAATGTAATACATGTGAAAACATTTCACAAGTATTTTATTTTCAATGATTGATGAGTCTCCTGACACTTAATTTTTCTCTTCAAGTCAAAGATCAAATATAATCACACAACTGATTAGGTGATCTTCCTTCTAATAAACTACACCCACCCCAGATCCCATCAATTATAGTTAATCATACATGTAAAGTGTAAACCAAACCATCATCGGAAACTCATCATCATTATCTCACAATGATGATCATCGGAAACCTCCTGAAATCACTAACACGACGACAACTTCACACAATAATCTCTCGAGAATCAATCAAACCCTCATCTTCAACCCCATCTCACCTCCGCACATACAATCTCTCCGATCTCGATCTCCTCAACCCAAAGAACAACATACCACTGATCATCTTCTACCCACAAAACGCCGATTGCAGCTTAACCCCCGATCAGAAATCCACCATCTTGAAGAAATCACTGTCGCAAAGCCTCACGCGACACTACCCTTTCGCCGGCAGGTTATCGACATCATCGTACGTTGATTGTAACGATGAAGGGGTCGTGTTTGTTGACGCTGTTAACGACGGAAGATTGGAGGATTTCCGACGTTTGACCGGAGAAGATGAGCCTGTGGGTCAGCTTTTTGCTGATGGGGTTGTTCACTCGAGGCCGAAATATGGGTCGGATGCGGTTCGGGTTCAATTCAATCGGTTTGAATGTGGTGGTGTGGGGGTGGGGGTTACAATGTCGCATTTGATTGGGGATGCTTGTTGTTTGGGTTCGTTTTTAAGCCATTGGGCTTGTGTGGCTCGGTATGGCTCGGTTGATCACCCACAGGTGCTGGCACTGGACCCTCGGTTCGTCAACTACCCGCGTAGCGACTCGAATCAGCCCGAGCCTCATACGGGTGGTCGCGATGTGGTTCGATCGGTATCCGCGAGGAGACTTGTGTTTCCTAATGCAAGATTACGTGAACTTAAGAATAAGATCATGTTAGAGGCAGGTGGGTCTGTTGTAAACACTCCTACACGAGTTGAAGTATTGACATCTCTGCTGTACAAAACCGCGGTGACAGCAGCTGCGACGAAAGAAGGTTGTTTTAGGCCGTCTTATTTGTTCTTTATGGTTAATATGCGCGATAAGTTTGTCGAAAAGTTGTCGCAAACTACCATGGGGAACTTTGTGTCACTTATGATGGTGCCCACAAGGCATAGGAATGAGACTTGTTTGAGTAATGTGGTTGCTGAGATCAAGAAGCAAAAGTTGCAGTTTGGAGGAGTGCATAGTGTGCAACAGTTGGTTGAAAATGCTAAATTGTTGAAGGTGAAAGTGCAGAATAAAGAGTTGGAGAACGTTGGCGAGGGGTCGTATTTTTGTTCGAGTTTTTGTGGGTTCCCGTTTAGCGAACTGGACTTCGGGTGGGGAAAGCCGATGGGTGTAACTCTTGCGACTAGATCGCGTGGTAAAAGTGGTTTTGTGTTGATGGATACACCTGATGGTGATGGTATTGAAGTGTTGGTGACGCTAGAAGAAAAACATATGGAGATATTTGAGAATGATAAGGAGATGCTGTCATTTTGCAGAAGTAACTAGGATCAACAGTTATATTTGTTTGTGTATCTATCAGAAACATATGTATTCACAAATCACAATAATCATGACATAATGTATTATCAAATTTACCCTTTGTTGGTGTTTTCAAACATGTACTTCAAATCTTTAAAAGCATGATATAAGCTAGATGGGTTTCAAATTGGTGAATTAAATAGTTTATAAATTGTGGGCCGTATATTTATTTGTATCAAAGATATCAACCATTATGTACACACCATAAAATCGTGTAGCTGAGTGGGTGTTTGAGAGTGGTTATTTTTATCAACTTTTAACTTTTAACTTTTTAACTTTTAAAAAGTTAAAAAGTCATTTTATAGTGTTTGACAATGTGATTGTTGTAAGTGAATAAGTTAATAAGTCAATTCATACTAACTTATTAACTTATTGAGAAAATTAATAAGTTAATAAGTTGCTTTTTAAAAGCAATCCCAAACATGCCCTGAATATGACTCGTTTAGAAAGAGTGCTTCTAATTCTACTTTGAAACTGAATATCTGATAAGAGGCCCCTATTCATCAAAGTTTGCAAGTTTCTAGCTTCTGAATGCTGTCGATCTTCATTAATTCCCGCATCACATAAAACAAGCTTATGAAGCTATAGATTTATGGTGCTTCTATGTGTAAATTGTTTTAACACCTCTACCACAACCATTAAAAGCATCAACATTCGAGAGCCCGCAGACTGAGGTTGAGTTAACATTTAGAGGGGGAGTAAATGAAACTTTTATTTAACCTTACTCTTATGGTTAAAGATTCACAGCCGGCGAGAAGACCACCGACGTAATCTTCGACGAGATCCACACAACGGCCGGTTGGGGGGTGGGGTGGGTAACGGTTGAAAATATGACCGTTGGAGGTGGTGTGGCTTGGCATGAACTCGTCGTGTAGTGGACAAAAGTTGTGGCGTGGGGGACAGGCGGCGGTGTTGCAACGCGGCGCCGGCCCACTATCGCGTCTTCACGGCGATAACACCCCCACCACCCTAAGCTCTTTTAGTTATGGTAGTTGGAGTAGGCCTAGAATAGTATAACGAATGCAAAAAACTGTAAATCTATGATAGTCGATAGAAAAACACAACTAAAACAAAAAAAAATGCTCCCAGTTAAAACAATAATGATATTGCATGTTTGCACCCAATAAAATCTTATCAAAAGGTTGAAACATAGCAGATTGATCCTACATAGAGCCACGGTCAACATACTTATGCTTTATGTACTGAACATAGTGATACAGATGACTGAATGTTGAAACAAATGAACTTCAAATTCTATAGCAAATTGATGCAAACATCTCAAAACCAAAGAACATGACACCTAATATACAAACTATGTAGTCTAAAGGATTCACACATATTTCTTTAACATAATCACAGATTCATACTCTAGTTGATGTAAGATAACCCTTAGTGACAGCAGTAGTGACCAGTGAAAGTAATGAATCAAGTGGTGTTCTTTGTTAGGATATTACTTTTTAACATGTTTGATTTGTGAGATTTACAAATTTCATAAGGTGCCAATCAAACATGGGATTTCACGAAATATATTTTAAACATGTTTGATTGTGAAATCTCATGTTTTGATTTGTGAGATTTTCTTAAACAAAATCAAACTTTTTTATGAAACCTCTTTTCGTGGAATCCTATGTTTAATTTTACATCATTCCAATCAAACATGAGATTTCACGAAACCTTTACGTGAGAACGAGGGATGATGATGAAACCATTCCGAACCAAAGGGAATTAAAAATATGGAGTCCTAGTAGGGCTGTAAACGAGCCGAGCCGAGCCGAGCCAGGATAGGTTCGAGCTCGAGCTCGAACCTTATCGAGCCGAGCCGAGCCGGCTCGAAAATTTTAACGAGCTCAAAACACCGGCTCGTGTTCGGCTAGTGAAAAGCTCGAGCCAACTCGTGGCTCGTTCGAGCCGGCTCGATTTAAAAATATTTTTTTTTATTTTTTCACATTAATTTATATGAAAACACAAAAATATATATTGAGAATTTTACCTTTTGTTGGGTACTCCGTACTTAGGAGAACAAATATCATTATTTTGAAATAAATAACTAGGGTACAACCCCGTGTATTACACGGGTTGAATTAAAAAATATTAAATAGTTATTAATGAATAATAAGGAACTTTAAAACCTTATTTTGATATAAGATATAACTGAAATTACGTATAAGTAGTTACTTTGATTAATTGATAAAATATTTATATTATTTCTAAAACTTTCGTTATAAAAAATTATTATTTTGATAACAATTTCATTTTTTATCTATATTTTGTTGTTTAAAAACTTCGGGTTTGTTTTGTAAAATTATTTTATATATAAAAAGAATGATTTTAAAATAATTTCATTATTATAAAAAGTCTCGTTGTTTTAGAAAAAATCATAGTTTTAGAAAATTTTGTTTTTGAAAACGTATATTTTTTAATCAAAGTATTTAGTTTTTATTTAATGAAAAATGTCTTTTAATATTATTGATTTAATAAGAACTTAGATTCATAATATAGAGAAAGAAAGAGAAAAAATTAGAAATTAGTTATTTGATTTTTTAAAATAAAATAATTAGTTTAGGCGGGAAAATAAATGGAAGAGTGAATGTGGTAATGACATGTGTCAAAAAGTGTATATGTTTATTAATATAGATTTACAATCAAGTTATATATTTTTAAACAAAATTATTAATGCTTCTAAAAAGAATCTATTTTTATTTTAAGAAAACCTTTTTAAAATCCTAATATAAAATTAATAATCATAATAATAGTAGTAGTAATAATAATTATTATTATTATATTATATATATACATATATTATATGCACCGAGTTACGAGCCGAGCTCGAACCGAGCTAACCCTGGCTCGAGTTCGGCTCGTTTAGAATTCGAGCCGAGCTGGCTCGTTTAGATACGAGCTTTTTTCGAGCCGAGCTTTTTTCGAGTTTTTCTCGAACGAACTTCGAGCCACAATTTTTGTTTACAACCCTAAGTCCTAGTTTAATTTTTTCCTTTTTCAAACTATCTAATTTATCCTTTTAATTTAACATGAGCATATTATGTTTTGTCTCTAACATGTCAAATAATGTCACTTTTAGGTTAATTTTTTTAGGAATGAGTCAATTGCTAAATGATACAACAAAAACTATTTGTAGCCAATAAGTAGAATTTAACGACTCATGGATATGGATGCCCATGCTCCAAACGAAGATAGTCAACTACAGATAGAAATAACTCAGTGGAGAATTTACGGGGATAAATGTTATATAAAAAAAACCAATAGTAGAAAGCTACGAGTAATATATGGCCTACATTTTACATGGTGAGTTCATTATTGGTCAAGATGCTCAATAAAAAGGGATGCTTTTTGTAGACTCTAAGCTAACATTATATAATCACTCAAAAATCAACTAAAAAGTTAAGGAAATATAAGTTGAAGTTTGTCAGTTTTTTGATATAATGTATTGTTCAAGTGTAATTCACGAGGAGCTGACACGTGTTTCGGCTAAGCTTGGTTACTCTCTAGCCGGCCCAATCATTGACTTGGTATCATGTGAAATTAATGAGTAGCTAATGCATGTCATGGCTAACATGGCTAAACCCGGCTAAATTGTAGCTAAAAAGGACTTTTGGTTGTCTCAATAGAACTGTGGTTAAACCAGCAGATTTTTAGACGAGTTAATGTTTATTTTAGTTTTTTAGTGTAGTTAGATGTTCATTTAGTGAATTTCCCACACAAATAACACCACCAATCTATGTTACAATATTTTTATTTTTAATATTATTATCTAGATGAATATTTGAGTTAGGGAATTAAGTTTCGGTCCATTAGTGGAAACATATCAACCGAAATAATGTGATGAATTACATAAGTCTGGCTAGTTTCGGTCCATTATGTAAGTCCTACACATTTCACCTGTCGGTTAGAGACGTTTACAGTAATCCCACAGGATGTATAACTTTTGTGGGGTTTGCCAATCGAGTGTGCTAGTCTTTGGCCTTGATTATCCTACGAATCTTGATGAAATTTTAGTGACTTTTACACACATGACGAGTTTTACACTCAGCACACGTGCCGTAAGTGGTTTTAAAAATAAACTTCTTATTTTTTGGAGAAAATAAAGAAACCATTTCCTAATTATCCCCTCTTACATATTTATTACCATGAACTACAACAATTGAGGGGGTGAGTAACGGTTGTCCCTTGTGTTAAATCAAATATTATATTCTTTGTAATGTTCTCGTCAGCGGCTATGTTTGCTTAAACATGAAGTGGTGACAAGGACGAGGAAAGAATAATAAGAGGAGATGACATCTATGGAGGTGATGGGCGAAAATAGCCACAAAGATCGTTGAAGAAAGAGAGGGATGATGCGACAAAACTAGTGAAGTGTGGTAATTGCATATGGAGGCGTTCATGGTCGTAGGTAGTGTGGTGGGGTGAAGTGTTGTCGGCAGAGTGGAAGTGTTATTAAGTTTATTTAACGGTGAAAACACATGTATCTCTAAAATTTACTTTTAAAATTTATCTATTGTTTGAACTCGCATCAGTTTCATAAAAACAAACAACAAATTAATTTGATTTCGCCAAGAGGATATCGACATTCAGTATTAGGTACAGTGGCGGAGGATAGTGAGGGCCGGGGGGGCCGCCGCCCCCCCTCTTTTTTTCGTCGGTAGTGTTAACTTTTAGCCCGTTAGTGTAAATTTTTGACACGGTAGTGTAAATTTTTATATAAATATCGAGTTCGTCCCCCCTAAAAAAAATTAATTTCGCTCCCGCCCCCCTACGGAGATGTTCAAGCTCCGACACTGATTAGGTAACTAAAGATGTTACATCATAATAAGCGTTGGAATAATATCATAATACAAATATAATTAATCTTACTTATTTGATAATTACTAATAACTTTTCTATAGAGAAACTTCTTAAAAAAGAATTGACTTAAGCAATAGAAGTTAAAGTAGATGTAAAAGCAAAAGGAAAAAATTATGTGAAAGTAGATGTTTTCACATCTGATATGTACTATTTGTATGTTTTAAAAGACCAACTTTCAAACTGTTCTTAGAAGATAGTTACACACTTATACCCTTTCTATCTTTCACTTGTGCTCTTTAATTTGTTAAATCAAATAGTTAATATAATACTAATTACTAACTTGGTGATACATTATGATTATACCTTAGGCTTTAAAGGTTGTACCCTCAATAATCATTTTATATTTAACATATTAATTGTTATATATATTACTAACTATAAACTTATTTGTGTTTTATGAGTTGTACTTAAGCTTTAGTGAGTTGTACTCACTTTTGGTTTTCTTTTTTTCTTTTTTACTTTTAACTCTAATGTTTTTATATCTTTTCTTAACTCTATAATTTTCATCTTTTATACATTTTTTGTTTTATGTTTCAGTTTACAGTTTAAACTTTACAAGTTAACACGTCATAACGTCTGGGTTCAACGTTTTACGTCGACTTTTCGTTTAGTTTCAATTTTCCCGCTTTTATGTTTTATAATACGAGCTTTTACAATGTTGATGATCGCTGATGGTAGTGCAACATTAAAACTACTTGACACGTTTTACGTCCCCCGTCGCAATACGAGGGGCTTAATACTATAATAGAATACAAAATATTTATCGACCACAAGAACATCGTAGAATAATAATAATAGATGCAGTGAACATCATCAGTGCCGATAACTGTACCAATGCCTTAATCTTCCTCCGCCAGTACCACCGCTCCAGTCAATCACTACCCCACCGGAGAAGAAGAAGACAAAACAACACAAAACACCCAACAACCCCAGGCCCCCACCCCAATATTATCTTCAACACCACACTCAATTACAATTTCCCCTTTCAACACTTCATCTTCTTCATATCACCATTCAATCACACACACACACAAACAGTTACAGAGTAAATCAATGGCACCATCAGCAACTTCCGTACAAACACTATCCATTCTATTCATATTTTCACTACAGTTTTCAAGCTTTGCAAGTAAGTCGATCGAATACCTATTTGTTCAATCAAAACCTAATTTCAAAACACTAGCGATTGAAGCAATTGATCTACAATTGGCGTTATTGTTACGTCAATTGTGCTTTCATTTCTCTATTTCATAAAGGCGAATCACTTTTATGATCGATGTATTGTTGTTTCAGGATCGGAGTCGTTCATCGGAGTGAACTACGGTGTGGTGGCGGATAATCTGCCGGCGCCGGAGGCAACGGCGGAGCTGCTGCGGTCGACGGCGATCGGAAAAGTGAGGATGTACGGAGCGGATGCTGCGGTTATTCGTGCGTTAGCGAATACGGGGATCGGAATAGTGATCGGAGCGGCGAATGGGGATATTCCGGCGTTGGCGTCGGATCCGAGTTTCGCGACTCAGTGGGTTAACTCGAACGTGTTGGCTTATCCGGATAGTAATATTATTGTTATCACGGTGGGGAATGAAGTCATGACTGCTGTAGACCAGAGTCTTGTGCCTCTTTGTCTGCCTGCTATGCAAAATGTCCAAAATGCCCTCAATGCAGGTTTCTCTTTCATATAAATCTTTTTTTTTAACAACAAACCTATCATATTTGTAAATTACTTCATATTATAATTAATCTTTTGTTTGGATTTAAACCCAGTACTTATATTTTAAGAGGCAAAACATCTACCAAATGAGCTAGTCACACACAAAATTATTTCATATTATAATTTGTCTTTTGTCTGGATTTAAACCCAGTACTTATATTTTAAGAGGCAAAACATCTATCAAGTGAGTTAACCACACACAATATGATAGAATAAATCTTTCTACATGCCTTTTTATTTTATATTTTAATTTTGTCAAATAATTGTTTTTTTCTAATTCCTGTCATGTTAAATAGTTTCGTTTGGAGAAATTGTAAAAAATGGAAGTTGAAAAAGATATTTTACAAAAGAAACTGAATAAATGTATGAGATAGTGGTTTTATGATGGTAAGATTGAGTCTATTAGAAAATATGAGACAGCTCGATTTGAAAAACTCAAGCTACGGAAAATTTCAAGCTTGCAGTATTATTTTAAGTTGAGGTGACTCGTATTTTAAATTCAATAACATGAATGACAAAGGATGGTACATTTAACATGATAACATATAAGCAGTTTAATAAGATGTACGTTTTACATGATTATTGACATGATTAACTAAACGCACTTAAGAAACTATTAAGACACACACAACTTGATAGAATAAAAATTGCTACAAATTATAACACGTATTTAGGATTTACATAAAACCCAAAACTACATTGTTATTTGACAAACTCGTAAAAAGCTTTTCATTTCCACACGCTAACCTATTTAACACAATAAATTAAACATGTTATGCGCTTTATGAACATGTTAAGTAGGGCGAATCTGTTTAAACACATTTTGAATCATGTCATTAATCTATCAACCCGTTTATCATCCAAACTTGTTTGCCCTAAACACTAACCCGTTTAACTTTCTACCAAAACATATATTCTTTTTCAAGAAATTGTAAAAGTATATTCAACAAAAACTGAAAATGATGATAAAAGGGTTTTATAACAAAGAAACTGAATATAATGTATGAAACATGCAGCATCATTAGGTGGGAAGATCAAGGTATCGACAGTGCACTCGATGGCAGTGTTGGGGAGCTCAGATCCACCTTCATCGGCTGTTTTTAACTCCGGGTTCAGTGACACCATGAGATCGCTGTTGAAGTTCCACAGTGCAAATGGGTCACCTTTCATGATCAACCCTTACCCATTCTTTGCTTACCAGAGCGATACACGCCCCGAAACGCTGGCGTTTTGTCTCTTCCAACCCAACTCGGGCCGAGTTGACTCGGGCAACGGTATCAAGTACATGAACATGTTCGATGCACAGGTCAGTTTACACTACCTTGTCCTTTAAAAGTTAAAAACAATGCACGTGCATTAACTCGGGATTGAGATCTTTCATATACTTTAATCATTCACGTTTAGTGGTTTTAGAGGATAAAAAAGCGAGACACATAGTTTAATCAGTTATGGATCTTTTAAAATCTCATCTATCACCACACCCACATTTATATTGTAAAAGAGTTATTTTGCTATATTAACTTTAGATACTCTTACATTAAATTACTAAAATGTGAAGTTTCATTTCAAAAAAGTAAATAAACCATCTTAATGCCACTCTAAGGGTGCATTTGGTTAGAAAGAATGGAATGAAATGGAATTGAATGGAATTGAGAAACTAGTATTTTCAAGTAAAATTATGTTTAAGTGGGTAATGAAATATAAAACATAAGGGAATATTTCACCACAAATTCTCTTGTTGTGTGATTTCAAAATCCTTCCACCTAAAAAGAGAATTTGAAATTCCACAACCAAAGAAATTTGAAGTGAAACATTCACTTAGGTTTTATATTTCATTACACAATCAAACATAATTATGCTAGTTTCTTTCTTGCGCTCCACTATCATAGTCACCATCGAATGATATGATATCACTCATTTGAACCCAAAACTATAATTAAATTTTTATCCTAAACTACCCAAGAAATCCTCCCTCTCTTCTTCACGAAGGTCGCCTCTCTCCCACACCTTAGCCATTTCTCCTCCGCCTCAGCAATCTCTTCTCCACATTGATGTCTCACAGACCCCGTTACAGAAGCTCTCTATGGCCCTTTAATGGCTTGGCTTCTTGATCCGATTCATTCGTCAAACTTGCTTAGTTGCTTTATTATTGAACCATAATTTTGTTCAGTGATGGAGAAAATTAACAATTCAAATTAAAGATAAAATGAATAAACTTAAGCATCTTATTGCAAGAATAAGGTTCCATGAACATACAATAGCATCTAGTTCCATCCCTACTTTTTGAGATGCTGACAAGGCTACCACATGGCGTAACGGCATATGGTCAAGAATATCATTGTTTACAGGAAAACAAATTATATAGAATAGTTAGATCAATCTGGAAAGTGTATTTTACCCTTAATTGCCTTTGTGCATATTACGTACAAGTGCTTATATATTAGGCTGCATATCCAAAATTTGTCACTGGGGGCAAAATAATAATGATCAAAACAGCTCAAATATGTCAAAAATAGATCTATCAAAACAAGTCAAATAATGATAATTTATTCAATTAAAATTAACCAAAACCTAAAACTATAAAACTAGTACACCTAAAACATGTAATCCTACACGATGAGATCGAGTAAGAAATGTCATCAAATGTAAAAGGGGCATGAGTTTCCATCTAAATTTTTTTCCTGAGCAACCACATATCGAGTGATCACACAGAGAGTTATAGTATCAATGCATACTATACATATTGCATTCATGGAAACAAATGACCCGTCCAAGCTATTATAAACATTGGTGAACATGTTATCATTTGTTACAAACTCAATTTGTGAGTTATGAGCTGAAAAACAAAGATACAGATCTATATATATTGCCTTAGCATCAGTTGAATTTATTATCCTGTAAATATTTTTAAAGGAGGTAGGGATGACAGAATAAAGGACAGATTCATTAGTTTGAGCTTACCAAGTTCTAAATAATGGTCCTTTTGTCTTTTAAATAACACACTGGGCCAAGACTGTGTTTAGAGGAGAGCTTGTATCAACTTGAGGGGGCAGTGGGGTTTATAATCATACAGTTTCTGCTTCATATTGGTTCTGTGTTGTAGGCGCCTGTAGTTTTAATGTTCTATTTTATGTATATGATTATTTGCTTTACAAATTGAATGCAGTAACTATTATATTGTTTTTGGGCAAATAATATATTCTCTTAAGAGTGAATTTGAAAACGTTGTTGAAAAAAAATATATAAACTATTTCTAGATACCTGATTTAGTGTTAAAGTTTTTACCTCACAGGTGGATGCTGTAAGATCTGCTCTTAATGCAATGGGCTTCAAGGACGTCGAAATAGTGGTTGCAGAAACAGGATGGGCTTACAAAGGTGACCCGAATGAACCAGGACCCAGCATCGAGAACGCCAAAGCCTACAATGGTAATTTGATCAACCATCTAAGATCAAAGGTCGGAACACCATTGATGCCTGGAAAATCCATTGATACCTATATATTTGCACTCTATGACGAGAATTTGAAGCCTGGGCCGGGCTCTGAGAGAGCATTCGGGCTTTTTAAACCCGACCTATCCATGACTTACGACGTGGGCCTTTCCAAGAATAGTCAGGTTAGACATTAGTAATAATAATCATGCATTTTCTTCAATTCTCAAAACTGTTTAAACTTAAGGTATCGCGTGTATAGTAGTAACATATCCCTTTGGGTGATTGTCAATTTGTCATATGGTTTAGACTCCCACAGCTCCAACATCACCAACAACTCCTACAACGCCAGCAACGCCATCACCGACAACTCCAGCAACACCATCACCTGTCCAAGGATCAGGATGGTGTGTGCCCAAACCAGGTGTATCTGATGCACAACTACAGTCGAATCTAGACTACGTGTGTAGTCAAGGTCTGGACTGCGGTCCACTTCAACCTGGTGGTGCCTGTTTTGAGCCTAACACAGTAGCAGCACATGCTGCTTATGCAATGAACCTGCTTTATCAAACTGCTGGTAGGAACCCATGGAACTGTGACTTCCTTCAAACAGCTACACTCACATCTAATAATCCTAGTAAGTTTGTTTTTTGCATTTTGAAATTTATTTCAGTTTTTTGTCTTCTATTATTAAATTTTTATATTAATTTTTGCAGGTTACAACGGTTGTGTTTATCCGGGAGGAGTATGAAGTTTTCGGTGTTTAGGAGAGATTATTTAGCCTCGGGAATTCGTGATATTCAACGGGTGATCATGAATAACACCAAGTTAAATGCTTGGTCGCGAGTTTTGCTCCGGTTCCACACTCTCAATGAAGAAACTGTAACTAAACTCTGTTAAATAAGTGTATTAATGTATTATTGATTTTTATTTAACTTGAAGGATGTAGTTTTGGCAACATATTTATCCAAGATAATATTGTGTTTAACATTATAATGGTGCCTGTTGTAACATATTAAGTTCATCGTACATTTTGCACCATCGGCAGATTGAATGTTTTGTTATAAAAAATGGTTGATCTTCTGTTTGCAGAATTTTGGCTTTGTAAATGATATTGCATTCAGGAACACAAATCCATTGTCGTCCAGCGGTTAGGATATCTGGCTTTCACCCAGGAGACCCGGGTTCGATTCCCGGCAATGGAACCTTTTTGTGCTTTTAATTTATGGGTACTTAATTATTTTCTTATAAATGTATTTAATGCGTACTGGTTAAAATGATTAAATATTGTTGTAGTAATATAACTTTTGTATTTCTATTTAATAGAAGAAAGCTGCTCTTGGAGAGAATTGAATTTTGGCTTTTAATTTTTAAGTTGAGCTTTAATCCATTACAAAATCTGGTAAGGTGTCATCTTCAATACCTATCGTATGTTGTAATAACATCTTATAAATCTATCGCTTTTTTTTAAATATAAACTTTTGCGACTAAAAACCATTCTACTAGTAAATGTGTTCTATTTTTCATATTTTTTACAACCAAATAAGATAATGACATTGAGGGTACACATTAGTGTAACGGTTTCATTTAAAAAACAAAGATATGTATCTATTACAATGTTTTATTATAATATATTTTGAAGCGTGACATGTTATTATTTGGTTCGGTTTATTGGCTTTTTTCGAAATGATATGTTTTTTTCTAGGAACGAGAATGAATTCTCTATGAATACAAAGTTTTAAATTTTTCATTTTAGTTAGACTAAAAAATTCCGTCATGACATTAACAAACTATATAGACAACTCATAACATTAACTAACTTAATCAACTCATAACAATCACAACTTTATAGACAATGGATTTTCATGTCATGTAAAAAAATCCTATACACCTAAAAGATATAATGCCCTTTTTTCAAAGATATTCAACCTAGTATGCTTTAAATAGAATTAAACCTAAAACCTAATCTAAAACCTTCTCGATTGTTAACCGTTATAAATACTAATTCCCACCAACAGGTAAACACATGCATGCTACCACTTTTAACTCTCAATTTCTCTTCGACTTCCCTTATTTTTCGTACGGACATACTTATTTTCAAATTGGAGGGTGATCACAGGATGAAATCTTTTTGCATGCGGCGACACTCACGATGCTCTTTTTGTCTTGTAGATCAAGTCCAAGGCTGATCCAAGATGGTCAAAATCCTCTTACACAATTTCACAACGTTGACCCTTCAGTTAAATTTTTCAGAGCAACACAAATAATGCATGATAAAAGTAGTAGGAGAGATAGTTACGTTATATTTTCTTACAACTAAGTCTTTGGATAATATTAATTAACTAATATTGTACTTTATCCTTAATACATCACTTAGAGCATTCACAATTCATTCTCCATCCTAATCCTTATAATTATACTAAATATTATTATTTTCTCTCTATTTTTTTAATTAAATAATATTTTTCATACATTTATCATTATATTTTCTCTTTCATTTACTCACAACCACTTTCAAAACTATTAAAAAATTTATAAGGGTTATACCGTGTTTCCTCAAATATAAAAAATCACAGTACAATACCTATAAATTTTATTTTATTAACAATCACTTATAACTATCCACATAATATAAAACATACACTTACGTATATATGTGAAACGGGTTGTGAACGCTCGTAGGCTATCAAATCATCTAGTGACTAATTATCACAAGTCTAGAATCTTTTGAAAAGATAAGATATACTACTACTAGATTATACCACCTAAACTACTACCTATTTACCTAACATATTTAAATGTTTCTACAAAGAGTCTTTGCCTCACAAAATCTAGAATTATCCAAAAGAAAAAAAAAACAATGACTATGAAATGTCACACCTCACATCCTCACCTACTCTCCCCATCTCGTAATGTACGCCACGTCAGCGTGGGCCCGGCGGCTTTTGGTCAATCGCAATTTGCAACCAACAACTTTCTGCAACTTTTCCATTTTCATCTGCTCATCTCATTAATCATCATCCTCTATCAAAATCTATAACTCCACATGTAAACATCATCAAATCATCAGTTCTCAAAGTTGAAGGTGAAAATGAAGTGATGAAGATCTGTTAGGGCTCAAATTGAAGCTTGAAGCTCAAAGTTTGATGCAGAGATGTCTGTTGCAGAGCTTAAGGAGAGGCATATTGCTGCAACGGAGACTCTGAACTCTCTTAAGGAACGGTTGAGGGAGAGACGACTTCAGCTTCTCGATACAGACGGTGTGTGAAGTCGTTTGTGTTGATTTTGATTTTGATTTTGATTTTGATTTTGATTTGAATAACGAATGTAGTTAGAAGTTAGATCTGTTTTGGTTTTGGTGATTGTGTTTGACAGTGGCGAGTTATGCGAGAGCGCAGGGGAAGACTCCGGTGGCTTTTGGACCGACGGATCTGGTTTGTTGTCGGATTTTGCAAGGGCACACTGGGAAGGTAGGATGATAGTTTTATGTTAATTGGTAGTTTGTTTTGGGTTGGTGTTAATGTGTTATGTTATGAATCGAAACCATTACAAGGTATGAGTCGTTCGTAGGGATAACAAATGTGAGGTTTATATTCTAAATGACTCGGTCGTTCACTAGACTAGTCTTTTGGATTGAGTTCTCTTGATTGGTCTGTAACATGTTGCAATACTTGTGTTGTTGTATGGTAGAGAGAAGGTGACAATAGGGGAAAACTGTAACAAAAATGGATTTGTAAGTGGAAGAACTGAACCCTAGGTGATTTGTTATTCGAAGTGGTTTGGTAACCTTGATCATTTGATATGGTCCAGTTGACCTATTTTTGGCTATGGTCAGCTGAGGAGGTGAGAGTGATGAAGATTAAAAACTGTTGCTAAGTTAAAGACACTTTAAATTTGTGTAAATGCTTTCTTCTGTCTAGTGATTAGCAGGGACAGTTACATTTATAAGATGACTTAGGTGCTAACGTTTAGATTGTCAATTCAATCTGTAGTTGGCTCCATGGTATTATACTATATTATCCTTTTATTTGCTCAGTTTTGGATGTTAGGGTTGATTGCTGTTAGGTAATACGTGTGAAGGTTGTTGTTTTTCGTGGAGACTAGGACCTAAAGTTTGACACATCTTGAATTTTCTTGGAATGTAGTAAGGATGCAACTTATTGAATGTCATTTCTTTTACCATTATGAGGGTTCACTATATGTCATTATCTCTAAGGCAGTTAAAATTTAGTTGTCACATACTCGCATTTCTCATGTGGGTGGGTAGGGGACTAAGGATACATTGTTTCAACATCTTCTCAGATAAGGAAGAGGATGTTTATTTAAAACATTAAAGTGCATGTGTAAGTAAATGGGTTGACGAGAACCGAGATTCCTTAATGAATGGTTCATCCATTCTCCATTACTAGGGATGTTGCTCATCCCATTCCGACCTCCATACTGTAAACTAAGCAGCAAAAGATTGCATTCTGAAATTGTTTTCAATTATCCATTAAATCAAATAGTAATCAACAGAAGTGAGGGGCTTCAAGGATGGGAGTGATTTGACTTTTTTTGTTCCATTTTCTAGTCTATATATCATCTAAACTTTTCATTAGTGTGCGGAGATTATCCCTGGCCACTTGTTGTAATCTATTTTTCCAATCAATGTTTAACCATTTTTATGCTTTAACTACTTTGACAATTTATACCATTTTTCTTCTACTTATACCGAACAATTTTACCATCCTCTTATTTACTTATTCTTTGGTATTCTGATATGATTATCTCTTATCCTTGAATATAATAATCTCAACATCAAAATTAAATTCAGGTGTACTCACTTGACTGGACTCCTGAAAAGAATCGTATAGTTAGCGCATCTCAAGATGGAAGACTAATAGTTTGGAATGCTCTCACAAGTCAGAAAACCCATGCCATTAAACTGCCATGTGCTTGGGTTATGGCATGTGCCTTTTCTCCAAAAGGGCAATCAGTTGCATGTGGTGGTCTTGATAGCAATTGTTCCATTTTTAATCTCAGCACACCGCTTGAAAACGATGGTAATTTACCCGTATCAAGAACACTGAGTGGACACAAGGGTTACGTGTCATCCTGTCAATACGTCCCGGATAATGATACTCACTTAATTACTGGTTCTGGTGATCAAACCTGTGTATTATGGGATATAACTACGGGATTAAGAACATCTGTTTTTGGAGGGGAGTTTCAATCAGGGCATACCGCAGACGTTTCAAGGTATTCTGTCGGAACCTATCCTTCTAGTGTATTTCTAATGCATTAAACCTCCTAAATCATTTTATTCAAAATAATTGATTGTTATGGAAACAATATAATGTATGTAATCATATTTGACACACTAATAGTTTATAAGAAAAAACTTAAGCTTTTTGGACAAACATTATAATGGGACAACCCAACCCATGCCAAAATTACCTATTTTTATCTTAGACACTCAACAAACCTGACCCACCATTTTCCACATCTTTGTTTATCTTTTTACTGTATACTTATCCAGTTATCCTTTCTTGCTTCTCAGTTAACTTATACAATATTGGTAATGTATTTTGTTGCTGGTTGTTTTAGTGTGTCTATCAATGGATCGAATTCAAGAATGTTCGTCTCAGGGTCTTGTGATGCAACTGCACGTCTTTGGGACACACGTGTTGCAAGTCGAGCAGTAAGAACATTTTATGGTCATGAAGGGGATGTTAGTTCAGTAAAGTTCTTCCCAGATGGAAATAGATTTGGCACCGGATCAGATGATGGTACTTGCAGGCTTTTTGACATCAGAACCGGACACCAGCTCCAGGTGTACCAGTCGCATCAGCAGCAGCAAAATGGTGATAGCAGCACCCTTAATCCTACTGTTACTGCAATTGCTTTCTCTATATCAGGTCGCCTGCTTTTTGCTAGCTACTCCAATGGTGATTGCTTTGTATGGGATACTCTATTGGCAGAGGTAACTAAGTTTTTTTTCTTTTTTACTTACATGATAAAAATACCCACAAGTGAAACTGTAAATGAGATAATTGATTAGGATTTTGCTGCTTTTGCAGCTGAAGTTTTAGATATATTTATGAGCATATTTTTATGTATGGATCATGAATCAGTTTAAGTAATGTTATCATTTTTTTTAAATAGGTTGTTTTAAATCTTGGAACTCTCCAGAACTCACACGAGGCTCGTGTGAGCTGTCTGGGTTTGGCTGCTGATGGCAGTGCTTTGTGCACGGGAAGTTGGGATACGAGTCTTAAGGTTAGCCTAAATTCTAACAGTCTCATATTATCTGATGCATATTTGCTGTCCTAAAGCTCATATTTAGAAAACCGGTATTAAGTGTCTGGTATATGATCTACATGATCTATACTTATCTGATGTTCGCTTCGACCACTAATAAGCAAATAACTGATCATTTACATTTGATAAGTCATTCAGGTTTTGTTTATTTTAACAGGTCAAATAGAAAAATTAGCTCAAAAGGAAACTGGTCAAATGGGTTAAATAGGTCCAAAGTCGCTCAATTTATTTTTAACAGGTCAAATAGAAAAATTAGCTTAAAAGGAGCCGCGTAAAATGGGTTAAATAGGTCCAAAGCTGCTCAAAGCCGCAAAGTGTATTAGCACCTCAAAAAAACTTAAAAGCTTTTGGATCTAACCCTTGCCCATTTTCAACCTTTTTTTTTTCGCTATCCAATATTATTATTACTACAGATTCATGTTATTTTGATTGTTGTTGATAAATATTATTCTCTCGTCGTTATATAAGGGCAAATTAGACGTTTGGAGGATGGTCGAATAACATTTCCCAGAAGTATAGATCATATCACACGTTGCAATATCACGTTTGGCAACATAGAAATTCTAAAAACATTTTCATTCCTCTTTATATACAGATTTGGGCTTTTGGAGGGCACAGGACAGTGATATGAATATGAACACCTGGTGGTTAGTTGGTAACTAGTCTCTGATTTGCATCTTTCTTGACAAGTGTATCTGTGTACATTTTGTCGATGTTGTGGAATGAACATGAGCTAGATGGGGTAGAACAAACGGTAAATATTTCTTCTTATTTTGCTTCACAAAGTTGAAGATTGTTCATATTACAATGTCACGACTTTTATTAGTCATCGGTTTTGAAATCAGAAATACCATACTGAAAATGTCACGGCTTTGCATTGCATGTTTTCGTTTTGTCCTGTGGAGTTGATCAATGGTTCTCAGTTACACAAGTTTGGTTTGAAACCGTAATCAATAGATAAAGAAACAAACTTGAAAGGATGCTACTTTGGGTTTGCATTCTTAAACCGTAGATGAATTCAAGAACGTACTTGTCTATAATCTAGTTTATGACAAAATGGATTTGATCGTATTGATATTCGGGTTCGTTTTGTATGAAACTAGGACTATAAATGAGCCAAATGAACATGGACTGGGTTATGATTGTGTTTGTTTAGCCTTGCAAACAGGTTTTGGTGAAAGCAATTATCTTGTACAAAATAGCATTTTGAACACCTATTGAAAAACAGAATAATTAATTTAAACCCATAAATGTATGTTTGTGTTTATTTGTTAAAAAAATAAACTTGTGTTTGTTTATGAATATGTATATTTTAAATAAAAACAAACAAATATAAACCGAAATTAATGTATCTTGAATATACTTGTTTTTGTAGTGAAATGAATAAAGAAATTTCCTATTTATTTTGGTTTGTTTAAGTAGGTCATGTTTGTTGGTTGGCAATCCAACACGATATAAACCTGAAAATCGTATTAGATGCTTGAACCCGGACATAATATTCACTCACGGGTTGACATAAACGATTCACTTTTAAAATGTATTTTCTTTTCAAAATTTGTGGATTTTAAGTCCATTTAATTACAAACTAGACTTTGGCGCGCGCGTTGCCGCGCGTATGCAAGTTTTAATGTAACCCTAAATCAAAATCAAAATGAAGGTTCAAAACCACAAAATCAGTAAAATATACAAATTAAAACACACCAAAACCTCAAATCCATAACACACCAGAACATGCAGAACCCAAAAACTAAATCAAAGCTCAACACCATACACAAAACAAACGAAAATCAAAGCCGCAAGAAAGCGACACAGTCCAAAATAAAAAACCGACGAAAATCAAAGCCCCGAAAAGAGCAAAAAAAAAGGAAATTGCAAACCTTAATAGCGAGAATCGTTAGGGTATCGATAACGAAAAAAAGAAAGCAGAAACCCGGAAAAGACAATGTCAACGAACCCTACAAATCAAAGACACGTGTCCAGATACCAAAAACCCACAAAAAACCCCACCCAAAATCTCGAACTCACACCCAAAACAAACAATATTAAAATACAAATAAACAAAAAAAGAAAAAAAAAGAAAAATTAAAACACAAACAAAAAACAAAAGAAAAATTAAAACACAAAAAAAAGGAAAATCCCCACCGACCAAGCCTTTTAATAAGAATAATAATTTGCAACAAAAAATAAAAATATATTCAAACATATATTACATTCAATTCATAGAATCTTATGTCATGTTATATTGTAATTACAAAATTTTGGAATAAAACACTCTCCCCTATTAAGTTTTGAGATAAAAACTTTTTTTAAAACGACTTAAACATGTCATCTCGTGAACCTGTCATGTTAATTCGAACGCAACCCATTTAGATAAACATGTTGCACACTCGTTTATACTAAACCTAAACCGTAAACCTGTCATATTAACCCGAACGCAACCCATTCAGGTAAACATGTTGTAGAATCATTTATACTAAACCTAAACCCATAAATTTTATAGTAATAAGTTTGTTTCTTCACATCAGTTTACAAATAAATAACACAATTTTCTCTAGTCTTTTAACATTTTACTATACAGTTAAAATGTGTTTCCTATATAAAAAATTGGTCAAAAAAGAAAGACTTCATCCAGTAAGAAACCAAACAAGTGGGTGCCAAGTTTAATGATAAATCACTATGAGTTAGTAGGTGAAGCTGTTTAAAGTCATAGGTTTGAGTGATTCTATAACCAGTTAATATAATTTAATTTATTATAAACTATATAAAGTATGATAAGTATTAGAAAGATACATCATCTAACTATAAAAATAGAAAAAGAAACCAAACATTATAAGTCTGGGTTGAGTTGAGGTACTCAACATTTAGACTATACGGAGTCAGGCATTCCAAAGAAGCCTCAAACTTCCATTCTTTTGCCACGTGGCACCAACTAGACAATGAAGTTTTCCCCTACTTTTTGTTGGAGTAGGGCATTCCTTGGAATGTCCTTTTCCCCTACCGTTGAAAAAAAAATTAAAAAATCCCAACAAGCTCCTCTAGCGTCTTAAATAGGAAGTTACATGCAATTTCAAAGCTTGGAACGCCCCTTGGGGCGATGTTCAGGGCATTCCGGGGCATTCTATGGGCCATTCCAAGAAAAGAAACGTCTTACTACCAAGAGTCTTAAATATAATTCTGGCTAAGAAACAAATATATAAAACTATACGTATTGGGTATTTTAGGGGCGCCAAACACATTGACGAAGCTTCTTTGGGGCTAGGGGGCCTCGCCCCCCTTTTTTTCCTCAGTAGTGTTAATTTTCGGCTCGGTAGTGTAAATTTTCGGTTCAGAAAATTTTAATAAATATAAAGTCTGTCCCCCTTAAAATAGTTTACTTTCGCCCCAGCCCATTCTAAGGTTTGGTTCAAGCTTCGCCACTGTCCAAACATGATGACATGAACGCAAATGAGACTCCAAACATCATTATAAGCTAATTGTAAAGGGCTTTAAATTCATAGGGTTCCAAGCACTTAACAGACGCCAAACACAATTTTCTTTAATTATTGCATCAGTAGGTGCTTCAAACATTAATTAACCATTTTAATAAAACGATTTTTATCTATATGATATTTTAATGATATTTTAACTAAACAACCACTACACATAATATAAACCCGATTAAAATAACATTTATACAAGTCAACATTTACCATTTGAAAAGAAAAAACAAACATAAAAAACGAGCACTTAAAAGCTACTAAATCACATGACAGGTCGACCACAACAAAAATAAAAAGTTAAAAACGCAAGTGGAGCTCCCTCATTCCTTATTTATGGCCACCGGCGGCCGTACAAATAACTCAAAATTATCATGCCCCAATGCCTCCTACTGTATCATCTTCCTCCTCTCTCCTCCTCATCGCCACCGGAACCCTAGCCCTCGGCTCCCTCCTCCTCATCTCCCGGCGACTCCTCCGCCCAACCACCACCACCAGCCGCCTCCACCACCAGTACCACACCAACCTCCCCCAACGGCGGTTCAACATCCGCCGCCTAGATCTCAGCTTCAGAGTCGGCCGGAGCCGCCGGATCGCGCTGCTGGTTCAGGCGGCGACGTTCGTCGTTCACGACGACGGAAGCACGACGCCGTTGTGGCTTTCGATCAGAATCGGAGGGAGGTCGGTGGAGAAGGAGGTCAACGCGTTGATGGTTCTGATGGTTCTCCGGTGGCTGGTGGCGCCGGTGGTGGTGGAGCTGACGGAGGAGGTGGAGAAAGCGTCGATTGCGTACCTGTGTAGCCTCCGGTTGCCGGTGATTGCGTGGGCGATTGCTTAGGGTTAGGGTTAGGGTTAGGGTTCTTCACTACTTCTTCTACCCCCAATCTGTGCGTCATAACGTAAATGATTAATGGTAATTATTTTGCTTTTGGATCGAATTGTTGTGAAATTGATGGTTCGGATAGTTGACTTGCTAATAACTACTGGTAAAGTGTCTTTTATGTAAAACTAGTATCAAGATTTGAGACGGTATCGTGGACTGAGCATTAGGTACTTTATCTTTTGTTTTTATAGTAGAACCAGTGCTAAGCTCGTTACAATCATATCAAGTAGCACCAATGTCATAAGATTGTGAGTGTTTTGTCTGTGTTTTGTCTATTATACTCCTAAAACCTTTTAATTAAATCCTTTAAACATCATTTAATTACCATCATGTCACTAAACAATCTTAATCATAGATTAAATAAATCAAGGGTTATAAAGTGGTTTTTTTGATTTTTAATTATAATGTGGTTTTTATTGGAACCCTCCCCTATATATAATAGGCTTATATTTGTAAAATTTTAAAATATTACAATGATTTATTGGAGTCGGTGTCAAAGTTTCTTGAGGGTCGTCGAAATCTTTTGGGGCCAATGTCAAAAATTCATAGGGTTCAGTGTCAAAATTTATTGAAGGCCTGTCGGGATAAAATCATATATATACCAAAGAGCTAAAAAAATTTCATGTTGTGCGGGCAACCACCCACCCCTTAGGTCCGCCAATGCTTTCACGCGTCTATTAAGTATATGGTTTAGTTACCGACAAAGACGAATAATGACGACGTAGGCAAGGGTAACGACGTAAGCAAGACAGAGAACACACCTTGCTAAACACCATACCTTGTAAACACAATAAGCCAAAAGATGAACCTTTGGCTTGGGTTTACATAAAGCAATACATAACAACTGGCGGTGGACAATAGAACACGACAAACTCTTAAGCATCTAGGTATGGACATTCCATGCAACTGCATTCTCTCATACTATTCACATTCCACACTTAACTCCAAAAAAGCATCCAGTTGATTCTCACGCCGGAGGTGGATCGCAAGGGACATCCTCTGCGGTAGGCCTAACGGTGTTTTCTCAATCCTTGCAGGTTCAGAACCAGCAAAACCCCAAAGACCAGAGTGGATACCTCGAAGACTCGTTTCCGTTGAAGTAACAAATAACTTAATTTTACTCAATCTTGATCAATTGTGAATATATATAGGTATGTGAGAAATTTACCATGCATTTAGCCCTCTTGCAAATTATATATATGCATTCAAGACACGCACAGTTTCATATGTCACAAAATTTGTCATTAAGCATAGGAAACATGATTACCATTTATTTTAAGCACATAAGTTAGCAAAATGTATTTGATGCACATAGATAATTTGGATGAATCATAGAACATCATTGGCTTTAATTATCTTGAACTTCAAAGCATATTTCATCGAGTTTTAATCATGTTTTCTCTTCAACTAAAAACATATCATGATTATTGATTAGTTTTATGATAGGTTTTTGTAACTTATTGCTTATTTAATGTATTTGAGTTGAGCATATTTGGTTACTCAACAAAGTATATCCATGTCATGTTACTTTCATGTGGAGATTTGAACATAGAAATTGATTTTAGTGCTTTTTTTAATCATTTCTAGTTTTGCATGCTTTATTACGTGCTTATAAGTTTCATACGATGATATTTTAGATAATTAACATACAAGATATATAACGTAAGGATACTTAAGCATGCATTAAAATTAAAATAACCATTCACTAATCTTTTAATCTTTTAGAAATATTTTTTATTAAAATTTAAATATCAAAAAATAATTGAATGATACATAAGTTGTACATGGTTAGTAACAGAGATGAGTTCAAATAAGAACCAATAATCCTTATAAACCATTTTATTTATCTAATTTTATTTATCAATAAACAAACTATTATTTTAAGGCTTAATGATGGATTTAAATACTCCCAACTATTGAGAATTGGCCGCTGCCACCCCCAAATATCATTTTGACGAATATAACTCCCAGGTAAATATTTTGGTGTCTGCATCACTCGCCATTTGTTAGGACCCTAATGACATTAAGTATCTAATGATGTGGCACGCATACGTGTGCATGCCTCGCTTGTGTGGCAGCTGGCGTGGTTAATTAAAACTTCAGAATAGTGCGAGTTTTAACAAACAACGAGTAATACAGACACCGAAGTGTTTACTTGCGAATTATATTCGCCAAAATGATACTTGGGAGTGGCAGCAGCCGATTCCCAATAATTAGGAGTATTTAAATCCATTAAACCTTGTTTTAATAGTGTATTCACTGCAAATTCATGCATTTGTTAGCGAATACCTTATTTCTTCTGTCAAGATCTAACTATAAGATTTCACAATGTATGTTGACCAAGGAAGAACATCTTTTTTCCAGCGGTTATTAACATATAGACTTTTATTTTACTGACTGATAATACGAGTTAATTGCTAGTTTATAAAAATAACATTGTCAACATGTGGGCCTGCTTCTTTCACAAAATTTCCCGAATCAAAATAGTTTCATTAACATGTTGATCGAAAACATCAAAACAAATATACTTACTATGTAAACAATATAAAGTACGCCTATTAAAACATCCTTAATAACAAAATGACGTTAAAGCAAATACATATACTCTTTTCTTGTTCTCGGAAAAAAATGTCTTATTGACTCTTGAACAAAAGCAACAATGTTTATATAAGGCCGAGTTTGGTAATTTCATGTTGGATAAATTGACTAGTTGGCTACTAGTTCATGAATTGCATCACTTACAGCTTCGTCCTCCGATCTAACAGCAAGTTTCATTGCCACCTCTTTTGCGCTATCCACTCCAAACGATAATCGAACAAGTACCTTCACGTTACCTATGTACACACCTGATAACAAGCATGTGTGTGATCTTGAGTTGGCCGCAACCACCTCCGTGCCCTGAAATATTCAATTTTTGTTCTTTTTAAGTAAAAAAGTGTGAGAACTGCGTAATATACTTGGTGCTTGTAATATGATAAGGTAGTTACGTAACCACGTGAGAGCCTCTCTTCCTCTCGCGCTACATCTATTCAGAACAATGTAGGGGTTCTCTATATCGAACATGCCCCAACATATACATACATACATATATATATGGATATAGGGGTGGGTTCACATAAGAACCACTAAATATTTAGGAACCATTTCATTCACGTGTGTTCCCCGGTGTATACACAATCTATCGAATTGTTAGAAATTATAGTGTACTAATTGGTTAATACATGTATGCACTAGTGAATACACTAATTGTAAAACCATAAAATTTAGTGTATGCTAGTGAATACATGTACTTAGTTGTGAATAAAATGGTTCCTAAATATTTAGTGTTTCTCATTTGAACCCCACACTATATAATTATGCACACACACGAGTAGAGAAAATTTAGTTACCTCACAGGGTTGCATGCCAAGAAGGTCGATAACGGTACTAACTGCTTCTTTCAGACTTTCCCTTGGGCCAAGCCCATACTCGTCAACACGCTCAAATTCTGGGCCCAAACTTTCCCACGCATTTCTGAAATTAGAAACCCCAACTTTAAGCATGTAGTCTGCTGCAACAACCTCAAATTCCTCCAGCTGGTATTCATCTTCCACGCCATCTTCCTCAGCCTCACCAGTCGAGGGATCAACCTGAATCAAGTTTCAATCTAATTACATAATTACCCTTGATTTTTGGACAAATTAAAACAATAACAGATGGATAATATTACCTCTTTAACTATAAACCTCAACACGTTGGAGAATTTGCCAACTGCTGGAACCCCTTCGGGTTTCTCAAAGGCAACAAAAGTTTGTCCTGGTGTGTCATATGGTAGGGATTTCAATGGTTTGGTTGCTACTTCTTCAAATTCTTCTGCTTCAGAAGCATCCACAACAATTGTAACCTAAAACCAGGCCATCCCATGAAATGAGAAATTTATTTCTTTATATTTATAAAGAATTTGTCTTTAAATGAGAACTTACATCTTCCAACAGCTGTTCAGGAATCGTATTGGTACAGTTGTACTGGAACACAACATGCTTATCAAATATGTGTTTAACTACGTTAACCGCATACTCTGTTTCGGCTTCAGTGAGCTCCACTGGTGGAGATGACTGTTTACAAAAACACAACAATAGATATAGATTAAACAAGTTCCTGGACCCTAGATGTGGCAAAATTGTTGGCCCGAATACTTTTTGTCCAGATAACAATTTGAATACAATGATACAAGAGATTTGATACATTAGAAGTGCACTTTATATAATTTTAGAACCGTTCCATCCAAATGTCCATTTATAAGTATATGGTAAGTTTATATGTTAAAGGATTATGCCATAGAAAAACCTTGAAAAGCGGTCCAAAAGTTGAGAACTCCGGAATTGATGACAGTAACTTGTCATAAGTATCAACTGTTGAAGTGGGGCCCGCTGGAGGAGCACCGAGACCCGTTGGCTTTTTAGCAGCAGCTTTTTTCTCTGCAAATGGCTGAGATTTGACCTCTCTTGGTACAGAACTGATATCAAAGGGTTCATCTGATGGTTCCTGCATTCCAACAAACAATCATATAAAAAGATAATTAAAGCAGACAAAATCATAACAGCGTCAAACGTGTGGGGGCCTTACATAGTTTTTCAAAGTATTCTCTAGGTTGACAAGCGGAAGATCCAGTGACCCAAATAGAAATTCTTTTACATCTTTATCTGTTTCAACAACAGAACCATCACCTCCAATAGTGTTCAAATATAGTGTAGCTCTGTCACGAACCTACACATGATTTCAGAAATGGGTCATTTTCTGGTGCAGGATTGGTAGGGCACTTCTGCGTGCCAAGGAAAATTCTGCATCTATTTTGGGAATTGGGATAGAGGGAGTGCTAACAATAAATACAAAAGCTATTAACTTAAGTATACAACTGACCTCATCATCATTATCATATAAGCAGCGCCTCAACAGAACAAATATACGGGGCTGCAGTACAATATAATTCAAACTCAGTTGCTAATGAATATTCACCTGACTTTAATATTAGTATAGGAAATGAAAGTTGATGTACCTTCAATGAGTCAACCATAGCACCAAACTTTGCCAAAGTACTCACTGCACTAGCTCGAACAGTAGCATTTTCAAGAATGACGCGGTTATATATATAGCGTATGTATTTGCTGGGATCTGACGTCTTTGGTCCCTCAATTCCAAGAAAATGGAGAATCTAACCATGTGTTCAAAGTAACAAGTTTAGCATAAAGGCAAATGAAAGTACGAGAAATCTTAAAGGTACAGAAAACTTAGAGATGGTAAAATGGGTGGATGGAGTAACGGGTCCAAAAGGTATTGGTAGGTGTTAGGTTGTGAGACACTTTTTTCCAATATTCTTAATTGTGTATAATTAGTTAGCGTGTCAAATATGATTACAAAAATTATCTTATTTGGATAGGCAATATAGGAGAATTTATGCCTAATAAGATAAGCTTTGGGAAACTTTCAATCCCTTTCCTCCTAACCTATTTTTTTATATTACCAATTTAATTGATTAGATATAAAACTTGACCCGGAACAGTTCATTCATAAGTAAAGTGGCCAAAGTTGCCACCTTAAAGAATAAGAAGAATAAGGCAAAGACCATGCTAACCTGTGTTGAAAGGTAGGTGAATTCACAGTCCTCAATGAATTCACACAGGTGAAGAAGCCCACTCTCTTTTGCATCCGGGATTTCTCTTATGATAGTTACAATTGAATCAACAATTGCTTTCTTGTACTCAAATCCACCTTCCTCCCTTAAGATGTTGCTCAAGAAACCCATCCTAAAAAAGGAAATAGAAAATTGAAGTAATTATGTGAGGCACGCTCACATCTTACTTTTATATTGAGGGAGTGAAGTTGAATAGACTCACAATGTTCTGAACTTAAGAGGGAACTTCAAACACAATGATCTAATGGCATCAACCACAACAATTTTGAACTCATCAGCAATGTCGGACATGAAGTTGGTAATTTGTTTCATCAAACGATCAACGCCTGATTCATTGCCTGTTTTAAGAAGTGTAGTAATGGCAAGGGTTGCAATACTTCTATTTTGGTCTGAAATCAAGCTCTCCATATCTATGTTACAGGTAGTTACAGCCATTGGATGAGTCATTGCCACCTGAACAAATTACAGATCATCATATACCAGTCTAGTTTCTACAGAACCAAAAACACCACATGTACAGTTTATGTCTTTATGAGGAAAGAAAGGTGAATAAAAACAGCATAAAGGAAATCAATATCTAATATGAAATTGATGAATGTTGTACATTAGAACCCACAAAGGCTCTGTTACTATCAGCCCTAGGTATTTCATGATTTAGTTATTTCTAAAAAAAAAACTGTGAATGGCTACAAATCATGCATTCAACCTTTTTCAGGATATAATTCTCAAGAACAGAAATCAGTTAACTTCCCGAAAACCATCATGAAAATTAATTCATAGATTATGCTCATAGCATGTAAAGTACATGTATCAGGAGTTACCCTATTTAGCAGTGTTACTCATCATAACAATACCACAGTCCACGGATCAAGATAAAAGAGGTAATGCAGGTTGGGTTATAGACGTAATTCTTTGTACAGTTGAAGTTGTAAAAATACTTTTTGTCCAAAATTTAAAAATGTAGATACTTAATTATCTGTCAAATACGATTAAAAGTTGGATTGTTTCTACAATAATCTAATACTTTACTATTTTGACATGTTAGCGATTGAACAAACCCAAATCTTGACACATTTATATGTAACTACTAACTAGGTCAACATAGCCACCTCAAGTGGGGAGGAATGAGGGCCAATAATTAATAGCTTTGATGCTCATGACACATTATGCCAATAACAGGAAAACACCATGTGACTAAGGACAGCAAGATTCTGATTAGAGGTTGAGAAATTGACCTTGTTTAAAGTTCTGACAGCAGCAAACCGAAGCACTGGCTTAGATGAACTCAAGAAGAGCTGTAGGACTGTGATTGCAGGGGTCAATTCTCGGCTAGTAACACCACTTAATTCCGTTATTGCCCTTGCTGCTTCAAAAATTACCATCTCTGATTTGTGGCGTAGACAACTTTCCAAATAATCATAAAAAGGACGGTCCCCAGTTTGACTGTTCATGCTTGACTCCCTAATAACCTGGAAAAGGGAAAATTCCATCAGGTGATTCAAATCTTGCCAACAAGCAACAACTATGAAGTACCTGATTTCCAAGGGGAAAAATAACAATAACAAAAGTACCTGACTGGTGTAACGAATCAGCAGACATTGAGCCAGAGGTGAACGAACAGTGCCCTTTGTCAAGCTGGTCACCAATTTGCTCACAGCTAACCTATCATTTTGTCTAATCTGCAAGTAGATCAATTTTGTTTAAGCAATGATATGGCCAAGGATTTTTATGTGAGGTCTATTTGTAAACAGACCACATGAGAATCATCTCATATGACCACCCAAATCATTTAGAAGCTTGGGAAACAGAAAAATCACAATCTGCTACATTCAGCTGTCATACCTGTTGGAGTAAAGCAAGTGCATGGAATTGTACAAGTGCGGCCCTTGATTGAACAGCTTCTTGTACCTCATTGCTCCATCTTTTTACAATTTCCGGGTTTGTCTAAGTTGCAAGGATATAATATAATTAAAGATATTTAACATAATAATAACACAGGCTAATGCAATTACTTAAAAAGTAAGTTGTACCTGGAGCAAATGGATACCACTGACTAGGGCTGCACTGGCTACTACAGGGTTTTTGTCAACAATAGCTTGTTTTAAGTATCTCTCAATTTGAGTAAGAAGTGTTCCATCTGTAATGCGACAAAGAACACGGATAGCATTTGCTCGATACACATCAGTCTTGCTATTCATGTCTTTCATAAGGGAACTTGTGACGATAATAACCTTACATGCACAAGGAATTGTACCATGTCATTTAAACATAACAGCATAAAAGATCTATAAAGAATAAAATATATAAGATAATTTTTTAAGACCTCATCTGAAGAGGGAGAAAGTTCCTTTATAATCAAATAAACCATTCTTCTTAATCCAATATCTCTAGCCTGGAAAAGTTTTGTTACTGAAAAGAAAACTTCTGTGGCTTCAGTCTGCAGATAAGAATGAACAATAAAGTATTAGAATATCACGATGATGCTAAACAACATAGCAAAACACCAATATGCAAACATCTCATGCACAAAAGAAACAAAATAACATACATTTTAAAAACAAGCATATGTTGTGGATTATTATAGCCGTATGCATGCTATCTAAATGTGTAGTAATAGACCACAGAGCCAGGTTGCAATGATCCTAATTTAGTTCCAATCAGACAGTTATAGCACGGTGCTGATGTAGAATGTAAAAGTTTACTTTGGTACCAATAAATACACAACCCAATAAAATGATTCCTTGCAGAGTTTAAAGACATCCATATAGTAAACAAACATACATAAACTTCAAAAGCAGACACATTACAGCTTGCGTATCTGCTTCAAGTGGAAGGTTACTTGCGAGGATTTAGAATATATATAAACACTTGATACAAATCCACAACCTAAGTTTCCTCTTTCACAAATATCGCTTAATAATAAAACATATGTGTGTGTGTTTGTATGAAATTCGAGTGTTGCCTTTCCAAACAATCAATGTAACAGGATCTGACCTTTGTGAAGGTATCACCTTGATTCAGAAGATAAAGCAGCTTTGTGATAACCTGACAACAGAAATAAGAAGATAATTTGTCAGATCATGTTCATGTAAGAGAATGAATCAGAAAACTATATACTATCTATATGTTGAAATAAAAGAAAGCACCTGAGAACACCTCCTTGAATCCAACTGAGGATCATTAAAGACCCTAGCTTCCTGGAGAACTGCTCCTTTCTCGATCCCAGCAAAGGGGGAGTACTCAGCTGCACATGACAACAAGGCCTCAATTACACACAGCAAACATACAATAAGCGTGCAGTAACTATAATGTTACAAAAATATCATATCAATCTAAAGTTCATAAAAGTCTTAATGTAAGAAAAGATACAAGACCTTGTTCTTACATTAATAACCAAATGTGCAGTACTCAGAAGCTGAAATCAGTTATCAGTTAGATTTGGTCGTCCATTAAAAAGATGAAGTTTTGTAGTTGAGAAGATGAAATGTGGGTTTGTACTTTTAGGTGTTGCAATTGATCTATAATACTTAATAATTTCTTGTATATCACAATAATCTACAAAGGATACTATCATCCCATCATCTCCCCATTACCACCAAAGATACATATCCTACATCAATAAGTACTCCAACGCAAAAAAAAAAACATTTATAAGACAGAAACACTCATCCACTTAATCAGATGTGATTTGATGATTGAACTTTTTAGTCGTTTCATTCCTCTAGGATATTTAACAAACTTCCGAAAATCAAAATAAACTACATATTCTAATATAATTCCATCAAACCTCTAAAACAACACATTCAAGCCAACCTGATTTAAAACACCATTACCATCAGAAACATCCAGATCGGCTCACATCATAATTTCAAGAGCTTATAAATCAACTGAAGTAGATTAATTTCACTACCGATCTAACCGACAATGTAGATCCAAAATGAAAACGAAAATCATGTAACCTACACAATAACACCAGAAACAGCTCTAACACACCAAACCTCCACAATCACACAGTCAATCAACCCGATTCTCAACACCGTCACCATCCCTAACAACCAGATCGAATCGCATAACAATTTTAAGAGCTTACAAATCAGCTTAAACAAATCTACAATCACGACCTATTTAACAACAATGTAGATCTAAAACGACCAGCAGATCCTCCAGATCACAAAATAACACCGAAGAGCATACATAACCAACCAAATCGATCAAAATCAAACGAATTTTCTGATAATCTCATACAAATCGGAAAATGAAGTGGAAGTTGAAAGTCTTACCTTCCTCGTCACGATCATCGTCTTTCTTCACGTACTGCGCCATTACAGATGGTGAATCGGAAATTGAAAGCTAAAGTTTCAATCGATTGCAGAAATGAATCAGATCTTGATCTTGTGTGTCGGCACGAGTGAAATTGTGAGCACAACTGGAAGTTTACGAGCAGATCTCCCCTCTATGACTATCTCTCTCTTTTTAGTTGAGGGTTACAAATGCTATAAAATGCCGTCGGGTAAACGCATTATTTTATTGTAAAGTTTGATTAAAAACTACTCATTGAGAAGGTAATTAGAGTAAAGTTGTATTCTTAAATTGTTGGAACTTATGAAAATTGACATTGGATACTTGTTAACTACATTAGGGGTTTTGGACTTGTTTACGTGTCTAGTAATAGCAGACATCAAAATAATATATAGTGGGTGTATGTGGTTTCATTTCAAAAGCAACTTATGACTTTTGGAGGGGTAAAAAGACAAAAATACCCTTCATAATTCACAAAAAGTTAGAAATTGTAATTTCTAGTGACTTCTGAAGGGGTATTTTTGTCTTTTTACCCCTCCAAAAGTCAAAAGTTGCTTTTGAAATGGAATCCCAAACATCCCCATAATAGTAAAATCTTATGTCAGTGTACTCACGTGACGTTACATTTCAGCAGAGACATAACGTGTGCTTTACACGTATTACATTTGGTTACGTCGCATCATGATCACCCCTCCCATGTGTTCGTACGCTTTGTCTCCATTAACTCGTATTTTTTATCATCATTTGCATATTGTTATCATCTCACTTGCTCTTTCTCTCGTCTATCTCTTCATCCAAGAGCTTTGTATTGTTTTTAACTTAAGTTACCCTAAAAAGGTTAGCGACCAACCAAACATTGTTCTCGTTTTTTCATCTAAAGTAGGTCTTCATTGTTTCTAACTCTAAAAATGTGAAGCAAAATTTGTTTATCATCTCAATCGAAGGATTTATTCCGGTTGATTTACCCATTCATCTCGTTCGATGATTTATTCATCTTAGTTTATTCGATTTAGATTTTTATTGTAGGTCTTCATCTCAATCGAATGAATTATTCCGGTTGATTTACCTTTCATCTTGGTCGATGATTTATTAATCTTAGATGGTTCGATTTAGATTTTTGTCGTAATTCTTCATCTTTATTGAGGATTTCTTCATCTCATTTGGTTTCATTTAGATCTTCATATCACTTGGTTTGGTTTAGGCCTTCATTTGAATTGAGGATTTCTTTTACAACTATGCTGAATTATCATGCAGTTGATTTCCACCTAATATTGAAAAGAAACATCGTCCACTATTTACTTACACCGGTGCAATGTTTTCATGGTTTTATTAAATGTGTAATTCATTGTTCTTTAATTTTGCAAGAACAAGAACCCCAAAGTGTATGAGAATATGTGTTAGGTATTAGATGGTTCATGAGATTAATAGGCAACTATTTTTAAAAGTGTTAGGTAGTTTATTGTTTTATGGATTTTTGTGACATATTTCATTCTAGTCTTTGTTACATGGTGCTCATAAGTTATTTTTTTTGCATACTTACGGACTCAGAGGCGGTAAAAAAATGCGAAGAAAACAATTGAGTTCCTAGAGGTATGTAGTATTTATGTTTGATGAAGCTTAACTAATTGCACTTAACTATTTGTTTTTAAGCCTCATTACGAAGGTTGTTGTGTTTTGTGATTAAAAACATCATGTATGTGATTTCCCGCTTGACTTCAAAATTTCGTTTGTTTTGTTTAGCAACTGAACCATAACTTTAACACTAAAAGCAGATCTTGCGCTTTGTAACATCATGATTTTCATAATTTTTAAAGTTTTTTTTTTTTATAGTGAAAATGGTATTTAATAAAGAGTATAGAATAATACTTTAGAACGAGTTCTGCTTAATCTATAACTTATAGTAAAAAAAGATTTTCTTAAGACACGTGTCAACATTTTAGTATATAAAATGACACATGATCATTCTAGCATATAAAAAAAATTAATTTTCCCGTCTCTCTCTCATAATAAATACGAAAATTATAAAAACAATTAATCTGACTTTTCTTTTTAACTAAAATATGTTAATATACATATATATATATGTATTTACGTTTCTTGTCTCTATCATATTAAATGATAATGATTGTAAATAAGTAAACTAAACTATTAAACATTTAAAATATAAATGTAGTTATTTTAATAATTTAATTAATACATATTAAATATAGAGTAATAATTTATAATTATTATATAACTTTTAAATATTCATTAAATTTTTATTTCACCAATAAATAATAAGATCTTGAAAATAAAATATTCATAAACTAATGATTTTAATATATTTTATTTATTCCACCCATGTAATACATGGGTTCTAACCTAGTATATAAATATATGGTAGATCTCACTATTTAAGTTTTAAATCCAACCTAATTAGTTTGGGTTTTTGCATCAAGACATAAAAGTGGTAGTCTCTAAACTTACAGGTTGATACTGAAACTAACTAAACTGGCTAATTAAAAGTGTTAAATAATACAATTAGATAGATCAATACCATATGGTTTTGACCTAGTGGAAATCAAGAATACCCATTGGAGAGTGAGAGCATTCACAATAGGTCTCATATTTTTATTATTAAAATTACACTAAAAATCACTACTTTTTATCTTTATTTCTCAATTAAATAATATTTTTAATACATTTATCATTATATTTTATCTATCATCCACTCACAACCACTTTTAAAATATTTAAATATTTATAAGAGTCGAGCGTTGATTCCCCAAATATACAGATGGACAGTAACTATTCTATATCATCCACTCACGACCACTTACAACCATTTTCTAAAATACAAGGAACATACTCACATAAATATAGAGAACATATTATGAATGCTCTGAGGCAATGAGAACATAGGGAAAAAGAGAGATCATGCATCAATTTTTATATGTGCAAAAGTTAATATACCTTTTATATCGTTTTAATCTCAATTTTCGACTATTTTTTAAAGACTATAGTTAAATACTTAAATGGATCCTATTTGTCTTCTTTTGGGTTTTCAAGAACAATTGGCCTTTATTCGTTTATTGATACTTTAACCACACGTAAATAAACAAACACAAGACAACACAAATGAAAGAGATAAATGAGCATGAATAAACAAGAAAATGAACGTGTCCTTGTTCGTTCGATCATTCGTTAGCCAATTAGTCAAGACTTCGGTCTACATTTGATTGATAACTCGGTGATGCAAAGGGGCGGAACTACCATTCGGGGAATGTGGTCAAGCACCCCCAATTATTTTGAACAAGTACCACTGAAACTGATTTTTTGAATGAGCTCATATTTTTGTGAAAATGAACCTTTAGTGTTATATATTTTAGAATATAAACAAGTGTAGGAAATGTTCGCGTATAAAACTAAAATAAATAATATTAGTTCATATTGCAATACAATAAAATAAATAAAAGCAGTTGACTACATGCACTATTACAACTGAAATGGAAGAAACACTAGAACATAAACAAACATAAGTTATTTGCTACAGATCGTGTTAGGCGCGAGTCTCTTCAAACAAATTTTGATTCTCCTAAAAGAACTCGTTTGTTTCTCAGTATACAAGCTTGAAGAGTTGATATTACCGGGAATGACATAGGAACCTAAAAGAATACCTTCAAAAAAAGTAGAAAAAATGAAGAATAGAAATTTGTAAGCAATGTGTGCTCTTAAAAAGCCTCAGGGGGCGTTTGGTTGAAAGGAATGGAATGAAATTGAGAAACTAGTATAATTCTCAAGTAAAATTGTATTTGAGTGAGCAATTAAATGTAAACCTAATAGAATGTTTCACCTCAAATTCTCTTGGTTGTGTGATTTCAAAATCTTTTCATCTAGAGAAAGAATTTAAAATCTCACAACCAATGGAATTTGAGGTGAAACATTCTCTTGGGTTTTATATATTTTATTACCCACTCAAACATAATTTTACTTGAAAATTATACTAGTTTCTCAATTTCATTTCATTCATTCCAACCAAACGCCCCCTTAGTATTGATTATGAAAACGAGTTGAAATAGTTTCTTATGCGTTAAACATAATAATAAATGGCACTTGACATTTTCAATGCAATTTATTTGGTTTAAAAACATTTAAGTACAATATGTTTTTGTTTCAGCTCAAACAACTTATCTAGAAAGTGTTATCGTGCCAAAACATTCGATTAGTGAAATAACTTATCAAAGAAGTATAAACAACTAATCGGAGAAAAGATTATCTGCTTGACACTAGAGGATGACTATCTAACCGGAGGAAATCATAACAATAGTGAAATTTACCAGTAGGGGAAATTTGCATCCTCTGGTCGACTAAAGGATGAGAACCAGACCATATGAAAGATCCTTTGCCTAGATGATGCATTAGAAGAAAGATCTTCCATCCACCTAAACTGATGTTGCATTACACGAATCCGAGCCACTCACCCAGATGAATCAACCTTAAAAAAAAACAAGGCGACTATTAAGTGGGTCGTGATGATGCACAAAGTGCACAATCAAAGCACCATAGTGCGCACACATGCTTGCACATACGTCTTTCGCGAGTCCACTGTATGACATTCTAAGAAACAATAAAGAAAAAAGAGCTCCAATATGTAAGCCACTCCGCTTTCATTTCTTGATCCTATGTGAAACAAGTTTCACTTCTTCTAGTCTCTTTTTCTCAACTTTAATGAGTTCAAATCCCAACTCTAAGTATTGACATCTAATTAATCACAGCTTCAATTTGGACAAGATTTAGTTTGTTGTAAAGCCGAATATAGTTAACAAACCCACAAAATGGTACTTATATTAATTAAGGTATGATATAAATATATTTGTCTAAATTTGAGAAAAAAATACACATTTACACTTGGTGAAAACACTAATTTTTCCAATAACAAGATGGTTTTCTCCCTTCTACGCACTTCCAAATTGTTACAAGTTTTTTAGTCTATTTCTGACAAAGCTATTAAATACACTCATATTATTTATTTGCTATTACACTCTTAATACATTTTTACTCTAACCTAACCCAAAACCCTTAATACATTAGCAATCATAGAGTTCACTGCACATTCGGTTCGGTTCGATTCAATACAAAACTGTTGATTTTATAAAAACAAAAAATTATTTCTAATAAGATTTCGACTTTTTTAACCCAACATAAATAGTGGGACGATAGATTCAACTTTTGAATCTTGACACCGTGTCTGACAGATCTGAGCCCAATACTAGAAAGCTCCATCCAAACCAAAATAAATAATTTTTATAACTCCAAAAACCACATAATTAAACTTTAAGTTGTTTCATCGATCATCCGATCATCACCAAGAACCTTCACAAGGCAAAAGGGTTCACGACGACCTAAATTTCGCTCAAGATTCGACTATCTGTCAACTACTACCATCAATTCAATCATCAGCTTCACTTGTATTCGATAATCATCCGTTTTCCCCATCTGGGTTGATCCAATTACGATGCCTTCAAGAAGAAGAACGCTTCTCAAAGTCATCATCCTCGGCGATAGTGGGTCAGTTGTTTATATTAGCGTTTTGATTTGGAGTTTTATGAGGGTTTTGTAGTTGATTTGAGTTGGGAATCTTTTTCACTGGAAGTTGATCTCGATTGCTTTTTTTTTTGCAAAGGGGAAAGTTGGATTTGACCCTTGTGGTTGTGAAATTGATTGATTACTGTTCGATGAATAAATCTGTGTGGTGTAGTTTTAAAGATCAGAAGTTTGAATTTCGAGTTAGTAGAAATGATTTAGGGTTACCTGTTAGTTTGATTCATTTTCATATGGATGAATGGGAAACAATTAACAATTTGATATGAATCTTTGTTTCTTTAAGTTTAAACAATCATTTTCTGAATATTGGTATCCGATCGTGTTGTTTATGCATGCATCTCAATTTCTTACAAATTTGTTGTTTCTGTGTGATGCAGGGTTGGAAAAACATCCTTGATGAATCAGTATCCTTTAATACCTAAATCTTTTAGGGCTTATTGATTTTTTACACCATTTCCCAAACACCATCATATGTGTGTTTGATGTGTGGATATATGGTTGATTTTATAAATGTTTAGGGTTAAAATAATGAGATTTAACTGCGGTAAGAAGAATGATTATTACGGTTTTTGTTTGGCCTTAATGTTCAATTTTAGATATGTAAACAAGAAGTTTAGCAATCAGTACAAGGCAACAATTGGTGCTGATTTCTTGACTAAAGAAGTCGAATTTGAGGATAGGCTCTTCACTCTACAGGTTAGTCGTTAGTTGTGCTGCTTTGGTTTTGACTCATGTCCCTTTGAAAGTGTTATGAACTCGTTTAGTATGTTTTAATGGATCGATGAATTTATGGTCTTTGAGAATGTTAGATCTGGATGCTTTACATATGATTTATTTGCGGCCTCATTGTTTGTTTATTGTTTATGCTAAAATTAAGGTCTGTTCATTTGTGTTGATATTGTGTGGTGCACAGTAAAAGTTTATTAACCTACTTTTGGCTCTTTTAACATTTCTTTGCTAGAAATATCATATTGTTAAGAAAATTCAATTATTTCATTAAATAAGGGATCGTTTATAAACAAATTAGATGAGTGTCTTCTTGACCTGCAAGGGAGTGAGTTTTTTTAGATTTCTTCACACCCCACTGAGATGGATGCTTAATTGACTACTGTTGAGCTGCCTTTTAGTGACCTTTACATAGTCTATGAGCACGAAGCGCGTAAATGCGTCAATTATGTGAATAATGCATTTAAAACATGTGATTTTGTTAGCTTGTTTGTGATATTTTCGGTACTTTGTATAGTGAAGATACCTTTATTAATTTTGAATCTTAAATAAATTAGAGAAATGAACGGATGCTGCAAGTACTATAACAACATTAATTGGTTCCATCTCAGTCCTTTGGTTGCCAGATGTTGGTAAAAACAGCAATAAATCAATCACATGCAAATCAGAATAAAAGTGACAAAATTACCCTTTAAGAAAGGCTGATCTGTACCGAATGTTGAAATAAAATTATAGATTCAACTTTTGTTGAATAAGGTTCGACAAATATTATTCCTCCACTTTTTAACACCCATCCCTTATGCATTTGCAATGCTTATTGTACCTTCTGATTGTATTATGGACTTTCTTTATCAAAAAACAAAAATTACTTTGTATCAATATGAAATCCAGAGCAGTTTGTTTTACATTTAAGGTCAAATCAGATAACCAACAGAGAACAGAGGGGTATGATTTAAAAATGTCTGCTCAATATCCCTTGACATTTAGGTCGTCAAAGGCTCAATGTGCACTCAAGGCGCCGAGGGTGAGCTTCTAGGCGCAAGGCACAAAGGACTCGGCGCCTAGCGTGTTCCTTTGCCACCTTTGCCTACATAGCTTGAAATTTCCATAGCAGCACTTAAGTAAAAAACAACTCAGTCTGATTCTATCTGTAAATGTGTCTTATTTGTACACTGATACTGCTCTTATGCATAATCTGTTGATTTTATGTTCGAATTGGTTCAGACCTAAAAATGTAACCAAACTTGTGTTTTTGCAGATATGGGATACAGCTGGACAAGAAAGATTCCAGAGCCTTGGAGTTGCTTTTTACCGTGGTGCAGATTGCTGTGTTCTTGTGTATGATGTGAATGTGCAAAAGTCGTTTGATAATCTCAACAATTGGAGGGAGGAGTTCCTTATTCAGGTATGCTGACATAAAATTTTGCAAATCAAATTCAAATGCATGTGTGTAAGACGAAATTGTTTCATAAACTGATTGCTTGAAAACTTGTTGCAGGCTAGTCCTTCGGATCCTGAAAATTTCCCATTTGTTGTTTTGGGTAACAAAGTTGATGTTGATGGCGGCAACAGTAGGGTGGTAGGTGTTATTCACTGGGATTTGAAGTAAAAAATGGGATTTTTATCAGTTGTGTGCATGTTTTGAATTTATTGGTTATCATTATGACGCAGGTTTCTGAGAAAAAGGCTAGGGCTTGGTGTGCCTCAAAAGGGGACATTCCATATTTTGAAACATCTGCAAAGGAGGGGATCAATGTTGAAGAAGCTTTTCAAGTCATAGCTAAGAATGCCTTGAAGAGTGGAGAAGAGGAAGAAATGTAAGTTCCAAATCCGCCGCTTTCTCTTTCTGTATGCATTTGTGCATGCGTGAGTTTGTGTGTGTGGTTATCCAAGGTCACACATGCACACACATATCACAGAAGCCCCCTCCATGTTAAAAAGATACCTAGTTTGATTTTTTTCACCTCAAAAATAAAAACTAGGGGTGTTCATACATAAACTGATGAAACTGCTATTCGGTTCTAATGGTCTGACTAACAGTTTGGAACTAGCATTGTAACCGAACCGGCCCTTTAACCTTTTTTATTTATTTGATAATTTTATTATTTGGAATATTTAGAAATGTATACGTATTATATTTATTAATCATTTTATATTTTAATAATTTTAATACAAACTGACAATTTGACATGAAATAAAATAAAGAATTGGTCTGGCTGACCCACCCAAACTGTTAGGTTTGGTTGTCGTTTTTGAAAATATTACTTAGCGCTGGACCATGAACAAGTAAATTTGACGAACAAGACTTCTTGTGGAACAAAAACAGAGTCACTTATAGCAATTTTTTGTTTTTAGATTTGAGTTGCAAATATGCATTATGATTGGAGCATTCAACACTAACATAATGCCCGGTTTTTGTTTCTGTGGTACTTTTAGATACTTGCCAGATACCATTGATGTAGGAAGCACCAGCCAACAGAGGGCATCTGGATGTGACTGCTAGAATCAATTTCCATTCTTTACAAACTCTGCATCTGTACTACTACAAACACATTTGCTGCATTTTCATGACTTCATTTGCGTGGATCGTTGGATTGTAAATTTGGTTTGAAGTTGTTTTGTGGAGCCTACCCTGTGTGTTTAACCTTGATATTATTGCAGTCTATTCCTTCAAGTTGTGATGTTGATAGCAAATGATATTGATCATTGTTTCATGTATTAGGCTGCAGCCAAGTGATTTAGTTATGCATCCAAACTTGGTTAAGTGATTGGGTGTCGTTGATCTTGTGGTTGCAGGATGTCAAACCTCCTTTCATGAGGGGTCGGGAAAACAAGCTTAAGGTCTTGTAGACTAGACCGAAATGGGGGGGTTTTGTCTCGTAACCACTTAAACAATTAATCATTTGATGTTATCAAGTAATCACTAGAATATGTGCCTGTTTAAAGGTTGAAAATATAGGAATTGCTGGTATTGAAATCAGCATAGTTGGATTCGGATCTTGATAATAGTGTTTTAAAATTGTTTCTTCTGGTTTGTAGTGTTTTTGGTGATCTGGTGGAGTCTTTCTTCGTCCTTTTGAACCCCACTTTGAGCTGTAAACATTGTAGTGAACTGTTAGAATGCCTTGGAGACCATCCTTGTCGGTAAGAATCTTCATAGATGTACTGTACATACTGTCATAAGATGGTATCCTTTTTGGGGGAGCTATCATAGCTCTCACAATCTGTGTTGTGGGGGCTATCACAGCTCCCAACTTGTGTGTACGTCAGCAGTGTAAGCACCCGTTCTTAGACCTCTCTTTTATAATTATGGTTCTACCTGACGAGAATAATAGGAGTAGCAAACAAACTCAAGCGGTCAAGCACATTCTAAACAAATACTACCATTGAATATTAGTATGTCACTCTCCTACCACCAAATCATGCGTGTCATCGTGCATGCCTTACATTTGGTTCCAACGAACACGTCTTCGTGCAGAGCCACCAATAAAATTGGTTCACTTTAATTAAGAGGGACCCCCAATTGCTCAGAAGTATCAAACACTTAACCCTTAGTTCGATGTTATGTTAGCAGACTTCACGTGGCGTTGATAAAGCTGTGTTTCAGACTTGCAGGTTGCGGCTCCAAAGACCAAAGTTTTCAAGCACTTTCGGCACAGAAGAATATAGTCAGTTTTGGCTCAGCACTGACTTCGCCAATAAGTTTGAACACAATTAGAGAGGCTTGTCGCTTCTGAAACAAGGGCGGAGGTCACGATCCTATACTCGTGCCTTACAATGATCTTTGAAGTTCTCCCGCTACCATTTTGCAATCATCTTCTTTTTAAAAAAAATATTTGGGGCAAGTGACATTCTAACGTCTCCAAGGATGGACATGCTCTGATACCACTTGTCATAAATTTATCTCTTGAGACGCCGGTCAAACCCAACCCGCTTATAATAGGGTTCATTGGTTTCATTCTGCCTTTGACTCACTAGGGGAGTGTTAAGCCCCTAACCAATGTTACGCGGAAAGTGCAAGCACCCATTATAAGACTTTCCCTAACCGCGACTCTCTTTGATGTGGACAATAGGAGCAGCCAACAAACCCAACCGTTCAAGCGCACATTCTAAACAAATACGATCTTCAAACATTTAACATGTCACAATAACCATACATATGTATAATGTGTATGAAAAATAGATGAGCAAAGAAAAGATATGTAGATTGCCAGTAGGGTCGGTCCCGAGAGTATCCAAAAAATTTTGGGCCCTGAATGAATAGAAAAATATAAGCTCCTATGATATAAAGTCAACCACCTGTATATAAAAAATATATAATACGACAAAAATTGTTTTAACAATAAACAAAAGCATTGTAACAAAATAATCTAATTGACTTACTTAAACGAATTGTGTGACTCTACTAGCGCTTTTTAAATGATTATAGATTGAATAAATGATAGAGAACTAAACTAATTAAAATGTTACCAGGACTTAAGTTTGTCATAATAATTGAATTGCTATTGAGTTTGTTAATAGTTTATAATTGTTTTTAAGAAATATATATACATACATATAAAATATAAAATCCTTTTAAAATTTTAGCCTCTCAAAAAGATTGAGCCCTGGGTGGTCTCCGCCGTCCGCCTATTAAAAATGGGCCGGATAGATCCGATATTAGTCTTTTGGGTTGGGTTTCTTGCGTTGGTGTCATCGAGTAATACCAAAAGAAAATATCCAGTGATCCAACCACTCCTAATCAGAAGTTTACCGGGTCGGATCCTCAGATCAACAAATTCGCTTGAAAAACATCACCACGGGTTCGGGTTCCCTATCCTCTATCTCCGTCGTCTACAACCGCAAGCAACCATCGAAACAATGGCAGCCTCCGCCATATCAACGTCCTTCACCTTCTCCAACGTTTCTCGTCACAAGGAATCTTCTACATCACTATCTTCTCAAAGGTACGATACTTGATTGTTCAATTGCAATTCGACATCCGTACTTCTAGTTTTATCTCTCTCGAATGATCATTCGGAATTGGAGATTGATTTTAATTCATGTGTTTTTCAGCAGAAGCTCGAAGTTGAAACCGATAGTTTGCGCGTTGCCGAGTCCATACGGTGATTTACCTAAAATCGGTATGTTTGGAACTGTAGGATTATTGCTTGCTAAAGGTGTTGTATAGGATTATTGTAAATATAAGTTGATTTTGAAGCAATAGAGGTGTTTAATTTGCGTTTGAAGTAGCTGTAGGCTTTTTTAATTAACAGGATCTAGTTTGGCAATTTTTCTTGCTTGTGCTTACTTCTATAGCATGATAATTTGTTTTCAACTTAAAATGCCCTAGGAAGTGTTAATAGATTTAGAAAGTACTTGATAAACAGGATAAACAATCATAACTAACAACACAAAAAGAAATTTGTGGTGGTGAATTTGTAAAAACTGGTAAGAATTTTGAAGTGCTGAGAAGTAGACATCCAACAAAGTGCAGCCCTAAGTTATTTTGGAAGGGAGAGATTAGTTCCTCTTCCTTCATTCTTCTTGCCTTTGTGTTCTGAGCTTTTATATTATGCTGCATTAACATGGTTACTAGTTAAAAGTCCATATTTTCTGCTTTCAACTTCAAGTATATCTTTTGTGAACAGGGTTATCAAGTAAAGCTCAAAATTTGCAGATAACACCTGAAGAAATGAACTTACACACTCCTCATAATTCAAGGTTTAGTGTCTATACTCCCTTGATCTGTAGCTATTACGTAACCAGTATGCTTAATAATCTCACTTGTTATTTGATAATGATCATGTTAAAAAAGGTAAGCATGAAAGGCAAAACAAGTGTTGGATAATCTGACCCGAAAAAACAAACCCACGAACAATTACAAGATGAATAAATGCAAGAATAGTAAAGAACAAAAGAACATAACGTGGTTCACTCGATCTTTGTGATCGAGTTATGCCCACGGCCAAACTAGAGAATTCTTATTAATTTCGATTTTGGTACATTCTTTACAGTTACATAACTTTTTTGGGTTTGTATAATAGTCGAAATAGGGTTTAATACTTGTTCCCTAAGATCACACATCTGAGTTAAAAACAACGGCCAAGTCTGTAATTCTAAATTGTGTCGTGCGCCCTTAGACTCCCACCGTCCTAGCGACAATCAAGTCCTTCGAGCAACCATTAGACTCCTTAATTGAACAAGAAGCTCGTTTACTAGAAAGGAATGGTAGATCAATAAGTATAAACTCTAAAGTGGTTATAACTTATATGCAAGTGAATTGCAATGTTGTGTAGCCATCGTGAAAGCACTAAAAATTTATCAGTGACCACAATGGTTTTGAGGCCTATATATCTAGTCGAACAGTTTCTTAAGGAAACCACCAGATCATAGATATGATGACAAGTAATACGAAGCTATACAACTTTGTTAATTTGTACAAAAATACACTCACCATTCTCCTACAACTATATACATCATTTCCTCCTTGTTTAGACTACACTATCAGTTTCTCTGTAGAAAACCACTCATAGGAACATAATCTTGCCAGAAAAACACAAAAAAAGTCTGTTCTATTTTGTTGAAAATTGTATAATTATCTAGCTGGCGAATTAAAAAAGATAAAGAAGAAACAGCCTTTGTCTTCGACTTCCATGTCTGAAGTCTGCATCTGTTGTCCTCATGGTAATTTATTTGTGGTTTTCACATACAATAAAAGCAGTTGGCTTTTTAGAATGATGCAAGGAAAAGCTGTAATTTTATGGTGGTTTCGTCTTTGGGAGTGTTTGGTGGTGGCAATTTTGATGAACTAATGACATTTTCTGGAGCTGATTCAATTTCTTTGTTGTTTGTGCCTTATCCTTGCTACCGTGTTTCTCAATTGCTTGCACCTTACATTCTTATTTCTGTTCAGATATCTTGGAGACCCTAGAGTTCCTATCATAATGTGAATAATTGCTCTAAAGTTCCGGATTTCTATCCATCGTTTGTTTTATTTTGATTTTTATTGAGCAGTTACAGTCCCATAGTAGCAAGAAGAGGGGCCCCTCCACCTATAATGCCAGCCGTCATGACTCCAGGTGGACCTTTGGATCTTTCTACTGTACTATTTAGGAATCGTATTATTTTTGTTGGCCAGCCAATCAACTCACAGGTAGCTCAGCGAGTTATATCACAACTTGTTACATTGGCCACAATAGACGAGAACGCAGATATTCTGGTGTGATTTTATTTTTCTCACCCATATACCTATTTCTTGTGCATTTTCAATCTGTAAAAGTATTATTAACATATGTGAACTGTCTTTGTTTTCATACCTAGGTTTATGTGAACTGTCCTGGCGGGAGCACTTACTCTGTGTTGGCAATCTATGATTGCATGTCTTGGGTAAGATTGAATACTATGTTTTCATTTTCTGTTGGTGAAACTAGTTAAATAAACATTCACTCATTAGCTAATACTTTAATATACAGAAGATATAATGTTTTACCGTTGATGAACTAGAAGACTAAGCATATAATTCTACTTCTATGTAATTTTATTTTTCTCTCTAAATTTAGTTTTAACCTCTTATCAGATAAAACCTAAAGTTGGTACAGTGTGTTTTGGAGTTGCTGCAAGTGAAGGAGCACTTCTTCTTGCTGGCGGAGAGAAGGGGATGAGATACGCAATGCCAAATGCACGTATTATGATACATCAACCACAAAGTGGATGTGGGGTATGGCTAAATTTCTATATTTCACAGATTTTTGTACAGTTGAAGCCAATAGTTTAGCCACAACAATAATACATATCACCACCAAGGTAGCATATGGACTATGCCAACCTGTTTTTGGCATACTGGCACAAAAATGCTAGAACTAACAAAATGAATATTCTTGTTCTGAATAAAATAAATTTGAAAAGCAAGTTGAGTGAAAAAGTTTGCATAATTTGATAGCATTTCTAAAAATATGAATTCACGGGAATGTTTAGCATAAGGGAAAACAACCTTTAGAAATGTAACAGAAATGTTTAGAAAACTCTCAAAATATGCAGTTTGGATTCCACCTGAAGTGCATGGCTTGAATCATAATTTGAATGACTGGTATTCAAATTTTGTGTAAAGAATCTTAACAAACTATAAATATTACTCCTTCATCCGAAGTTTTTAACCCACTTAGTGGTTATTCTCAGAAGGCCAAGCCATATCTCTGGAATCAATGATTTTTACATCGATTCATTTTGTACTTACAATACATATTACACCTTTTGGTGTATGCATTCATTTTCTTAAACTCAGCTTTGAAATTCTAAGTAGTTTATTGCAGGGGTGGGGGATTGGGTCCTGGTGATAAGAGGTGTGACCCACAACCAGAAGGTTATGGGTTTTACAATTGCACCCTGCAACAATGGACAATTTATTCTAGAAAAGTTCTAGGTGTTGCTGCTAAAAACAAGTAGTTTGTTGCACATTCAAAATCACAATTGGATGGTTTTGATGCTAGAATCAAATCTTATTTCGCTTTACTTTTTATAGGGTCATGTAGAGGATGTAAGGCGCCAAGTCAATGAAGCTGTTCAGAATCGCCATGTAAGATATTCATCATATCCTTTCTTGTTTATTGGTTGATCACATTGATTTCGATATGTATATTTCTCATTGAGGTTCAAAACTCAATTTTAATTAGCATTCAGTTATTATTAATTTCTTTTAACATGTGGACATATTGGGGGTTTTTTCCTTCATTCTACATATTATGCAGAAAATTGACAAGATGTATGCGGCATTCACTGGCCAACCGCTGGAGAAAGTACAACAATATACTGAAAGGGATCGTTTCCTATCTGTATCAGAGGTACCCATTCAGTCGCATTCAAAGATCATGTTCCAGACACAGATTCAACTTTTATTTTCTTTGGTTTCATAAATTTATTTTTCAAATGTCAAAACCTTAACTGCAAAATAATGTTGCTGCATTATCCTCCCCTTTAAAGATCGAGTAAAAGTATAATTTTTTGTGGTAGAGAACTTTCTGGATTCGATAAGTAGTCAAGTAAGGAGCTGTCTTTAGGCCCTAAACTTGAAGTTCTCTCTTTTCCAGGACAGAACTTCCTAGAGGTGGCAAAATGGGCTGGTTGGTTTGGGTAATGGGTCAAAATGGGGAACTTCGGTACAGGCTGGGCCAGACCAGGTTGACGAACACGGGCTTTTCCGTCCATGTCAAACTGTGTTATTACAAAATTAATGCGACTTCAATTATTAGAATGTTTAGGAGGTTTTATACTTTTATGGATTTGAGCCACATGATCGGTTTTTATTTTAGCCAAGTTTTAGTTTTTCCCATTTTACCCATTAGAAATTAGAAATAACATAAAAGTTATAACCAAATTGACCATTTATTCATGAACAGGTCAAATTTGCCACCACTTTTATTCCAAAGTTGGATGGAACAATTTCATATTTGATTTTCTCTAGTTGATATCATTATTCTTGAAGCTCTTCTTGAAGATATAAAGTAACTAACAAACAAGTTTCTGATAACTTTTTTTTTCTTTCTGCAGGCACTAGAATTTGGGCTCATTGATGGAATACTCGAAACCGAATACTAGATTTGATTGGTCTACATTTATAGATGATTCGGCAATCACCACTTTGACGACGTGGCATATGACATGCCTGTGTTACCAATTTGGCAAGCTTGATTTAATCAGATAGTTATCCACTTAAATCATCATTCTATCCAGTGGATTTTTATTGTTTTTAGATTTTTATGTTAGAAATGTTATTTGACATATAATTTGCCTACTGTGATTATAAAATAGACTTGTTCATTCTCATTATTCTGTATGGAATCAACTTCAACACTGACCCTTTATCTGCAACTTGTCAAACAACTACCTGATAGGTCTTAAGTTTAGCTGTAATATCAAGGTACCGCTAGGCACCACTCGCTTTTCTCATGGGTTCAAGAGTTCCCGTTCCGTCATATTCTTTAACTCTACTATTATTTTCATTGGAATGTGAAAAAGCACTTAAATAAAATTTATGCGTTTTCAAGTTGCACAATTAGTTAACACGTCAAATGGTAACTTGAAAGACTCTTTAACATGAAGTTAAAATGAGACTTTATTACACAGCCTCCGGTAGATGCTTCCCATCATGCCCCTAGAGTCAAAGGTTTTATAATATGAAAAAAGAAATGATTCAAAATGTTGATCAGTTAAAGTTTTGCCAAAGACGTTTTTGATGTCAACTTTACAACACTTAATAGCATAAGGTTTTGTTGTTTTATTCTTGAATTAGCTTTGTCTATTGCTAAAATGATACGACATATCAGCAAAGATAAGCATAAAATTTGACTGTTAATTGGAGGGGTGCGCCAGGCCTTGGTGGTAGTGTAAGACCAAGGCGACGCGTGAAGAACCCCAGCAGCAAGCTGCTGTGATGGGTCTTCCCCCTTAAAAAATAAGATTAATATCGAGTGGGTCGATGACCCACATATCAGATATTAAACTGATAAGAACAGATACTACACTTGATCTTAGCCAAAAGGCCGAGAAAGGTATGCTTCTTACAGCAGAAGGCCCTTGCTTTTATACTCAACTCCCCCTTTGTCTTTGACTTCACTCAACCGATGTGGGATGCAAAAACTGTTTTCCTGCTTTATTCCTTCAAAACCATGTATATTCAATTCTCTGCGATTTGAAATTTACTTGTGCTCTTCAAAGTATAGAAAAATAAATTATTATCTATCTTCTATATGAACCTGCTGCATGCTATAATATAGTTGCTAGAGACTTGGATTTCTTCAGTAAAATTAATAAATTCGAGTTGCAAAATTTCAGTTACGGAACAAGACACGTTGCTAGAGACTTGGATTTCTTCAGTAAAATTAATAAATTCGAGTTGCAAAATTTCAGTTACGGAACAAGACACGCAAACTTACTTACATTACTAACTTGCTAAAAGTTCCGTTGTAGAGATTCGGCGTTCTTAAGCATGTTTCTCTTATCTGTTTTTGTTTATTTGTATCCATTGCCACTAACAATGAATATTCAGGTTATGTATAAAAGATATTTGAGAAGTGAGTTGAGTGAAAGTTTGCTTAATTTGCTAGCAATTTCTAAAAATAAGAACTCACGAGAAATAATAAACAACCTCTGCTTTCTGTATTAGTTTGTTCTCCTCTGAATTTGAATGTCATACTTATATTTAGCAAAAGGGAAAAACAGCCATTAGAAATCCAATGGGAATAAACACTCAGAAATATGCACTTTGCAGTTTGGGCATTGGAACCACCTGAATTGCATGGCTTAATACGTAATGTGTATGACTGGTATCCAAATTTGTGTAAAGAATCTTAACAAAACTATTAATAATATTCATTCATCTGAAGTATTAACATTGATTCTTTTTGTACTTATAAGTTATAATACTCATTACACCTTTTACTACATGCATCCATTTTCTTAAACTCAGCTTTAAAATTAAAAGTAGTTTGTGGGACATTCAAGGTCAAAGCTGGATTGTTTATTAATGCTAGAATCAATTCTTATTCTGCTTTACTTTTTATAGGGTCATGTTGACGATGTAAGACGCCAAGTCAATGAACCCGTTCAGACTCGCCATGTAAGATATTCCTCACCTCCCTTCTCATTTATTGATTGATCAAATAGATGCTGCTATGTTTTTGTTTTTTATTACTTTTATTTGTATGCCTTAAATCCACCGATAAACAAATGAGATCTAAAACTCAATTCTAATTAGCATGCAACTGTTTATTAATATCTTTTCACATGTGAACTTGGGGGTTTTTTCTTTTAAATATCATGCAGAAAATCGACATGATGTATTCAGCATTTACTGGCCAACCACTGGAGAAAGTGCAACAATACACTAAAAGGGATCATTTCCTATCTGCTTCGGAGGTACCATTGAGTCACATTCGCAATTCTTGTTGCATAAATTTATGTTTCAAACTTAAAACTTCAACTGAAAACTAATGTTGCTGCATTGCTTTTCTTTTATAAAGAAGAGTAAAATTATAGTGTCCTTTTGATTAGGCATATTTTAGTATTTTGTATGTAGTCAAGTGTGGAGTTGTCTTTTATACCTTAAACTTGTAGTGCTCTCTTCTCCAGGACAGAACTTTCTAGAGGTGGTAAAATGTGCGGTTGGGTTGGGTAACGGGTCAAAATGGGTAGTTTCAGGATGGGTTGGGTTAGGCCAGGTTGACCGACTAATGCTTTCCGTCCTTGTATCTTTTAATTTTGTGAATAATTAACGTGTAAATTATATGCTTAGCGTGTTATTGCAGAAGCAATCTAACTTCATTATCATAATGCTTTAGGAGGTTTATCCATTTGAACAAACTTTGGGTGACTTTCAAACCGTTCAACCCATGTGATATATTTCTAATTTAGCAGATCTTTCTTAGTTTTACCCATTTGACTCTTTATAAATAACGTATAAGTTATAAACCCAATTTGGCCATTTATCCATAAACGGGTCAAAATTGCCAACACCTTTGTTCCAAAGTTGGAAGGAATAATTTCATATTTAATTTTAAGTAGATATCAGTGTTCTTCAAGCTCCTCATGAAGACATTAAGTAGCCAACAACAATCAAGTTACAGAGACCTTTTGTATATTTGCCTCTTTTTGCAGGCGTTAGAATTTGGGCTCATTGATGGAATACTCGATACGAAATACTACACTTGATTGGTTCCAAAATTATGCCTGCAACATTTGTAGATGACTTGGCAATCACCTCTTTGACGACATGGCACGCTACGTCCCTGTGGTACCAATGTGGCAAGCTCAGTTCAATTAAATGGATATCCACTTAATTTATCATTCTATCCATTTTATCTTTCTCATATCAGATTTTGATATTAGGGATGCTCTTTGACGTATAAGTTACCGACTGTTATTCATACTTGTGGTTATAAGAAGGTATGACTAGGCATCACTTGCTATTCTCATTGGTTCAAGAGTTCCCATCCCATGATATTCTTGTTTTCATTAAAATGTGAAAAGAAAGAAGCAGTCGATCATAATGTTATGTATATATTTTCATTATGCACAATTAAATGAATTAACAGGTCAAATGGTAACTTGCAAGTAGAAAGATTATCAACATAAAGTTTAAATGAGACAAGTTAACTGATTGATATGTACAAGCTCCAATACTTGCTGCTAACTGCTAAGAAGCTTCCCATCACGCCCCTAGAGTCAAAAGGTTTGACGGCGTGTACAAAGTTTGAAACTCTATTTTTGTGATGACACTGCAGTAGTCAGTGTAATTGAGGTTTGATTTAGAATGTTCAGTTAAATAGAAAATAACCAAATATGTGAGGAGTATGATATACAATTAGTTAATTATATCAGCCTAATGTTAATTTAATATAGCAAATATTCTGTGAAGACTAAGAAAGCAGAATTACCAATGGTTTTGGTTAGGAATTTATAAACCCCAAAGATCTCAATCATTTAGCTTCATTGCAATTCTTATTGTATGTTTCAGCTCTGATGCAAACACATTATATTGTTTGAAATGTTTAACTGTAAGTTGAAGGGGTGCACCAGGGGGTTGTCTCTTACTTCACTCAACCGATGTGGGACTCAAAGGCTGTTTCATCATTCTATCCAGTGGATCTTTAACCAAATAGTTATCCACTTAAATCATCATTCTATCCAGTGGATCTTTATTGTTATAGGTTTTAATGTTGGGGATGTTCTCTGACTTATAATTTACTGACTTTACTCATACTTGTGGTTATACAAGGAGAGTTAAGGAGTAATGATGTACTGTGATTATATAATAGACTCTTATTTATTCTCATTATTCTTTTAATGAAAGGTTTGAGATGTGGGGCCGATTCGGAATGGTCTAGGACGAGGAACAGGACCGTATAGGACTGAGATCGGTTGGAACCATGTTTAGGACTATCAGGCACACAGATCAAGCCTGGTCCTTTTTGCAGTGTCATGGACCACACATTATCAAAACTTGTAAACGGCTTAAACTCTCCTTGTAGCTAAAGGCGGAACTAGGGTCGGCTAAACCTGATCACTAGAATATATTGGTTTCTTATGAACAATAGCTAAATTTCTTAAAAAAAACATGACTTGAGCCTTTTAGTTGTAGTCCGTACAGAAGAAAAGTTTTTGATGACCCCCAACTAACAAGCTCCTGTTCCGCCACTATTTGTAGCTTCCCGCCTTAAAGAAAAGCTAGAAGCATGAAGGCCCACGAGGTGCTTGCGTGGGAGCCATAGTTGGAGTTGCTACGGAGCGACTGTTGTGAACATTGACAGGACCGAGGGGAAATCCGGCCCCTGTCGTGGCACCAATGTTGCAAGCTTGATTTAAGGAAATAGCTATCCACTTAAAATGATCATTCTATCCGGTGTATCTTTATCGTTTTAGATTTTAATATTAGGGATGCTCTTTGACATATATAAGATATATTAACGGAGCGAGTGTTATTAATAGCTGTGGTTTTACAAAGCACAGTTATGGAGTAATGTAGTTTCTTTGACTGTACGTTGGGCTCTTATTTTTTCTCATTATTCCATCCATGAAAGGTTTGGGATGTAGGACCGGTTAGGGATGATCCATCTAGGACTGAGTTCCGATGGGAACCATGTTTGTAATCGAAAACTGCGATGCACAGTTTATATAATATAAGGTTAGTCAGTCAATACCAACATTGGGTGGCCAACTTAAAACGACTGCAGGTTCTGGGTGGTTATCGGGCCATCTGGTAGAACGGTCTGGGTGGTTATCGGGTCGTCTGGTAGAACGGTCTAAGAGCGGATCATGGGCTGATTGAATCATTGAAATGATAAATCCATAATTGTTGTTAGCTGGTAAGCAAGTCTCAAATCCATACAAAAATAAAGAGTTACCACACACCAAAAATGAAGAAAATGTTGATCACTTTAATCAAGTATCAAAACAAAAACTATTGTTATTTGCTAATCAAAACACTGAATTTGGTACCAACGGTTGAACTGTTAAATGGAGGGGTGCGCCAGGCCTTGGTAGTAGTGTAAGACCAAGGCGACGCGTGAAGAACCCCAGCAGCAAGCTGCTGTGACGGGTCTTCCCCCTTAAAAAATAAGATTAATATCGAGTGGGTCGATGACCCACATATCAGATATTAAACTGATAAGAACAGATACTACACTTGATCTTAGCCAAAAGGCCGAGAAAGGTATGCTTTTCACAGACCAAGGTCCGTGATTTTATACCGAACTCTCCCCTTGTCTCTTACTTCACTCAACCGATGTGGGATGCAAAGGTTGTTTCAAAAAGTTCAAGTTCTTGTGCTTTTTAGTTTCTTTCTTCATAACTATGGTTCAGTATTCTTTGGCAAGCAGAGTAGCAAACAAACAAACATTTGAATTACTTATTGGTTTCAAAGTACAGATAAATATATATATACACTACCTTAAAAGTGTCTGAACTGTTCACTTAAAATCAACAATTCAGTACTAGAAGCTTATGAACCTGGTTCATGTGAAAAATACAGAAAATGTAAGTAAAGATTCAACTTTTTATATAAATATGTAATTCGCATTGCAATATAAAGACCTCCAAAACTAACTTATATTACTTTGCTGTAAAAACCAGTCACTAACTCACTATGGGGGGTGGATATTTGAGAGTATTCCATATATCGACTGTTTTCGACCCCCCTATGTATGGATATATACCCAAATAATAAGATGTTTACAAATCCTAAATTGCTTTGTTCAAACAAATCTGGATTACGACTTCAGTAATAGTTTTGGTCGTCATATTTGGGATGAAACATAACCCAATTTGACTCGTTTATAAGTGAATGAATCAAAGTTACCATCTTTACCACTGAACAACAAAAAGATGTAAGAATGTTTTGATTTGAAGTGGGTCTCTTCGGTATTGAGCTCACAAGACTTGTTGCGTGTATGTATATGAAATGTTAATCAATAAATAAAAATTTAGTCAACGTACCATAGTTTAGCTTCACCTTAGTGAATCGGTGAATAGCTTTGAGAATCAACCCATATTTCTTGTACTTTAGTGATCCCATGTGCCTGCATCACAGAAATGGGTCAAGAATCAAGATCCATCCCCGGACAAGAATGAATCACATTGCACGGTACCTCTGCTTTGATGCGAATTGGGTAAAAATGTGTGATTTAATAAAGTATAAACTAAATACCACTTCTATTTTTCATCAATCAATTAGTAGAAACTTTCTCAAGCATTGCAATTTTCAGAGAGTATAGCAACTAGACAACATGACTAGATTATCATTTAAGCAAGAATTAGAAAAGAAAAGCAGGCTTACACCATCTCTGTGTAACGAATTCGCCATGCTGGAAAGCCAAGGTGGCACCTCACTGGCCCATAAATCAATAAAAGATCGGGATCTGGCCATACGGCACCTAAGAGTAAACCAAGGACAAAAATTCATCATCTCTACTATATGCACAAAAAAGATTTGAAAGAAAGAACCAACAAACCAAGGGTCTTTAGTGCATTAGTCAAGTGTGTTTCAGTAAATAATGGCTTTTAACATAGTACTTTTTGAAGAGTAGGTTAGGTGCTTTAGCAACTGCTTCTTTTCCATCAGAGATTGAAATAAATTCAAAATCCATCCGTTTTTTACTAAGCGGATCGGATACTGAATTCCCCTGCATGAAATCAGCAAAAGGAAGACACTAGATAACCATGTTCAGAAAAGTAAACAATAGACATATATGTAGCAATTGGCATGTAGAGGTGGCCAAATGGGCGGGTTGGGTGATGGGTCAAGAATCAAAATTAGAATTACCTATTTGCCCATTGTCATGTTACTACTTCCTGATGTTGTCATTATAAGAAGGCATTCATGTCATATGACTTTTTTCAAACATATTTGCTGGACAAAAGAGTGTGAATGTTCAGAAGTATAGCTCTTCTGGTAAATTGACTACTGCATATCTCACAATCAGTGTGCGGGCATAAGATAACAAGAAGATATCGTAGAACACGATACACTGAGATTCTTTGTATAGCCAAATCTCTCCATGAAGACTGCCTTTGACTTCTTCAACACTCCTACATGAATCAATAAATTATGTTGAATAATGAACAACACGGGCATTTAGGATGAAATGCCCAAGAGTGCCAGAAGTAGATATGTTGTTAACAAATACGTTGAAAGTGTAAGGAGGAGGAACAACCTTATTGGTGAAAGACATAGCGATGAATTGCAACCCAAGTTTTAGTGTGCATATCAGTAGCTTCATGTAGCAAGGCCAAGGAGGTGGGGTAGAGGGCATCACGAAGGTTATTATGCGGTTGAGGAAGTCTAGCATAGTATAGGGCTTTTGTAAATTGCCTTAGTTTGCATTGTACTTCACTTTCTATCAATAAAGTTTTAGTCTTTGTTGCTTTTTCATATATTTGTTACTATGTGCTTTGTGTAAACCCAATACGTGACATGCTCCGGAGCCTAGTCTAGGGATGGACTCCACAACTTGGAATCAGACAATCAAAGCATTGGTTTGAGAGATTTAGGTACTTATGTAATATCTAGACTCGAACTACAACTCATGGGACCAGTAGGAATACCAGCAAAGATAGTATGTTAATGGTTAGAATGAGGGCATACCGCTTAGAGAGAATAGGAGATGTGTGGATATTTGTAGGAAACATGATGAGAGATAACTAGAACTCAAGGAGTATAGTAAATGGTTAATTACACCTTGCTTGTGTTATTTACAACTTACTATACAACTACGTTCTGGATTATATTATATCATACAAGTACTCATAAATCCCACATCTTGACCGTAGGCATGAAGAGATGGACGGTAGAGGATCAATGAGGCAGGGATAGGTGTAAAAAACCTGCCTCAAGAATGCATACTCGCACTAATGAAAATGTCGAGTCTAAAAGGAATGAAGGACTAGCCTACTCTGAGAATGTGTGCTCGCGCTAAGACGCTTTGCGTCATGCCCCTAGAGTCAAAGGTTCGATGGAGTGTCCAAAATTTGAAATTCTATTTTGTGGTGACAGCAGTAGGCGGTATAACAAAGGTTTAATTTAGAATGTTGAGTCACAGCCACAAATACCAAATATGTGACTATGAGAAACATCCTGATGTTACATCCCAAAGGCTATGACTTAGAATGTTCATCATTTACACCCAATTATGAAATATGCATGAAAAAACATGTGCATACAAAAAAGGTGAAACATACATCATGTAATACCAGCCTACACCCACATAAAAGCACAAAACAGTTAAACAGTAAGACCACAGTTTGGTATGATTATGCATGCATTGGTCTAAAAACCAAACATATAAAAGTTGAACTGTAGATTGGAGGGGTGCGCCAGGCCTCGATAGTAGTGTAAGACCGAGGCGACGCATGAAGAACCCCAGCAGCAAGCTACTGTGACGGGTCTTCCCCCTTAAAAAATAAGATTAATATCGAGTGGGTCGATGACCCACATATCAGATATTAAACTGATAAGAACAGATACTACACTTGATCTTAGCCAAAAGGCCGAGAAAGGTATGCCTACTCAATTCCAGGGCCATTGGTTTTAAACCCAAGTCCCAATGTGCCTGTTAGTTCACTTAGCAGATGTGGGATGCAAAGTTCTTGTATTCATTTTTTTGCAAACAAACAAGTTTTTAAGTTACTAGCGGTTTTCAAAGTACAGATAAATAGAAACACACAATCTTGATTTATGTATCTGATATCTTCACTTCAGTAAGCTTGCTCCCCTTAAATCATCATCTCATGCCCCACAAGCTTATGAACCTGGTTTATGCAAAAATACACAAAATGTTAGTAAAGATTTCACCTTTTTATTTAAATTAATTATTTTAATTTGCAATATGAGGTCCCCAAAATCTAACTTATATTACTGCACTTAAAAAAACGATAGCGATTATGGGGACTTGATAATTGAGGGTCTTCCACACAGGTATATACATTGACCAATTTCACCCCATTTATATGAAAGGGGAAAATTTTGGCTGTATATTATTAATAACAGATCAAACCTGGACAATGAGCCAATTAGCCAAATGGTCTAAGAGTCGCTTAAAGTATATACCCAAATAATCAGATGTTCACAAACCATAAGTTGCTTTATTTAGTCATTGTATTCAATATCGTATATGAATAAAACATAACCCAAATAGACTCGTTCATAATCGAAGTAACCACCTCTACCACTAAACAACAAAATGAAAGAATGTTTTGATTTTAAAGTGGTTTCGATGGTATTGAGCTCACAAGACTTGTTGTGTGTGTGGATATAAAACCTTCATCTTTTTTATGAACGGCATATAAAAATCTAAAACAATAAATAAAAATAAACTCAACGTACCGTAGTTCTGCTTCACCTTAGTGAATCTGTGAATAGCTTTCCGAATCAAACCATATTTCTTGTACTTTAATGATCCCATGTGCCTGCATCATAGAAATGGGTCAAGATTCACACCCGGATGTTGAATAAATCACATTGTGTGTCTTTTTTTAGTCCTCCATTATCATTCAAGGGTATTCTAAACATTTCACAATGTAGGAAAAACTTTCTCAAGCATTGCAGTTTTCAGACAGAGTAATAATGAGACAACATGACTATAACATCATGGAAGAAAAAGTAGGCTTACACCATCTCTGTATAACGAAGTCGCCATGCTGGAAAACCAAGGTGGCACCTAACTGGCCCATAAATTAATAAGAGATCGGGATCTGGCTCTACGGCACCTAACAGTAAACCAAGGACAAGAATTCATTATCTATTTATTCACCGTATGCACAAAAAAGATTTGAAGGAAAGAAACAACAAACCAAGGGTCTTTAGTGCGTCATTCAAGTGGGTTTCAGTAAAGAATGGCTTTTCTGAATCTCCATCCACATAATACTTTTTGAAGAGTAGGTTAGCCGCTTTAGCAACTGCTTCTTTACCATCAGAGATTGAGACAAATTCAAAATCCATCCGTTTTTTACTAGGCGAATCGGATACTGAATTCCCCTGCATGAATAAGCAAGAGGAAGACAATAAATAACCATGTTCAGAAAAGTAAACAATGAACGGATATGTGGTACGTAGAGGTGGCCAAATGGGCGGGTTAGGTGGGTTGGGTAATGGATCTAGAATCAAAGTTAGAATTACCTATTTGCAAATTGTCACATTATTACTTACTGTCATATGACTATATTCAAACATTTCTATAAAAAACAAAGGGAGTATGAGGTATCAAGTTCAGATGTATAGCTCTTTTAGTAAATTGACTTCTGCATATCTCACAATTAGTGTGCACGCGTAATATAACAAGAAGATATCATAGAACACGATACATTGAGATTCTTTGTAGAGCCAAATCTCTCCAAGAAGGCAGCCTTTGACTTCTTCAACACTCCTACATTTGTAAAAGAAGATGTGATTAACCAAATAAATCATACATTAACACAAGTGATGTGTCTTTTATTCAATTATGTAGAAAAAAGTAACAAACAAAATTCAACTAATCAAAAGTTACTCCATCATATTAGCATCTCTCATACCTTCCCGGTCATATAGGCAAACCTTTTTCACACCCATAGCTGAAAGCCACTCTAAAAGTTCAATCACATTTGATGTGTTACGGGCTTCATCACTGTCCACAACAATTCCAAGATATTTGACCCGATTCAAATTTAGATTTTCATAAGTTTTCACATATCCATTTGTTATAAGGTAGCTTTCAATTGCACGAAAGATCTCCCGCACAATGTATAAAACACGGATTATCAAGTGAATTATGTGCCAGAGCAAGAAGAGCACAATGTTGGCACTCTGCATAAAATTGAATTCAAATGAGCACCAAATTTGAAAAATTCAAAATTTATGAAGATGATTATTGAAAAGATAATTATATTGATACTTCCGTAAGTGAAAATAAAAGAAAGATAATACTTGTGAGATCCTGGGGGAAACCTTCTGCGATTCAGCAACTCGATCCATAGTCTGCAGAAATTAAATCAAAATACACTTCAAATTAAAGAATATGGACGCAGCAATACACTTGAAGATAGAAATAACTACATCAGCCCATCCATTTTTACTTTTATTCATCTAGACAACAGTAAAAAACCAATGAAAAAAGATACAACTATATCAGCCCTTCTAGTTTTACTTTTATTCATCTAGACAGCAGTGAAAAAACAAAGACAGTTTTGTACATCAGATTAAAAAAATCAATAAGGCCCATGTCGGAACCAATGAAATATATCTATAAGCAAAAAAGTACCAAATAATAAATGATAAATACAAAAGACAGTCCATGTGATAGCACGACTGATGGACTCGGTTACAAATTTGGTACTGGCATTGATGTCACTGAATGTCATCACATTCTTCGAACATGATGGTCATTTTGTATAATTCACAACAAAATCATCATCATCTTCATTCATTTCATCATCAACACCAGACAACTTTGGCTTCATCTTCAACTCAAACAAACATTCAAGATCAATCTTACTAATGTTGGGCATTGTGTTTTGTGAACATTAAACATATGCCTGATGTGTTCATTCATATACATCCCAGAAAAAAAAATCACAATTAGATTTCTTACATTCTTGTTAGTTTAGAGCCCTAATTAAAACTCTAACCCCCCTTTTGCAATTTTATCAACCATCACCTGTGTTTTCTTGCAACCTATAGAAGCTTGAATACTTCTAAACTTTATCATTGATTTATAAATAACATCAAGAAACTTAATTATAATATTATCATCAAACATGATCAAGTGGAGAAGTGAATAACCATCAAAGTTTCTTTCAGAACAAGAAGTTGATGATTAAAGACAGACCTGAAGAAAACAATAAAATCAGCTTTCTCAAACACTAGACATCACTAGTATAATATCTCATCTTGATTTTGCTCTAAAGGTCAAACAAATACACAAAACATGGTAAAAATCACCAAAAATACACAACAAAGAACATATTTTGAGGTCAAACAGAAACCATGATCGTGAAAAACTATCGAATCATTGATGAAAAACCCTTGAATCAATGGTAATATAGGAAGATTAAGGAGAAATCGTAGGTGTAATCAGTACATACCGAGGCTCGAGAGTCTTGATCTGCAGTCGTTAAGATTCAATTTTTAGTGTTTGTGATTGATTTTGAAACAATTTAAGTTCAGGCTTGAGATAAGGGGAGTAAGGAGCTCAATTGTCGAAGGTCTCCAACCACTAATGGAAATGGGCACAAACCACTGCATCTAAGCATCTACAAATCTATGTCGTTGGTCCCACGAGAGAAATAAAATTTTTGTGCAAAATGAAAAACATGTGTGCTATAAGAGTTACACGTGTAAAGTGACCATGTTCAAACAAATAATAAAAAATTCTAAACATGAACCTAATAAACTTCAAATTAATAAATTAATATTTATCAAGGTTTATTCATCATTCTCCATTTTTAATCTTGATATTTTCCTCCAACATCTTGAATTCCCAACAATAACCGTAACTTTTCAACTTTCATTCTTGGACTATACCCGCTTCGTGTTTGATTCGTCCTCAAAGAACTCCTTACGATTTCATGGTTCATCCTCGATTCGGCCTTGAAATCAAACTCGAAACAATCGATGTTGTCTTCTTGTTTTAATAACCTTATTTTTTTAACATCATCAAACATATATATATATATATATATATATATATATATATATATATATATATATATATATATATATATATATATATATAATATTTGTATATATGTTGTTTTAGTTTGAAAATTACTCTTTTTATCTGCCGAATTGATCTGTGATTTTATCTATATCTTTATTAGACATATAACCTCAATAACTCATGTTATGTTTCCATGTTAGTATTGAAGTGTTATAACAGTAATGATAATTGATATAATGGGTATATAAATATGTCAAGAACTTGGATGAAGCATAACATTTCATACCTAAGCTGTTTCTTTCTTTTGAAAAAATACTAAAATAAACATTTAACCCATCTAAATTACCAATATAACCATTAAAAAATAAAATTAAAAATAAAATCAACTAATAAAAACGAGTCACGTGTCTATTCTTGGCCACGTAGGCGAGGAAAATTCATAAATCCTCGCTAAAAAGGTGACTGGACGAGAGAATTACATAATTCCTCACCGACGTGGCGAAATTTCAGGGGTTCCTTGCTGACCGGGCGAGAAATCATGGTTTTCCTCACCCATAATTACCAAAATGCCACTCCTCGCTCAGAATTTTCATTTTATTAAAATTCAAAATTTTTAGAAAAGTAATTATCAAAAATTAAAAAATCATTAGTTTTATTAGATTTTTTTCATTTATTGTTTTTAAAGGAAAAACTTTATATAAACATAGCCAACTTTTAGAACTGTTTCAATTAATTCACTCAAATTTTTTATTTGTTTCGATTTAGTCACTTTACTTGTTTGTAAAAAGTTAATCCTATATATTTCACCTATTTAACGGGTTAAATGCTAATTTACATCTTATTATATTTTTTTCTTTCTTAAATTCAATTGACTTGGATTAACATTTAATAATTATTATTAAAAATTTGAAGACATAATATTTCAAAAACTAAAAATTCGAATAATACTAGGCTTCAAAAGAAAAAAAGTCCTATTTATACTTTTTTATTATGAATTATTACCATAACAAGTGGATTAACTATTTGTCAAACTTGCATGTAAGATTACTATGTTACTTATCTACCAAATAGTTTACTTGTCTATCAAAATGATTGATATTTGTAGTATAAATATCACCTCAACGTATAGGAGAAGATGCACATCTTGTATACAATTTCATAAGTTATACATTTCTCTTCTTCTTGCTCTTGCAATTCTCTTTAAAGTTCTCAATGTTATAACACTAATCTTGTGTTAATTATTGTGATACTATAACTCCAAGTTAAATCCAGATCTTCTTTTTTCATCCAAAGAAAATTCGACCAACAATAGTTTTCAAAAATTAAAAATTTAAAAATTTATACATTTATTGTTTGGTGTATTTTGCCTATTCTCTAATTTATTAACAAGGTGGTGGTTTTTATTATGTTTCAATGAAATATCCTATACATTTTTAAAAGCCATTAAAATCTAAAAGCTTTGCACTTCTAATTGTTTAAAACTGCTTGTCAAACTAATTCTTCTTGCTTGCACACAAGCTACTAGGATGAACGCCTAAAAGAAATTATGTTTAGCTGTACGTTAGGTGATGAATATTGAAGGCATGTGTTTAATACTAATAAGAGGCGCTTGACGTGTATCAGTTGTTGGTGTTTATGCCGACATATTAAACTTATGATTTGTAGCATATACCGGACATCAATTACATATCATATTACATATGTTAAATTGATAATCGAGTATGAGTTGAGAACTCAATATGATACATTATTTATTTAGTTGGTGTTTAAGTTGATTTCGTTTTTGGGTATTTGTTTATAATAAATGGTTTTAGGCAAATGAAACTTATCAAAAAGTGTGTGACTAGGCCAATAACTGTTAGGAAGAATCAAAAAGCAAGAAAAACAAAAGTTATAGTAGTTTCCTTGGTTAAACTAAATATATGGTCCAATCCATACGTGATTCAAGTTATGTCATTTAGGTATTTAACTTTCTGAATTGAGGTACCGCTATCCAAAGTAAAACGAGTGCTAATCGAAATCATGATTTGTTTTTCTACAATATGTGTAACATCCATTTTATCATGTAACATGAGAGCTAACAGTGAGGGCATGCGGTAGGTCCTACTTTTATTATGTAATGTCGTTCTTCCTGTACCTTTAGAGATCTTCAAGATCCATTAAATAATTCTAAAATGTAAATGATCAAATTGATAATCTATGCTACTTGTAATTGATAATCCACATTTTGTTTTGATCTGTAGTGCCTCAACATATTCATATGTATTATTATTGATTCCACAATTCACATTTATCTGGGTTGAGTCCAGATTTAAAGTTTTTATTTATTGCTTTAAATAATCTTATAGGTTTATATTAGATGAATTTTTTTAAGTTTTCATTTTAGTATGTTTAAATTTTTGATCTTATCAGCGCCAAAAGCATTTTCATATATACGCTTTGAGGTTAGGCCATGTGGCGCTGTTCTCCCGCGCAACGCACGGTGCAGAAAATTCCTAGTTAACTAAAGATTCAGAATGATAAATAGGAATAACTATTGATTTTATAAATTGCTATATATATTTTAGTATAAAGATGAGTGTTAAACATGAGGGGAAATTAAACTTGATAGTCAAGAAGGTGATGTCTCTGTAGATTTATTGGGTTTGATATTGAAGATATTAACAAATAACATAACAATCAAATGCATGTTATATAGAAACTTTAAATTGGGTTGATTTGTTTAATTTCGGTTATAGCAACAAATATGAGTTGTAAAAAAACATGAATTGACCAATTTGATATCATGCAAATCAGTATAGATCCTATTAACCAATACTACCCGTATTAAAAGCGTACAAATAATAATATCTGAGTGTACGTACATCTTAACCATTTTTAATTAAAAATTAGTATATACCGTTTAAAAAAATCTATCTACTCTAATAAAAGAATTTTTTGACTTGCCACTTGTCACAATATTAGAGCTCTTAAATTTAATTTTCCCGCTTCTCTCTCATATCAAACACTTACATTAACTATTAATTATATTATTTAACTAGGTTAGTTCCCGTGTAATACACGGATTGAATAAATAAAATATTAAATAATTATTAATATAAACTTATGCATTATAAATCATGCTTGAAGATAAAATATGATTATAATTACGTATAAATAACTACTTTAAGTAAATAAACAATAATGTATTTTTCTAAAACTTTTGTTTTTATAAAAAATTGTGATTTTTAAATATATTTTTTAAGAGAAATGATTTTTTTAATTTTGTTGTATTCTGTTTTTTATAATTTTTTTGTTTTTAAAAAATATGTTTTTAATAAAAAATAGGTTTTTAATTTATTAAATTATATATTTTTAATTTGAAAATGGTATGAGTAATAATATTAGTATTCATTGTTATTATTAATAATATAGAGAAATGTGAAAGTAAGTATAATGAGGTTTACGATTGTTTCACTCTTAGTTTGGTTTATTTATAGATAGATCATAGATAGATATACTAAAAACTCATTAAATAAACAGATTAAATTTTAATGTAAAATATATATGTAAAATGAACATGAATAGTTACAGATTAAATTGTAATTATTCCGGTTGTTTTAAAAAGACTGTTTTAAAATATTTCATATGTTTATAATTTTTGTTTTAAAACAAAATGATTTAAATTATTTTGTTTAAAAAATGTTTAGTGTTTTAGAAAATTTCATATTATATAAAACTTTAGTTTTTTGTTATTTAGATTTTAGTTAAAAGATATGATTTTTAATTTCTTGCATAAAATATATTTTAAAAAAATAGTTTGATTTAAAAAATAGATAAAAGAGAGAAACATAGCAATTAATATAATTTACATTTAGGGGGTGTTTGTTTTTTGAAAAAACCTCTTCCCCACCTCTTCATATGCGCGCACGCAGACGTGGGAAGATGTTTTTACTTCGCAGAGTGTTTGTTTTCTGGAAGACGTTTCATTAAAAAACGTCTTCCTGACGTCTGCACGGAGAAAATGTGGAACAAGGTCTTCTGAACCCTTCACAACCTCTTCTAACCCTTTACTTCTTTCATTTGAACCCTAACACCACCTCCCCACTCTACCCACCGCCCCCACTCCACAACCGCCCGTCAGCAGCTCCGAAGACCGCCGCAGCTCCTTCGACCGCCGCCACCGTCGTGTTCCACCGCCACCTCCCCACTCTACACCACCCTCGCAGCCCCTTCGTCCCCCACCCCCTTCGGTACCCCACCCCCTTCGGCCCCCCACCCCCTTCGTCCCCCACCCCCTTCGTCCCCCCTTCAACCTCCGAAGCCAAATCCCCTTCGATCGAACTTCTTACCATCTTCAATCACTGAATGAACCAAATCGTCACCATCGTAATCCTTTAAGAACACTGATTCGGCCTTTGAAGCTGCTGAAATGGGCATGATTGAAGATGATGGTGTGGGATCTGAAACGAAGGGGTTGGAGATAGATATAGGAAGGATTTGAGGGTGCATGTTGGATGCATATAATAATCTTGTGGTTTTAGTGAATGATTTGTGCATTTGGGGAGAAATTGAATTGAAGAAGATAATGTAAGAGGAATAATAATAATAATAATAATAATAATAATAATAATAATAATAATAATAATAATAATAATAATAATAATAATAATAATAATAATAATAATAATAATAATAATAATAATAATAATAATAATAATAATAATAATAATAATAATAATAATAATAATGGTGGAAAACGATGGTTTTGCAGACTGTTGATGTAACACCCCAAATTTTAAGGTAATAGTTATAAATATATGAAATATGAAGTTTTTCTTTCATATAGAGTAAGTAACGAGTAAAATAACTAGTTAAAATTTTAAGTTTTTAAACTAATTTTTAGTGTTATAGGAGACCGTTTAAATATATATAAATATAATAATACATTATATTTAAACGTGCTTAGTTTTTAACGAAACTTAGGTCGACTCGTAGAGAAAAATAAGCTCGTCCCAATGACGTATTTGAAATCTTGTAGAACGTTATAGTTTAAAAGTTATACGAGAAAAACGAGTTAAGCAGCTAAATTAATTATAATAATAAAATAATAAAATATAATAATCATAAAAATTGTTAAGTGCTTGTGTGCATGCAACGTAAGTATGATGATTATGTGTGTGAATGTATGAGTCATGGTGTATGTGTAAATAATAGAAGTATGAAACGTGTATATGTGTAACGTGTAGGTATGTGGCTAAGATTAGTGTAAGTGTTTGTCAAATATATATTATAATTAAAAGTCTCAAACCAACGTACAAGAAGCAAGTTTCAAAAATCTGTGTATGAGAAAGTATTTATAAGTGGTAACATTCATAATCGTATGTTCAATTTCAAACATCTCATACCCCGCACTCAGGTATGTATTTATGTTGTAGTTATATTTATAAATTTAAGATTTAGTATATAATTAGTATATAGTTCTGTAATCTCTAAAGTTGTAATTATATGTTTAAGACTTAATATATTATTAAGAGTAGGATTTAGAATCATAATCGTGATAGGTGTTGGGTAGCCTAACTTTGATTAGGCATGGACTGATCAACCATGTTTAAACAAGGTAAATGTTATCCAAACCAATCATGACTATTACTAGGTAGTATTTTCTTACCTAACTAGTTGCTAAGACTTGTTTTCAATCCTAATCAGGAACACAACTTTGAAACTGTTGTCTCAATAATACTTAAAGACCAAGGTGAGTTTCTCTGGACTGTTTTCTAAAACGGGATGTGATGTTCTAATAACCGGTAATAATTGAAGAATTGACTATCAATAGCATCTGTGATATGTGGCAATGCTTGATAGGATGCTTGAGGGCTGCTTGTATGATTCTGCTTTAGCCAGTGGAGTTTGTATACATAGCCTGGTTATGTGAATTTATACTGTGCTTACTCTGTTCCTATCTGTTTGCCATGGTTGTATCTGCTTGATGCAATAGTCAATATTAATATGTTTTGAATTTGAAGAATGCTATGTTCATGAACTCACAAGCGTTATGCTGAGTCCCAAATGTTTTTATTTTATGGACACACATCCTAGGTGCCAGGTGATTACAGGAATAAGAGATTATGGACTAAGCTTATAAGGAGATAAAGGAATAAAGTGTTACTAAGGATTTGGATTTCTTCTATAGTTAAACTGATGTAATATTTGTATTGTATTAGAAGACTAATGTATAATACGTTATAATGTATAATTATAGTTTGACTTCCGTTGTGTACTCGTTGATTACTATGTGTTCTGTATATTCGATGCGTAACGTTCCCCGGGGTATGCCATGGGAGGCGGGCGTTACAGTTAAAAAACAAACAGTTTTTTTCTTGCAGACTGCACACATTTGGTCCACCTCTTCTGCTGCAGATGTTTGCAAATGTGATCTGCAAATTGCAGACGATTTCCTTCAGAAAAAACAAACAACACCTTAACAAGAGAGAGAAATTTATAAAAGTATTTAAATTACTATAATACTCTTTTGGAGGGAAAATTAATATGTGGATATGTAGAAAAATAACAAGTGCAAAAAACATGGCTTAAGAGAATGATAAGTGGCAAAAGAAACATTGCTTTATTAGAGGTTATAGATTCTTTTTGAGACTAAAACAATTTTTAATAAATTAAGAAAGAATTTCTTTTTATAAACGTAATTTTTAGAGAAACAATCTTTTGTATAACACAAGTAAATTTTTAACATATCAACCTTTTTAAAAGATACAAAATATATAAAATTAGTGTTATATAAATTAAATTTTTTATGAACCATAAAAGTTTAAAATTGAAAGTTATAATAAGAAATTTTTAAAAATGACATTTCTTTAAAACATTTTGATTTAGAACAAAATTTTAAACTGTTTTTAGATAAAAAAATTTTTAAAACAAAAGTTCAAAGAAAATAATATTATTATTTTATTATTTATAGTACTTATTTATATGTAATTCAAATCATATCATATTTTAAAATATAATATTATAATTAATAATTATCATTATTAGTTATTTAATATTTATTTAACCCGTGTAATACATGAGTTTAATATATTGACCGGAGACGGTGAAGTCGAGCAGAAGAATGTTGGCAAAAGGCAAAAGCAGAGGGTGGTGACAGTTTTGTGGAGTTTATTTAATAGCTACAATAACGGAGAAGACACAGAGGTGTAATTTGCAGCAAACCGTAGAAAACGGATGAAATGGGGGAAACGTTATGGGGTTTCAACAATTCCAACTTCTGCATGCAAATGCAATATCCTAATACCAAAACATCACATCAAATTCTCATATTCATGCAATCGATTCGCAATTCTTCAACGCACCATGCAAATTTCGATCGATTCCACATCTATTCATGATTTGATCGATTAGTTGATTGATTGTTGATAATGGAGGCATTAACGGAGCTTTGCGATTTGATATCGAAGAATCCGAATCAATACTCGAGCAAAATTGCGTGGATCTGCAAACGATGTCCTCCACCGGAGTCACTCCTCTCCGGTTCCCCTCGGATTTCACGGTTTCAGCTCAATGCTGTTCTCGCAACAGCCAGATTCATCTCTCAGTGCCCTAATTACGACGATCCGACCCCTCGGAAGACGGTTTTGGAGTTCATTAGATCGATTCCGTCGTCGTTTGGACAATCGTTTTGGCCTAAAGCCTTTCCAAACGCCTCAATTGCTTCGTTTTATAATGAGTTCTTAGGGTATGTTGTTAAAGCGACTGAACTGTATCAGGATTTTAGCACAGATGTTGCAGGTTTCATGGGAGGGATTGTGTTCGCTGCTATTGATGACGGGAGTACGGATTTGGGGATTTCTAGGGCTTTTTTGTCCGCGTTGTCGGAGAGTTTTCCTCAGATTATTCCTTCAGATGCGAATAAACTGGTTACACGTTTGCTTGATTCGTATTTGGGTACATGTTCAACTGCTTCGTCTTCCTCCGGTGGTGGTAGTTCAAATATTGATGCATTGGGTACTCCCACTAATGGAGATAACAAGGGTGTTTCGAGTTTCAAAGAGGAGTCTATGGAGACTCTGGAGAAACAAGATATTGCCTTCAAATTGATCGAACGCGTTCTTGATAAAGTTCAGATTGATCCCAATCTTTTGGAGCGAATACGCCTAATCACGAAGGAACAACTGAGGTTAATGACTTCTTTTCTCAAGGTAGAACACATTAACAATTGAAAGACATAATTGAATCTATTGTCTTCATGTGGACATATTGTGAACTGGTGTTTATTGGCAGATAAGGAAGAATGACTGGACAGAGCAGGGGTCATCACTGAAAGCTAAAATTAACATGAAGCTTTCTGTTTACAAGGCTGCTGCTAAATTAAAAGTTAGAAGTCATGTGGCTCCTGATTTAGATGGTAAATCATCGAAGAAATTGTTGCATGGGGCTCTTGCTTTGCTAGTAGAAGCAGCTGAAGCTTGCCTATACTCGGTGTGGAGAAGATTGAGAACATGTGAAGATCTTTTCAACTCATTGCTTGATGGTATCTCCAAAATTGCTTTTACTCGTGGAGGTCATCTGTTAAGGGTTCTGCTTATTCGATTCAAACAGCTTGTGCTACTTACATGCGCACAGGTAACTATTTTTAGGTTATTGTTGTTGCTTATTTCTTTGGTATTTGTTTAGTAGTTTATTTGAATTATACTTCTTTGGGTAGGCTGAGAGTTCCGGAAGTAGCCAGGGAGCTATGTTTGATAGTGTCTTGAAGACAAGCTGTGAGATTATTGAATATGGATGGACAAAAGACCGAACCCCAGTGGATACATTTATCATGGGATTGGCTGCAAGTATTCGTGAACACAATGATTATGAGGAAAAGGTTGTTTTTCTTGAAAAAATGATGGTCTCGATATGTAAATGATAGGGCAATGCATATGTTAGAACTTACTTTCTAGTTTTGTTGAAACAAATATATAATAACCATTTTTGTTTAATATATCAGGATGCTAAAGAGAAGTCGGTTCCTGTTATACAACTCAATGTCATCCGCTTGCTTGCAGAGCTAAATGTACAAGTTAATAAAGCTGAAGTGGTTGACACAATACTGCCTTTATTTATTGAAAATTTGGAGGAAGGCGATGCTTCAACACCTGGCTTGTTACGCCTCCGGGTATGGCATTATCTCAAGTATTATAGGGTTCATATATTGACAACAGCTTATTTCCTGGATACTATTAATAATAACTTAACTTAGTTGTTCATAAATAATGAAATTTTTTGTTTCAATTTTAAGGCTTTCTCAATTTATTTGTTGGAGAATTGCAGATTCTTGATGCCGTTTCTCGCATGGCAAGCTTAGGATTTGAGAAGTCGTATCGTGAAGTTGTTGTGCTTATGATGAGGAGTTACTTGAGCAAACTTTCTAGCATTGGATCTGCTGAAAGCAATACTTTGCCAGAAGAAGCCAATTCAGAACGTGTTGAGGTATGTATCTTGGAATTTTATTGCTAGGCTCTCCTTTAAAATTTCGAACACTTGTCATCTGATAAAATAAAAAGTTAATATTTGACTTTTGCTAGTCAAATGTTGACTCCTTTTTCTGGGGCTGAGGGAGTAACTTATCCGAGCTGGTGGTTAAACCGTTTTACATTAATAATAAAATCAAACTGTTGGAACAAAAATTAACTCTTAGTAGAATAACGTTATCTTAAATAGATGCTCACTCGTTCAGTTAAATTCTAGACTCTTCCTGCAGGATTTGAATTGATAGCTAGAGACCTTACAAACGCAAAACTGCGAGTCGATTACCGTCAGCGCCTATTATCATTATGCTCAGATGTAGGCTTGGCTGCTGAGTCCAAAAGTGGAAGGTATAAGTTCTATTATATCATTATGACGTTAGCATAAAGCATTTTATTTATATATATATTTTTGGCAATTTGCAGTTGTGGAGCTGATTTCCTGGGGCCTTTACTTCCAGCTGTGGCTGAAATTTGTTCTGATTTTGACCCAACGGGGGATGTTGAACCTTCACTTCTAAAGTTATTTCGAAATCTATGGTTCTATATTGCTCTTTTTGGTTTAGCACCTCCGGTGCTAGAATCTCTGAAGTCAAGTTCTACAACATCCAGCAATGCAGGAGGTACAACTGCAGCTTCTATTCAAGCTGTGAATGGACCATACATGTGGAATCCTCACTGGTGTTCTGCTGTAAAACGTATATCTCAAGGGACCCCACCCCTCGTAAGTTGTCATTAAACGGTATCATTAAATGATGTTACTCAGTTCTAAGTTGACCTAAAGATTATATTTTATTTCTTCACCCTGGTTCTGCTTTGGATAGGTGGTTAGCTCTGTAAAATGGCTTGAAGATGAGTTGGAACTTAATGCCCTTCATAATCCTGGTAGTCGTAGAGGAAGCGGAAACGAAAAAGCTGCCGCAAGCCAAAGAGCAGCACTTTCTGCTGCTTTAGGAGGGCGTGTTGAGGTTTGGGCTATGAGCACAATTTCAGGTACAGAACTTGGAAGTTAATTTTAGTCACTATATAATTATCTATTTTCTTTGTCTTGTTTTAAGTACGATCTGTACAAGGTAGTCTAATATGTTGCTCAATTTTTTTCAGGAGTGAAGGCAACTTATCTTCTTGCAGTTGCTTTTCTGGAAATCATAAGGTTTAGCAGCAATGGTGGGCTCCTTAATTGCAGTCCTAATTCTACAGTTTCTAGGAGTGCTTTCAGCTGTGCTTTTGAGTATCTAAAAAGTCCAAATCTCATGCCTGCTGTCTTTCAATGCTTAATGGCCGTTGTTCACCGTGCTTTTGAGACAGCATTGTCGTGGCTGGTAATTCTTTTATATTCAGCATTACTGTTGATTACTTGTCTGATCAAGACAAAGTTCATCCTTTAATAATATCATACCAAAGCAATATCACTAGATAGCAATCAAGTTTCACTATTGTCACACTTAGATCACCTTAACATATTTTTAAGAGCTTTAAACACTCAAGTTTCAATATTTCATTTTGATGTTGTATTTTTTCTATAAATATGAATTGCAAACTTATAATATTGGAAAAATGTTGACGTGGTCTTTGCATTCCGAATGTGTAAACTAAATAGCGGAAGTAGCATCCATCAATTATTTTACCCAATGGGCATCTACATCATCATTTCTGTACAACTGGATGCCATTTCAACTATTTTACACAATTGGGTGCCACATCAACATATATAAATCGGTAGAGGTTACAAGTCAAGTTTCAAGCAAAGTCACACCATTGAGACAAAATCTAAACGTGATTTGTTAAGCATCTTAGAAGAATATAGAGTGACTTAAGTGGAGGAATGGTGAAACTTGATTACTAATTATCCCACTAAAGTTTGCCCACATTTAACAAGTTAGAACATAATAATACTTGATGCTTCATCTTAGGAACTAAATACATGAACAAGCAAGTATGATGCATACATCCTAGAATTTAAAATTTAGAACACATATATGGCCCCTGAAAAAGTTAAGGTTTCCTACCTAGAATCTACAAGTCTTCTTACAATATATCTAGAGCTAAATTCCAATTTTAAGAACAATATTGCCTTTATGAATAGTGACTTGCTTACCATGTGTAAAACTTGTACATTCTTTTGTAATCAGGATTTATAATTTATTCATTTCTCTATTGTGGAATAAGAAACTATATACACAATAAAATACACGGGCCTTTACGCCTAATTGGAGAACATGGAACCGAAATGCTAACGTAACTCTATACTATACATGATAACAGTACCCTAACGGAGCCTAACATAACAAACACTCTTCAAGTTGGCGCACAAATGTTGATCATGCGTGTGGGGTGGCTCAACCTATTTCAGGGCCCCAAATTAAACTATAATTTCAGGCCTTCTCATAAATTTTTTCCTAATTACTTTCATCTAGTAAATTTGTAAATTGTTCTTTCACATTGGTGAATAAGAAAAAAATGTAAACTAATCATATAAGAAAAATGTGTCACCCCACATTATTAATAAGGGAAGAAATAAAACAAGCGCCCCCGTCTGCTTTGGGAAGAATATTGTGCCAAAGAGGCTCCCAACCCAACGTCAACGTGTAAAACTTTTTTGAAGCCTTCCATTTTCTCAGGGCCTAAATCCTTTTTTTATCCAAAGTCATAGACCTGCCCCTGCATGCCTGGCTACAAATATGGCAAATCTGAAAAACATGATCAATATTCCAATTTGCATACTTAAATTTTGTATACTAAAAAGTAATATGTTATCTAGTTTATTCAGTGTCTTCTCTAGTTTTATTTTTTAGAGAAAGTGAAGTAACAGGAAGGAGTAATGGAAAATACTAGCTTGACTTTTTTTAAGGAAAAGAAGGTAAGAGAAAGGAAATGGTAGAAAACTTCAATAGGACATTATAAATGACCAACATGCCTACAGCCCTTCACCTTTTTAAAACTCTAATAACTACTAAATAATACACCATAAGGGCACACAAGTGTAAAACTGTAAACTACTAAAGAAACTCTAAAACTTTATTTTCTAAATTCAAGAACACAAAATTATTTTCTTTCATTCCCTCTCTTTCTCTCTCTCGTTTTCTTTCCAACCCGAGAACACAAATAAACTGATTAATTTTTCTTTCCTTCTTTTTTCCCTCCCTTACCTTTCTTTTCCATAAACTTCAAATTTGAAAAAAGTTTCTTCACATAGATTTGCAACCGATAGTGTCGATACGTGAAACTGATAAAGTCCATGTCTCTCGTATCTGGTCAGCGGGCCACAGGTGATTGCAAGCAGTGGCAGGCTACTAGCAGCAATTGGCGGCAGCAGGTGTCAGCGGTGGCAGCTTAGTTGGGATGCTAGAGTTTGGTAATATTAGCTGCAGTGATGGTTCTTTTACCATGTAGTTGGGTTTATACTATGAGCCTTTGGGCAGACTTGGAAAACACCGAACCAAACTTGCAATCTAAATCTATAATATATATGTAATAGCTAGCATATACTTCAATTGTAAATTATATAACAAGCACAAGCTTTTAAACGCATGTGGTTACAAGTTCTTAGAATTCATAAATAATTTTTTATCCTGGAATTAAGCACTTGATGTAACTGCCTGTCTTCTGATACAAAAGAACTCACATGTCTAGTTACCTACTTATCAAACTTTAAGCTTGAGATGATAATCAGATTGTACTTAATAACTGTTGTTTCTTTCTAAGCTTATATATATATTTTTTAGATTTTTTATCTATGCTATGTAAACTTAAGTATTCATAATCACGGGTGCAGGAGGATCAAGTATTTGAAACAGGGTATCCGATGGATGTTAGAGAGTCTACTCTTGCTGTCCATGCATGTTTTCTCATAAAGAGTTTGTCTCAGAGAGATGAACACGTTCGAGAAGTCTCTGTTAAACTCTTATCTCAACTCAGGGATAGATTTCCACAGGTATAATACTTGCTTTAAAATTTTAAGTAAAGAAACAATTTAACTTGATAATTTCTCTGTTTTTTTCACTATTTGTGTAACATGTCCAGATCTTGTGGAATTCATCTTGTCTGGATTTTCTTCTGTTCTCTGTGCATAATGACCCACCTTCAGCTATTGTTAGTGATCCTGCTTGGATATCTTCTGTTCGATCCTTATACCAAAAAGTTGTGCGCGAATGGATTATTATTTCACTTTCACATGCACCATGCACTAGCCAGGGCCTTCTTCAGGTAATTGCACTTTGCACCCAGAAAAGAAATTCTTATTTTCCAGTAGGAAAATTTATTCAATTTTTTTGTTTACTTCAGGAAAAACTTTGTAAAGCAAACATGTGGCAAAAAGCGCAGCCTACAACAGATGTTGTCTCACTTTTATCTGAAATACGGATCGGGCCGGGCAAAAGTGATTGCTGGAGTGGTACAAAAACAGCAAATATCCCTGCAGTTATGGCAGCAGCAGCTGCATCTTCAGGGGGAAATCTCAAACTAACGGAGGCTTTTAATCTTGAAGTTCTTAGCACAGCTATCGTTAGTGCAACAGTGAAGTGTAATCATTCTGGAGAAATCGCTGGCATGACAAGATTGTATGAAAATATGGAGAAAGCAGATGATGATTTTGAAGCTACATCACCTCCTGGACCGGGCTCTGGTCCTGGCCCGAGTAGTTTTTCAAGATTGATATCTGGAGCTTTTCCTCAACCACCACAGCCCAAAAAAGAATCTTTTGGATCGATATTACTCAATAAGTTTGTTCGTCTGCTTCAAAAGTTTGTTTTCAGTGCAGAGAAGGGTGGTGATGTAGATAAGTCTTCGTTCAGAGAAACTTGTTCTCAGGCAGCTGCACTGGTTCTATCAACTCTGGTAAATATTCAAGCATATTTTGAAATCCAATGTGATACCTAGGGGTGGTAAGATGGGTGGATCTGTTGGTTTGTGTCATAGGTCCAAATTCAAAATGGATTGGGATTGAAACATGCATATTTAGTATAGCCATATAGGTCAAATCAGGTTGGGTTGACCTTCAAACACTTTTTTGTCTATAATAGATGATAAATATGTTGGTAATGATTCAAAAATTACAGCTATAATCTAAAAGCCAATTGTTGCAACAACCTGAGGGACTTTTCTGAATACAACACATAAAACCTTGGACTTTATTTTTTACTTGATTATTTTTCTGGACTTCTAAAACTGAACGAAAGGTCCTCTCTAATGTTTAGGGACTAAACTATACAAAAGTGAAGTATTTATGTTATTTATAAGAAGTCAAAAGGATCTACTCTAATCATGCAAAAGAAGGACTTAAAATTATAATCTAGAGACTTTTTACCCTTTGTATGCAAGTTCATTTAAAAGTCCACAGTTTTTTTTTTGACAATTACCTTAATCTAAACCTTCAAGTAAAACAATTTAGGAGGTTGCATAAAAAAGATGACTTACCCATTTGAGATAAATCACAACATTGACCCATCCTTTGCCGAAGAATTTATGGCATGAAAATTTTCAGGATTCAGATTCAAAAACCAATGTAGAGAGCTTTTCCCAACTTTTGCGGCTTCTTTGCTGGTGTCCTGCTTACATTTCTACAATTGATGCAATGGAAACTGGTATATTCATCTGGACATGGTTAGTTTCAGCTGCACCTCAACTGGGCCCTGTAGTCCTTGCAGAGCTTGTTGATGCATGGTTATGGACCATTGATACAAAACGAGGTCTCTTTGCATCTGACACGAGGTATTCAGGACCTGCTGCCAAGTTAAGGCCCCACCTTTCACCTGGTGAACCACAACCACCCCCTGAAAAGGACCCTGTTCAACAAATTCAAGCACATAAGCTATGGATTGGATTTTTTATTGATCGTTTTGAGGTGAAAATTCTTCTTGTAGCTTTTTTAAACTTTAGTACACTGCATGTGATTTTTATTCTTTTATGGTTTCAGACTCATAATTGGAATCTTGTATAGTATGAAGGAGAAATGGAAACAAGCAGAGAAAATGCATATTGACCTTTTTATTACATTTCACACAGCAGAGATAGAAATGTATTTTATTAAATCAAACTGATGTATATGTCGAATTTCACCTACCTATCACCGAGATAGAAGTATATTTTTAATATAAATTAAATCATGATTCTCACATCCTATTTGGTAAAATTATAGTTATTCACCACACAATGACTTGTTTATATAGATCAAAATGAGTTCCTAGTTTCAGTAAAGTTCTGTATAGTTCAAATCGTGTGATCATCAATAACTGACCTTAATCATATGATAATATTACCTTTCACTGGTGTTGTTATCATGCTACAAACTGTAACTTGATTTACCTATTGTTTTTTTATCTGATATGTGATGCTTTGACAGGTTGTACAACATGATAGTATAGTACAGTTATTGCTTCTTGGAAGGATGTTACAGGCAACTACAAAACTTCCATGGAGATTTTCACGCCACCCAGCCGCTACTGGTACTTTTTTCACAGTCATGCTGTTTGGACTTAAGTTCTGCTCATGCCAATATCGCGGGAGCTTACAAAAAGTTAGATTGGGACTTCAGCTACTGGAAGATGGGATCTATCGGTATTGAAATATTAAATTCAACATATTATTGATAAATTGTTTTCATATTAACTGGTAATTTTTGACTTCACTGAAATACTACAGGGCCTCACTATGCTGGTTTGCCCAAGAACCTGAATGGTTTGAAGCTAATCAGGGGAATTTTGCACAAAGTGAAGCTCAGTCTGTGTCTTCCTTTGTCCTGTTTCTCCAAAATCAGCAAAATGATCCACGAAGTGGGGAAAGTGGAAACTCTTTGTTTCATATGGTAAAATAGTGATATATTTCATACAAAAGTTGTTTTTGCTTTTAATATTAATCTGCCAATCTACTTAGAAGGATCAGTCTCACCCTGTTTGGGGACAATTGGAGAATTATGCTATTGATCGAGAGAAGAGGAAACAGTTACTTTTAATGTTATGCCAGCATGAAGCTGATAGGCTTGAAGTTTGGGCACAACCTGTTAACTCCAAGTAAATGCACGAACATCAGTTTTGTAAAATGTTATTTTTGTATTTTATTGATCGTTTACTACTTGTTCTCATTGGTCGTAGAGAAAGCACGAATTCTAGGTCGAGAATTAGCTCAGAGAAATGGGTTGAGTACGCAAGAACTGCATTTGCTGTTGATCCTCGGATTGCTTTCTCTTTAGGTGCTAGATTTCCAACAAATCCTTATATAAAGGCAGAAATTTCACAGTTGGTTCAGGTCACCTATGTCTGTTAATGGTTAGGATATTAAAAAAACTCTTCACTTTGTCTGATAATTACATTCTTATTTCTGTCACAGTGGCATATCCTGGAGATCCGTGACATACCTGAAGCTTTACCATATTTTGTTACCCCTAAGGCAGTTGATGAAAATTCTCCCCTTTTGCAACAATTACCATATTGGGCTGCTTGTTCAATTACACAAGCTCTAGAGTTTTTTACTCCAGCATATAAGGGCCACCCACGTGTTATGGCTTATATTTTGAGAGTATTGGAGTCTTACCCTCCCTCCAAAGTAACCTTTTTCATGCCTCAACTCATTCAAGCTTTGAGGTACGATGATGAGGTGGGTATAGCTGACCAAAATGACCATTGACTGCATGACAGTGGCTCTTTGTTTAACACAATTTTACATAAATTACTACGGCCTGAATTTGCAGATGTTGATTGAAGGGTACTTGCTTAGAGCCGCCCAAAGGAGTGACGTGTTTGCTCATATTCTTATCTGGCAGTTACAGGTCATCAAATTATTTATCTGATTTAAAATGTATTATAGTAAAAAGAAAGTTAATTTACTTTTGTAAGGCAATTGGAGTTTTTGTTGATATCAGGGTGAGACTTGTGCACCGGAGCAAAGTAAAGAAGCATTGTCAGCAAAGGTATTGCCTGTTATCCGTTCTTTTACTTTGTGATTTTAAATATATACATGATTACCATTTTGCCCCCCTTCAGACTCAAGCATTTCTAGCTCTGCTGCCAGTTGTTAGAGAACACATTATTGATGGTTTTGGTCCCGAGGCTCGTGACGTGTTTCGCAGAGAATTTGATTTCTTTGAAAAAGTTACATCTATATCAGGTGTTCTGTATCCACTTCCAAAAGAAGAAAGGAGAGATGGTATTAGGAGGTATCTTTCTGTTATTTGAATATAGAGTAAACTTTATGGTCATTACTATGTTAACATTTTTCATTAATTTTATTATTGATATGGTACAGGGAGTTGGAAAAAATTCAGTTGGATGGAGATGACCTTTATCTACCTACAGCTCCTAATAAACTTGTCAAGGGTATTCAGGTAAATAGTGGGATTCCCTTGCAGTCGGCAGCAAAAGTCCCGATTATGATCACATTCGATGTGGCGGATAAAGATGGGGACCCCAATGATATAAAACCCCAAGCTTGTATTTTCAAGGCAAGTAGTATTACTCTTGTGGATTCAAAGTGTAAATTCTACGCCTATCTAAAAAAAGCATGTTCATATGATGTAATAGATTCTGAATCTAAAAAGTGACATGATTATATTCTTGATGTATAAACCAATTAATGTCTATTGGTAGTTACCGTATTACAAAGTTACCAGCACTGTCATTTATCTCAAGATTCACCTAGAATCTCTAAATAAAAATATAATAAAGAAACTATAACAGATTTGTATTCCCTCATAGAACATGGTCAGGTTAAATGAGCTTGTTTATGCAGGTTGGAGACGACTGTAGGCAAGATGTACTTGCTTTACAAGTAATTTCACTTCTAAAAGACATATTTGATGCAGTTGGACTCAATCTTTATTTATATCCTTATGGAGTGCTTCCAACTGATCCAGAAAGAGGAATAATTGAGGTCATAAATATGTCATACGTTGCCTCTGTTTTAGCCTTTTTTTCATTAAGTTTCACACTTCATTTTGCAAATGCTATACAATTACATCCAAACAGATGTGTATCACAATGATCAATTCTATACATTGTTTTATCGTTTTAGGATCTTAAAGCAATGTTGTACTTGTATGCTGGCAGGTCGTGCCTAATTCGCGCAGCAGAAGCCAGATGGGTGAAACAACCGATGGTGGTTTGTATGAAATATTTCAACAGGATTTTGGGCCAGTTGGTTCACCAGGTTTTGAAGCTGCTCGTGAGAATTTCATTGTAAGCAGTGCTGGTTATGCTGTTGCCAGCCTGTTGCTTCAGCCAAAAGATAGGCATAATGGAAATCTTTTATTTGACAAGTAAGCTCAATTATGTTAGAAGTTTAATCTTTATTCAACCGTTGCATGATTTTGAACAACGAAGCAAGTGGTAACATGAAATTTGTTGAGGGTGCAGTGTTGGGAGGCTTGTCCACATTGACTTTGGGTTCATTTTTGAGATATCACCTGGCGGGAACATGCGGTTTGAAAATGCTCACTTCAAGCTGAGTCATGAGATGACTCAGTTACTTGATCCATCTGGTGCCATGAAAAGTGACACGTGGCATTTATTTGAAAGGTAAGACTTTACAAGTTTGTGAATTTACTACTCAACAGTATGCCATTTAGAAATTAGAACCCAATGTTGAAAATCTGGTGCTCCCTCTGTCCCAAAATAAATGCATGTTCTTACTACGCTCTCAAGCTTTTGACGTGTTTGGCCCATTTTTATTTTAGCTTTAGTTTTTCAAACTTGGCCCATTATGGGCAATATATATCCAAATCAACTCATTTACTTGTAATTTAGTCAAGATATGACACCTCTAGTATATCTATTAGTCGATTATCTTAAATATTATTTTCTGGTAAGGACAATAGAGAAATCTTCTATTGTAACAATTACTATTTACTAGTGGCTATAAAATAAATATTGATTAAAAATTGAAAGGTTATCCTAGAGGAACTGATTTCTTTGGTATAATATAAAAGTTGATTTTTTGGCGTAAAATAAAAGTTGCGTTTTTTGTTTCAACTATTTTGGGACAACGTGGTGCCAACTTTGATGTAATTGTACATTTCTTACACCAGCAGCTTCTCACGAGTTATTATCCGAGGTTATAATTAATGTAGTTGTTCATCAGTTTGTGTGTTAAGGGGTACCTTCTTGCTCGCCGGCATATGAATGGGATTGTAAACACGGTGTTAATGATGGTAGAAAGCGGATTACCATGTTTTAGCAGAGGAGATCCAATTGGTAACTTAAGAAAGAGATTCCGTCCAGAGATGAGTGAAAGAGAAGCAGCAAATCACATGATCCACGTATGTGCGGATGCCTATAACAAATGGACTACTGCTGGCTATGATCTAATTCAGTATCTACAACAGGGTATCGAAAAATAAACCTCCTAGTATAATTCTTCAAGGGAATTTTAGACATTTAACGTTAATTCGATCACTACTGTTGATGACTAAAGTGTATGTTACAAGTTTAGTGAGTTAATGCCTGAATCTGGATACTAGTAACTTTGAAACTCATTTATTGGTTCAACTATTAGACTTGCCATAGTTCATTTTGGATTATTCTTTGAGAATTATATAATGCAATCGAATAACCGATTATGTTAACCAAGAACTTTTCACTGATGTCACACTTAAAAAATATTTGATAAATCAGTGTCACTTGAGTGTCAGACACGTAAATAATATATATTTCTTAACATTGTTACGTAACAGCGAGTAATGATTACGTGGGGCTGCTTGTGGACGTGATGGTTTTTTGTTTGGATATATTTGTGAAGTTGTGACTTCCTATCTGTTAATGGTGTCAAATACATTGTCCAGTCAATTCCTCATCAAATACAGTCAACAAGTCATGAACCAATGCTTTAATGAACATATAAATAATATGTGACCCATGTTGTGGACACATATGGTTGCCTTTTAGTTTTTCCACCTTAGAGTTGGACTGTTTTGGTGCCGGTCTTGATCGGTTATGTATATTATAAATATATGTTTTTGTCTATTTGTTTAAATAAAAGAAAATTGCAAAAATAAATCTTGTGGTTTGGTTAGATTACACGTTTGGTCCCTAGGATTGAAAAATTACAAAGATAATCTAAAGTTTTGTGAGATGTTGCACAAATAATCTCCACCATTAAATGATTGTTAGTTTTTAGGGTTAAGTTTGGGTACATTTTTCATTTTACATCCTCTTTTATTTACTTTTAAAAATACTGTAGAGGTCCAAGCTTGTAACTCTTTCTCGTAGATGTGTTCACGGTCCAGTTTTCACGGTCTGTTACTAATGGTTTGGTTTCATGATTTGGGTCGGAATGTAAGATCTTAACAATAGAAATACAAACCACATGTTAACGCAACTCTAAGAAAAGCAAACGGTAGCTGAAAATGACGTGTGTGATGAGCTTGAACTATAATAAGAAACTCACCATAATAGTTTATAGAGTGAATTGTTGTTTTTCTCTCTCTGGTCAGGTCATGTTTGTCATTTTCATCTAAAAAGGTTTTTCTTGCATTTGGCTTCTCAAGGTTGAAAATGTTGTCATTTTCATCCAAAAACATAAATTTTGTTCAATGAAATATTAGCAACACGTAAATATAAATTAGGATTTTGTTTTTATATGAAAACTTTACATAAGTACCCTTTAACAATGAATATTTAACATTATAAAATAATAAAACTGTTACTTTTAAAAGAAAATGACAATTTTTCAAACCTTAGAGCCCAATACAAAAAAAAATATTTTTAAATAAAAATAAAAAAAATATGAGCAAACCTCAATAAGATAAATTTCAATTTACTCTAGTTCATATTTACTCAATTATGATGCACTAAAATAGTAAAATATTTAAAGGGTGCAAGTGCTGCACAGGGTGGAAGTTGCAATGTCTATCCATATTTTACATGTATAGATCGACTTAACCAGATTCTAATATTTTTTCAAACTTCACAATTCAACATGTATTTTAAACAAGTAAATGTACGTGAAACATGTGTAAAATTATATATTTTGTTGGAGTGAATGCATGAGCATTACGATGTAATATACAATATTATAAAATATGAAATATGTTTATCCAATGGTCCTGTCCAGTTTATGCGACTTAACCTTAAAAGTTAACAACCATTTAATGGTGGTTACTATTCATGCAACATCTCATAAAACTTTAAACTATTTTTGTAATTATTAAATCACACGATCAAACATACAATCTGACCAAATCACAATGATTATTATTTCAAATTTCACTTTAAATAATTAAGTTAGTTTCTGTTTAGCTATAAATATAGTCATTATTAGAATCATGAGAAAAATATAAAACTGTAAATGTTTGAAACAATTTTATTTTATGAGTAAGCTTTATCAAAACGAACATTAACATCATGTCATCATTATGTGTAGCAAAACTTAGATCCTAATATAAAAACTTAAAATTTTATCATGTTATGTAACAAAAGAAATGGTAACCGATGTTTTATTTTAAATGTAGCAACCTTTGCTGAGTGCACTAGACAATCAAAAACTAAAAATTACATATATTTTATATCTTATAACAATTTTATATATTTAACAGATTTGACCAACTTGAACATTATCACATACACACAACCATCACCGGCCACTGTTTACTTTGCTGCTCACCACCTCTACCATCTCATAAAAACACATTGTGCAATGGTATATCTGAACACACAAGCACACACCCCCGAATATAGAGGAATTTTAGTTTAACACATAATAGCTATCTTCAAATTAAAGGATTGCATGTTGTGCATTCTAGTCATGTACGAAGGTACATAATGTGATAATACTATTGGAAAAAACTCATATATTTACAAAATACGTCATAAACAATACATTTTGATGTAGATAAACCAAATTATAATGTCATTTCGTATCATTGTGTGGGTGTAGAACTTGTAATTTTCTAAGCTTTCGCTCTCCCTCTATTGTGGCGTTTGGTATATGTGTGGGGAAAAGGGGACTTAAACATGTGGTAGACAATTTTCATATACTTTGTAGTTGCACACATATGAAAAAAGTGAGTGTATTACAATCCAATATGTGTACGTTTTTTCTTTCCATCACAATCTATCCACAAGAGGTCACATTTCATTAAACTAAAACATAAATATAATAATAATTTCAGAGTAAATGAAACTTTAAATTTTAAGAAGCATATATTATTTATATTTAGTTACCAAAATATTTTGTGCCACTATATGCTTATAATTTTTTTTTTACTTTTTTTCTCCAAAATTGTTATTATCATATATAAACATTACTATAATTTTTTTATACCTTTTATTTTTGTTGTTATTAGTATTATAATGGTTGCTGCTGCTAGACCTACTTATTTTTAAATTGGTTAGCCATAACAAAAAGAAAAGCTAAATGCCTTAAATAAAAATTAGGTGTTCGTTTAATACCTTATGTGTAACATAACCTAAAAAACTAGTATGCATAACAATTAATATGATAACTGATATGGAATGTCACATGAGTCGGATATATTTAGTTATCAGCAAAAAGAAAAAAAAAATACTACATATAACGAATAAAAATTAAAACATAATTTCTTGTGATCAATGGTGTAGTTTTGATTTTTATTGAATGAGGTGTTAATTATGTTTATTTTGGTATGCTTGTATTGTTGCTAAATTCTTATTAGCATATTGATAAAAAAAGGTTTTGTTGGCATTTTAAAAAAGACACAAGTTTTATATCTTTTATTACAATTTGTGATGTAACCTTTTGTTTTTAAGATGCTGGGCCGTTTTTTAAGGGTGTGTAGGGTGAACGATCGTATATATCTCATGTTCTAGTGGAAACCTAAAGTTTTTCCTCCTTTTAGATACTGTAAGTAGATTAACATATATAAAAAGAATTATTTGTTTTACATATATTATAGTAGGCCCAATAATTAAATTTTGTTGGGAGGTCTCCTCACTCAATATTTTTGTATTTACATGTTCTAGATGTGATCATTCTTAATACTCGCGCATGACACTTGAAATATTAGAGATTTAGGACATTTTAAAACTTCAAAATAAATCTCATAGATGTATTTAAAAGTATAATTATAATTTCATTTATTCACCTATAATAAATGGTTCACGTAGGGCTTCAAAAAACACTAGACCGATATTAAATGATTACTTAAATAAAATTTGGTTCAACCCACACCATAATACTCTAAGGAGATACCTTGATGGTAGATACTATACTTTATAGTTAAATGGTTGTGGATTGGAATCATGTAAGTGTACAAGTTTAGGTATTATTTTTCTTGAAATAGAAGTAAAAGTAGAATTATGCACACGTCACCACCACACATAACATTTTACATATAAAAAAAGGCACAAGTTTCATATCTATATGTTATATAGAATTTATTACTTGTTTTTATATGTTGCATACGCATATGATATTTAAGTGACACAAATTCACCGAACATTTTTAAAGTAATACTATTAAAAAGAATTTTGAATCTGTATATCTATCAAATACAATAACATGACAACATAACTAACCGATACGAAACCCCTTTCATATGTTTCTTTACTTTTGTGTAAACCTTTGTCTTCGTTTCTAAACCAAGTTGTCATAAATTTGATAACCTTCGTAGTCATATTACTATATTTTTAAGTGTCTTTCACTTTCTTCTTTGAATAATTGTGAGGTTCCCTTTGAGAGTATCTTTATTTACAATGAAGACAAACACATGCATAAAAATGAGCATTTCATTGTCATAACTTTGGGTCCAATTATCTTTCTAAAGTGAGGGACTCCCCACATGATCATTAGTTTCATTATACATGCCTAAATAAACATGTGGCACATGAATATGTGGCTTTAAATACTTTGTAACAAAATAATTTATAAATCTTATTCTTACAATTATGAACATGTGATTCATCTCTAAACGAGTGTTGGGAATGTTAAAGTTTAAATGAAGGTATGAATGTCGTCGTTTGAAGTTGAGATTAACATGAATGACTATATCGGCTAACATAAAAAGTGTTAGTCATAATGTAAAAATGGTGTGATAATTCGTATCTAGGTTTACCAAAGTCATAATGTATACCAAGTAATAACTTGTATTTGTTTTTGCCTTTTGAAGCATGGTTCTATCTTGTATGGTTTGCCAGTTCCCCAATAGCCTTTTAATGAAATCTTTTTAAAGTTGTCGTTGAAAAAAGTGTTAATTAGTCGTGCAAAGATGCTGGTTTTGTTTAACTTAAGGGTCTTTTTTATTTTATTTTTTACTTAAGGGTCTAGTTTACACGAGGTAATCTGATTAGTTATATTCATCTGAATTTAAATATATACTAACTGAAGTTAAGAGAAATAAAATAATAAAACCAACCATCCAATTCTCTTAAAGAAAAGGACCATAAGAATTTGTGGTTAATTTGTTTGTTTTATAAATAATAATGTATTAGTTATTATTATAGTTAATTAAATTTGAACTATATAAATAAACATAAACAAAACAAAGAAATTGATATAAACGCGTATATAAATGTTGATAAACCCATATGAAGTAATAATTTATATATGCCAAATTGGTCGAATTTTAATAATCCAAACTATTACTCATTCGCCGATAATAATCCATACTATTGATTTGACCGTTAACAATCTATACTATCACTAATGACTTTGTCACTAAACTCAACCCACCATTATCAAATGCAAATGATGACCAAACAATTTTTGACCACTTTTCACCGAGTCATATGTTCTAAGTGCGTCAAATCACTAAGTAAGGTGTTTAAGTATTTGAAGTTTGAATCTAACTTTTATCGGTTTGTCTTTAATCCTAAAGGTTACATATCCGAGTTTACTGTGAGTTATGTATTTTTCTACTAAAACACTGTGAGTAAAAATAACAAAAACTAAAAATATAAAGTGATATAACCATTCTTGGTTTAAGACGACTACTATTACATCAACATTATCATTTCTTATAAAGTACACAACACAAATTCTCCCCTAAAAGTAAAAGACCGAAATACCCTTCATAAACCACCATAATTACATACATATATATATTTTTCCCGCCATATTTGAAACCTAAACTTTAACTTAATTTTGGGCCTTATTATTTGCTACCATTTCAGCCTCTTTCTTCCTATCCAATTCTGCTTGTGTTGATCTCCACTTGAAAAATGTCCCAAACACTTGCTCCACCTCTTCAAGGTTTTTACCTTGTGTCTCCGGGAACAAAGTGTAAAAGAACACACACCCAACCGCCGCGACACCGGTGAACAAAAAGAACGCCCCCCCGATTGAAATCGCCTTGAATAAGGAGATAAATGTCATCGAAATCACCCCGCTCGTGATCCTATTCACCGCCACCCCCATGCTACACCCTTGTGCTCGTAGCCTTAACGGAAAGATCTCCGAGCTGTACACCCACGTGATCGGGCCCATCCCGATTGAAAAAAACGCCACGTAGGATAGGACCGTGGCGATGCACAAAGCTATAGCCCATGTGATCTTGTGATCGGAGTGGTCGATGATGGTTAGCGCGATACCGAGTGACATTAACGATACGATCATCCCGACTATACTGGATAATAACAGCGGTCGACGCCCGATTTTGTCTAGGAGAAATGTGGCGATGAGGATAGTGGTGGTTTTCACGAATCCAACGGCTATGGTTGCTAGTAGTTGCGGGGTCGTGTCAACTATCCCCGCCTTTTCAAAGATTCTCGGGCTGTATAACACGACTGCGTCTATTCCACTCGCTTGTTGGAAGAAATGGATGCCTAGGGCCGCCATCAGGATGTGGCGGACCGTGGGCGTAGGATGGATGAACAACTCCTTCCATACGCCCTCACCGTGACTTTGTCTAGTCACTTGAACAATATCATCGTGACAATCTTCGGGGATGCCAGCTGCTTCCTTGATGTCAGCTAACCGAAGTTTGGATTCTTCCAAACTATCGGAAGTTTTATCAAGGACGACTTTGGCTTCACCTAGTCGACCTTGCATTACGAGCCAACGAGGTGACTCGGGCATGCCTAAGACACCCACGGCTAAGATTACTGAAGGGATGGCTCCGATTCCTAGCATGAGGCGCCATCCTAAGTGAAGTGGAAGCTTTGAGAAGGCGTAATTTGATACGTACCCAAACATGATTCCTATAAAAATAAATAAATTCATCAGAATGCATGAAAATTTATAATCGCAAAAACATGTTTAATAATAAATAGAGTTCAGTTCCGTTTTCCTCCTTAAGTTTTGACCAGAAAAAACTATTTTTCTTCAAAAGATTAAAACATTAATTTACCTTCAAAAATTTCATAACTTGTTTCAATTTCAGTTCAAAAATTTCGTTACTTATTTCAATTTAAATCCAAAAATAGTGAAGCTTTTGGATTAAGTTGATGTTGCTAATGTTTTGAATGAAAATAATTACTTTTGTTAAATTTAAAAAGAAAAATTGAAATTAACTCTAATAGATAATACAATAACACTTATTACTTCAGAAATTATCATTACTAGTTTACTACTATTAAAAATGAGTTGTATGAACACAAAAGTACACTGTTCAAAGTAGTTTGTTAGAAAAAAATTTTACACTATTCTATTACTATATTATAAATACTTCAAAACATATTTTATTTTTTATAGCATGTAAACGATATTCTTTTATACAATTAAGAATACACCACTGTTACGTATTTATTTTTAGTTATGTTCCAATATAAGTTTTCTACTAAACAGATCCGGTCAAATATAATATAATATAATATAACTTTTAATTTTCTTTTATAACTTTTGATATCATTACAACTTATTTATTCAATTATAACTTTTAATATATAACATTTTATAAAATTTCAAATATACCATCTCGACATTCATATTTTTAACTACGTCTCGATATAAATTGTATCGTAACAAGCTCTTCACTTGCAAAAAGATAGACCTACCGGCGTTAATGAAAACCTCCGGGAAGGAGGTGAGAAACCCCCTTGCCGACGCCGGTGACACCTCCGCGGTGTACACGGGCGCGATCATAAGCGCGTATCCGACACCGATGCCGGCGACAAACCGACCGACCATGAGAAACGCGTAATTAGTAGCGAGCCCCATCAAGATTGCTCCGAGGAAGAAGATACCTCCGGCCAACACAATGGTGTACCTCCGGCCAATCCAGTCGGAAGTTCTGCCGGCGGCAGCTGATCCCACCAACGAATACAAGTTCAAAATTCCGACGAGTATCTCGATTTGATTGTCACTACACTCAAGATCTTCTTGGATGAATTTTTGAGCCCCACTCATCACACCGATATCTGTAACAAATAAATATTATTTTCTATACATTATAGCAGCTGTAACAAATATAGTTTTTGAAAGGCGTTTATAACTACCCAGTATTGAAATTAGATTTTTTAAGACGATATGTTAACCGTGCATATTAATTTTAGGTTAGGTTTGGGATTGTTTATTTTGATTGAAAAAGATTTTTTGTCAAAAAGATTTATTAATTTATGAATTTTCAAAAGTAGTTTTTAAAAAAGTGTTTGGATTAACTTATAAAATAAAATGTTATCAAATGAATAAAAAAACATAATTTTAAAAATGATAGAAGTTCATAGAAGGTAATAGAAAGGTATAATAGAAAATTGGATCAAAAGAAGTTTTCAAAAGTCAATAAGCAACTTCCTTCTTATTTTTCAAAACCTTTTTTTTATCCTATGTAAAAAATCAGTTTGAAAAGTACTTTTGGGTTTGACAAACATTTTTTTTAACTTATTAAGCAATCCCAAACATACACTTAATGTTTCAAGTCCGACTCATCTAAAAATAATATTAAAAAGGAAAACTACAGTTGTAGGAAAACTTTATTGAGTAAGGTTTTAACTTTGAACCCGCCCATCACATCGGTATCTGTGTTATTGTCTATGTGATATAAGTTATTGATAGTTTAATAACAACGTGTTTTTCAAAGACAAATTTGGGAATAATAACATTTAAAAATGTCCGTAAGTGTGTTGTCGCTCGTCAAATAATGATTTTCAAGAATTAATTAAATAATATATTGTTACCGAATATAAGGTTTTAATAGTTAAAGTGGTTATTGTGATAAAAAAAAAAGAATTGTTTGTCGAGAGACGTTTTACAACACGTAAATTCTCTAAGTCCTAACTTTCGTTTCATGCTAAAAACACTTATAACGGTTCTTTATTAAAGAGTTATGTTTTATCAAGGTTTTTTTTTCAAAATAATGCAAGGTAAATTAGGGTCAATGTTGATGTACTACACGTAAAAAACGAGTATGACAAGCATAAAAACAAATCTTTCGGGTGATTTGACACTGGGTCTTTCTACATAGCTAGGTCCAGGTGACGCACCGTCCAGACAAAACGTCAGGATACAATATTTTTGGGATTTTCAAGACATTTATCATCACTTTAAAAACAAACATAAATAAGAAGAGGGAAGCGGGTTACCGTAACCAAGCAAGATAGATGTCATGGAAGCCAATATGGCACAAGCGAAAGCGTACTTGTTCCTCTTTGGTGCTTTTGGTGGATGGAAGTCCGTGATGAACTGATCATTGGACTTACCAGAAACACCATTCTCTTCATATTTCCGGTCGGCCATGGTGGTATCGTGGCGGCGGAAGAGAGAGAAGTGAGGAGAGAGTTTTTTTTCTTTTTTAGTTACAAGACATGAAACAGTATAACATTAGTTACTTGTTTCTTGATGAGTAAAGTTAAAGATAAATGTTGAATGGTATATATAGAGTTTGGAAAATGGAATACATCCAATATTGGACAGCACATATGGGGCTACCCAACCCATAAGTCAAATGGTCAACGGCTCTTCATCTTTGCCACTTGAGCTCAATGATAGCCTCAATAATCAATATATTATTATGGCTAACCCATGTGCACGTGATTTGATTACTGATTGGGGTTTACTTATAATATAATTTTAAGATTTAAATATCATCGTCTTCTAAGACGTTACACATTTAGATTGAACATTTGAACATAATATAATGCAAAAAACTTAAGCGATAATTAAATATATAACTCTTTAAAACTAGATAAACTTTTTAAAACTATTTTCATCATTTCAAAATAAATATTATTTTCCGAACAATAGTTCTTTTGTTTAATTTTATACACCACTAAACTTCCACATAATCTTGTATTTATTAGGATTTAAACACACATCACTTTCTAGGTGGCAAACACCATATCACTAGATCATAGGTTTTTATAATAGTTATTACTAGAGTAAATTATACCAATGATCTCTCTATGGTAAAATCAAAATTTTATTGTAGTTTGATGGTTTCAAAGTTTGTTGACAATTAATATTTAACGCTATTAGACTTTATAAACATGATAAAAATATTGCAAAAGGGGGGAGTTGAAGCTGGAATTGGAGTTGCCAATGAGGGAATTTGAGTTGATGATTCCATAGCTACGAATTAGAAGTGATGGTATAATTGTGAAAATCAAAGTGTCATATTGATATCTGCTTATCCAGTTGGCCATCCATCAGTGATAAAGACGAGGATGATCATGGAAGGAAGATGAGAAAGAATGTGAGTAGTAGTCGGCAATAGGGGTGTTTAAACTACCCGTATCCGAAACCGAATAAGAAATGTTCAATATATCCGAATATGAAATATCCGAAATTTCGGATATCCGGATCCAAAATTTCGGATTTTTGGATTCGGATAGTATTTTTGAGGATTTTCGGATATCAGTATTATCCAAAATATTTTTATAATAAAATTAAATGATAAATATTAATTAGAAATTTCGGGTATTTCGGATATATTTATATATATTTATAAAAACTTTGGATATCAGAAAACCTTTTAATAAAATATATTAAAGTTTTATAATAATTATTAAATAATACATATTTCTTAAAGAATTCGGATATTCGTTTGGATATCCGAATTCCAAATATCCGAAATTTCGGATTCTAATTCGGATAGTGTGACAAAAAAATAAAATTCGAGGAAGATAAAAGGGGAAAGATTTGGGAGTTTATACTTTAATTTTTTTTCAACTTTTAAATACAACGGTATATTTATCATGTTTAATGACTAAATATCTTACTATTAAGTGTACAATGAAGGTCTTGAATGTAACTTGAAAAAAAAATTTGAAATATGACCTTACCATAATTACTATAATTTACTAATATATATGATATTACTATATTTAAAACACTAATTTAAAAACTCGTGTACTACACGAATCGAATGAAAAATATTAATTGATAATGAGCAAATAATATTTAGAAATTGGAAATGTTTTTTAAAATAAGATATGACTGAAATTACGTAAAATTAACTTCCTTAAGTATTAAAAAAAATAAAAATATTTTTTAAAACTTTCATCTCTAGAAATTTTTTGTTTAAAAAATTATTTTCCTAAAACTTTTACTTTTAATTTTTTTTAAACAAGGTCATTAAAAAAAGATCTTTCAATTAAAAGACTTATACTTCATAAGATTTCCTTACTTTAAAAAAATTATGTTTTTAATGAAAAGAAACATAATTTTTATTTATTAAAAGGGTAGAGTTATTGTAAAAAGCGAGAAAAAACTAAAAAGGTTGAGAATGATTAATATCCATTAGATCTTAAATCCAAGGTTAAGAAAATTCAATGACATAATGGTAAATAATTATAACTTTAAATGGTTGTTTAAGATAAACACGAAAGTAAGATATAGTCTTAATCACATTTACAAGTTCTACTTTTTTATAAAAGGTTTATAACTTTTATATACAATATTATTTTTTTTTAAAATTACACCATAAAAACAAACGTTTTTTAATCTTTAAAACACCTAAAATTTTGATGCATAAAAAACGAAGTTCTTTTTCATGAAATTTCATGGTATTGTGTTATATTCATCAGCTCATTATGTAATATTCATGTGTAGGTCATTATGTAATAATATAAGATTATTGTGGCTAATATTGACCATTTTGTTATGCATTATGTTTTTTAAAAATGATGAATTTCAAATAACAGTGTTAAAATGTAATTTTTTTACGTTTTCAGTTTATTAATCTAATCGTGATCAGGTAAGTGTGTAATCCTCATCAAGCAACTGATTATATCTATTGCTCATCATCAAGTCTAGTGCTAATCATTGTGTTACCATTGTGTCTAATGTTAACCATTGTGTTTTTTAAAATGGTGATTTTCAAATAACACAATTCTAAAAATGTAATTTTTTTTTACGTTTTTTCCAATTTATTGTGTAATCCTGATCAGATCACTGTTAATCTTTGTCAATCAACTCATTGTGTTTATTGTTAATTATCTAGTCTAGTGTTGGTTATTATATTACCCATTGTGTCTAATGTTGACTATTGTGTTATGCATTATGTTTTTTAAAATTATGATTCTCAAATAATATAATGCTAAAAATGTATTTTTTATATTTTTCAATTCATTATGTAAATCTAATTATGTCACTTTGTAATTCTCATCAAAGAAGCCTGTCTATTGCTAATAATCGAGTCTAGTGTTGGTTATTGTGTTACCCATTATGTCTATTGCTGATCATTGTGTTATGCATTGTGTTTACCCATACAAGATAAAGAACACCTTGAGTGGTATTAAACGGGCTCATGAGCTCATACAATAAACCCTAATATCTAATATTTAATCTTTTTAATTTAATAAAAGAGTAACTATGAAGGACACGTGATAAATCCACATTGTTTCTTACCAAAGTTTTCCCACGTGTCTCTCCTGTTAAATAATTACACTAAAAACTAATGATATTATTTAACTCTTTTTTAGATTAAATAATAGTTTTTTTAGCAAATTAAGGTTGAGATATTTTTATTAATGTTATTTCTAGAGAAGCAAATTTTTATAAAATAAGAAATTTTCCTAAAACATCAAACTTTTATAAAAATTTAAATTATTTTAAAGTTCGTGTTTTCAAAAAGTAAATTTTGTATAAACAAAAAATAATTAAAATTAGAAGTTAAAATAAGAAAATTTTAAAAAATAACATTTTTTAAAACAGTTTATTTTGGAACAAATTGTTTAATTTATTTTTTGGTAAAAACAAATAATAAAGTTTAAATGAAAGTTTAAATAGTTGATATAATTGTTTTCTTACTTATAATCTTTGATTATACTTAATTTCAATCATATCTTATTTAAAATATTATTTATAATTATTAATAATTTTTTAATTTTTATTTATTCAGATCGTGTAATACATAAGTTTACTAAATATAGTACATTAATAAAACAAAGAAAAAGATTACACTTAGCAATCAAACCACGACACTTGGTGCATATATCTAAACAAGTGGCAAGAGGTGAGTAGTAGCCTTTACCCAAGCATGAAGTAATTTAGGAGTAGAAGTTGGATAGATTTGCCGTAAAAAAAGAGTAATAGCCTATAATTAAATAAAAAAAGATGAGTATTAGTTTTAGTATGTATAATAATTAATAGGTTTAGTATCTTTTCTGGTTTATTTATCAAACACTCTATTAGAAATGAAAATTATCTTTTAAACCATTATATAAACTAAACACTAGGTAACAGTAACTCGTTTATCAAACAATTATATTATATGAAAACACACCAAGTAATTATTTATTTAATATAACTTTTATATAAAATATGTTGTTCATAACTAGCTTTTTAGGAGTAACGCAGGCAAAGAGGTTTAATCAAAATTCATTTTCAGACATAATTAAATAAAGTGTTCTATCATTCAACATACATTTTTTTAACAATAAAATGAATGATAGAACAATTTATTATACAATAAAACAAACCTCTCATGTGAGTGACGATCGCCATAAATCAAAGAAATCTAAAGATGTATTATGAATTTGGTGTTGATCATGGCGTCGTGCACTTATGGATGTGGTGCTGATCATGATGTGTGGTTACACGAGATCACACCCAAGTTTTGATCATCAGCGGCGTTTAAGTATATTTTAAAAGGGTACCTACCTATTATGGTTTTCACCAGTCGGATTCACGACTGAAAGTAAGTAAAGAAGTACTTGAGGTTACGATCAAACCAGAGATTTACCTATTATGGCGAATGCCTCTAACCTTTAAGCCACTATAACGAGGACTACTAGGTACTTTTAAATGAACAATTGCAAGGAAAGCATTGGTGCATATATACAGGCACATTACAAAAAATCTATTATAAGGATTTTATAAATCCAAACATGTAGGTTGAATGATAATATAAGATACGCATTTGTTCGTAAGATATGCCTCTCTTATCCTAAGATCAAGTCATTATTCAAACAAATAAAATTTCAACTATCAAGTTGATCAAAATAGCAACCACAACAATATAGGAAGTCAATTATAGAAAGTTACCCATAGAAAGTTTGCGAATGAAGTTTGTTATAGAAAGTTTACCAATGGAAAATTTCTATAGAAACTATGATGTGCATCGAAAGTGTACAAGGGCATCGAAGTGAAACTCTTGATTAACAAGTAACTATCGAAAGTACCTATGAACATCAAAAGTGAAACTTTTGATTAAAATCTAAACACTTTTAATAGTTACTTAAAAGTATACAAGTGAAGTATTTCTATGGTATGTTTCACACGTAGTCATGAATATTACGCTCCTTTAGAATTAAACATAAAGTAGTGCAAACTATTAGCAAAACCACCTCCCAATGCAATGGTTTGAGGATTCTCTGTTGAACCTCTATACCCAAGTTCGAAACTAGGTGACCGCCTCCCGCAATCCTCCAATTGCATGTTTAATTAACTACCCATTCTTCAATAGGGATATTCAATATATATATATATATATATATATATAATATATATATATATATATATATATTATATATATATATATATATATATATATATATATATATATATATATATATATATATATATATATATATATATATTGAATATCCCTATTGAAGAATGGGTAGTTAATTAAACATGCAGTTGGAGGATTGCGGGAGGCGGTCACCTAGTTTCGAACTTGGGTATAGCGGTTCAACAGAGAATCCTCAAACCATTGCATTGGGAGGTGGTTTTGCTAATAGTTTGCAATACTTTCTGTTTAATTCGAAAATTTTCAATAAAATAAGAAATGGTACGGTAGAACCACCTCTTTCATATATATACTAGCAGACTAGCAGATGTAACTTGCACGTTGGGATCAGAGTGTTTATGCAACATGACATTTGTAATGCTCGGCTTAAAATAAAATTATGTCGAGACGTAGATAAAAGAATGAATGTCGTAATAGTATATCCAAAAATGTATAAATGTGAAGGATAAACCACAATGCTTTATATAAAAAAAAAATGAGATAGTTTGATGATTTGTGTGTTTGTGATTAGATTAAAATTTAAATAAAAAAATATTATAAAAGTGGTTTAAAACATTCCCATATTAATTAAAGTTTAGGGACAAAAGAAACCTCTATGACAAAACTTCGAAGTACAATGTTTTATAATCAATTATTAAAAATAATAAATTGATAAAGGTCTATTACAAACTTAACTAAGTTGATGTGGCTATGTGATATATTTTTAAAATAAAAAAATATTGTGATCAAAATTCAAGGTGCAAAAATTTTGTAACAAGATTATATATATAAAACATAAAACAACATTAGTCATCACTCATACTAATTAATGATAATATACTAATATATATAATATCCTAATATTAAACTATAAAATTTTAAGTTTATCATAAACGTTGCTTTTGTCTATAATGATATTTTATAAATTAAAAACTAAACAGAACTTTAATAAAAACTATATAAAAACTTTGGTATGAATAGTTTTAATAAAAACAATCGTAATTATCAAGTCTGACTAAAAATTAACTAAAACACCTTAATAACATCAAAACATAACATCATTTACCTCGGTGAGACAAAAGTTATTACTTTATGTCATAAAATAATCATTTACATTATTAATTGCAACTGGTCGTTTTTTTTTTCGAAAGGCATTTGCAACTGGTGATTTAATACTTATTAATTAATATAACCATATAAATAAAACCAACGTACGTCGTCATATTGCTATCTTTTTCTACAACGTTAAATTTGTTTTTTGGATCCTATGCCAATGCAACTATGCAAGAAATCGTCATAACTTTTTATTCCCTTTTTATTAATAACTACTCATAAACCATCTATACATATATTCTAACGCACTTGAACCATCAATCTTTAGATAGAGTGAAGACACTTTATATATCTTAAGAACTTTATGTTTTGTGAGAATTTTAAGAACTTTCTTACATGTGTAAAAAAGTTTTTGCATACACTTGCAAATAGACATGTGTATAATGTGTAACAAAAATAGAGTTGTTACAAAAAATATAAGTTCTCATTCGTACTTCCCCCACACTATATATATATATATGTATATATATATATATATATATGTATATATATATGTATGTATATATATATATATATATATATGTGTGTATATATATATATATGTATATATATGTGTATATATATATGTATATATATATGTATATATGTGTATCTATATGTCTCTATATCTATGAATCTCTGTGTCTATATCTGTCTCTATATATACATATATATATCTCTCTCTCTCTATCTCTCTATCTATATCTCTCTCTCTCTCTCTCTCTCTATCTCTCTCTATCTCTATATCTCTCTCTATATATCTCTATATCTATCTCTATCTATATATATATATATATATATAGGGATGGGATCATATGAAAACCCTCCCTTTTTGTAAAAACTCTTTAACCTAACAATCCACCTTTGATTTAGTATCAAAATGGAATATTCCATTTGAATGATCAAGATTAAATCAGGGGTAAAATTGTAATATCTACTTTTGTCCTTTTTTGATTTGGTCAAATCTGCAGATTGTACTTTTTTATTTTATTTATTACAAACTCATTACACCATCAATCCTCAAACAATATTATTTTCTATTTTTTATCATCTTCCAACTACAAAATCATTCTTCTAACAATCAATTAAACAACCCACATCATCTTCACCAGACAATAAAAACAAGCACCACCCTCTTTGATTCCCCTCATAGTCCACCATCAGCCACCGTTGTTGCTACAGTAGCAGTCGCAACCACTAGTGCGTGGTCGTGACCACCACTAACCACCCACTTCAATCCACTAACCACAATCGATTTCGACCACCACTCCCACTCCAGTAATAGTTGACCCACTAGTGGGTGGTCGTGACACCAACACCAAAGTCATGTCCTTTTTTTAAAGTTACAGGTGAATACAAGTTCTATGTAGGTGAGTGTTTGTTTTCTACCGGTGTTGTTGCGAAATGGGTTTTCATTGTGGATGCGACAATGATGGAGTGGAGTTTGCTTTCGTTTCCAAGATAATATCAGTTAGATCAGAATCTTTGGCGTTTTTTGTTATTGGATCTGATTGTAGATATTTAGTAGTTACATACTAGATTTTTGTAGACCTTGTTCAGATCTGCCATCCAACTATCGTGGCCCTTTATTATAGTCACCATCTTCTGGTCAACAGAATAGGGTTTTATTTTGACTTTGGATTTTGGTGTTAGACGAGCATTTCATGTAGATTGAAGGTTTTGATTTAATGTTTTAAAGTATATATTTATATATTTAAACTTAGAGTGGCGTGATCTTGATGTGTTTTTATAGAATGAAGGTTGTAATATAATGTTTTAAAAAAATGTTTGTGATTCTAACTTACATCGTTTAGGAATGAATGTTTTTTAAATATTTTTAAATATTCATTTTTTGTTATTTTCAGATCTGGTTACATTGATGCATATTTTTAATATTCTATGTTACACTTCTTTACATTTATGTTATACCTTCTTATAATGGTGTTACACTTATTTATATTAATGTAACACTAAGTTGCATCAGTTTACATTTGTTTTACAGATTGATTTATATTTTTTTGTTAATATTTGGTTACATTAGTTTACATTGGTGTAATATTGATTAAAATTGGGTTTTTAATAGTGTAACTTGAGGTTTCATGATAACTTTGCTAAATGTTACATTAGTATAACATTAAAACCTGATGTAACTAAGTACATGTGATTTTTCTTTAATTTTTGTGGTGTAGCACATTAATGTTTTAAAGTAGATATTTGTTGGTTTTATATATGTTTTTTTGATGTAAAACATTATGTTATACCTTCTTATAGTAATTTTACACTTATTTATATTAATGTAACACTAAGTTGCATCAGTTTATATTTGTTTACAGATTGATTTACATTTGTTAATATTGGTTTATATTAGTTTACATTGGTTTACATTGGTGTAATATTGGTTAATATTGGGTTTTTAATACTGTAACTTGATGTTTCGTGATAACTTTGCTAAATTTTACATAAGTATAATATTAAAACCTGATGTAACTAAGTACATGTGATTTTTCTTTAACTTTTATGGTGTAGCCTATTAATGTTTTAAAGTAGATACTTGTTGGTTTTTATATATTTTTTTGATGTAAAACATTATAAAGAGTTACAATATGATTTAATCCATTGTATGTATTTCATTTAGGATGTGTAGTTACGTGTTTTAGTGTTGTTTGGTTGTTATGTTATTGAAATCACTTTGGTGTAGTTACATTGTTTAATGATGTATATTTTATATTTGGTTTACATTAGTTTTCATTGGTTTACAATCAAATAAACATAATGTAATTAATTGTAACTAAGTATGTTGCATTGCGTTACATCACTGTAACATTGAAATTACATCCATACCTTACATTTTGTCTACAAGTTACAGTAATGTAGTACGTAACGTTCGAAACAAAAAAAATTAAAAAGTTTCGAGACTATATTTGAATTAAAGAGAAAAATGAGACGAAATTAATAATGTAATTATTATAAAAATATAACAATCTATAAAAAAGTTATAGAAGTTTTAAAAATAAAGGGGGTAAACTTTTTTTATAATAGATAGAAAAATGTGGTGAATTAAAAGATGGTAGGTGGTGACACTTGTCACCACCATATTAAATCTGTCCATTTCACTTTTTGGAATAGTATGCAAAATGTCTAATATACCCTTTTTTATAATAAAAATAAGTGATGACACATGGCATTATCTTGTCCTTTCAAAATTGAATCAATGGACCACAATTAGTTAAAGGGTTCTTACAATAAGGTAGGGTTCTCATTTGAACCTTACCCTATATATATATATAGGGTGTGGTTCTAATGAGAACCCACCTTTTTATGAGAACTTTTTAACTCAATACCAACCATGGATCAAAAAATCAATGAACTAGATCTTTCTATTCTTTTTTAATACAAAAGGGCAAAATAGTCATTTTATCTACTAATTAAAAATCAGCTTTTAACAAAAATGTGACACATGTCCCCCCTATTTCCCCTAATTCTTTTTTTTCCTATTTAAAGTTTTTACCCCTTTTGTTTTTATAGCCTTTATAACTTTTTCATACATTGTTAATTTTTTATAAAAATAACATCATTAAACTCGTCTCATTATTCTCTTTAATTCTAATATAGTCTCGATATTTTTTTTAAAAATTTTCTGGACGCTACATATTACAGTGAATTATATCATTTTCGTATGCAAAATCTAAACAACATTAAACCATTAATTACATCATTATTTCAACAACCAAACAACATTAAACCCATGTTACAAGTTACAACGTTAATTCCCATGTAATGTTGCAAACGACATTAGATTATATAATCTTGCATTACTGCACCAAACATTTACACCCGATATTACACCACCCCAACTAACAATAACATCCTCATTATGATAACCTAACAAGCAAACGATATTACACCATGTAACTACAACACTGTAATTGAATTTAAACATTGTAACAAAACCAAAATAATAAAAATACACCACTGTAACGAAGTTAAACCAAAGTAAACCAATGTACCATGGTAATACACTAATGTAATAATGTGTTACACCATGGTAATACACTAATGTTATAATGTGTTACACCATAAAAAATAACAATGTAAACTAATGTAAACCAATATTAACCAATGTAAATCACTCTGTAAAACAAATGAATCGTCATTACACCCGATATTACATCGTTCAAACTTTCAATAATATCGTCATTACAACAACCTAACAACCAAAACGACATTACATCATGTAACTACGCCATTGTAACCAAATTTCAAAACTATAAAGAAATCAAATAAACAAAACTACACCACTGTAACAAAATTAATTTAATGTAAACCAATCTATAGAATAATGTAAAACAATCTGCAAGCTATTGTAATTACACCACTAAATTTTTTTTAATGTGAACTACAACACTATAATTAAATTTAAACACTGTAACAAAACCAAAATAACAAAATTACACAATTATAACGAAGTTAAACCGAAGTAAACCAATGTATCATGGTAATTCACTAATGTAATAATGTGTTACACCATAAAAAATAACAATATAAACCAATGTAAACCAATATTAACCAATGTAAATCACTCTATAAAACAAATGTAAAACAAACGAATCGTCATTACACCCGATATTACATGGTTCAAACTTTCAGTAATATCGTCATTACAACAAACTAACAACCAAAAACAACTTTACATCCTGTAACTACGCCATTGTAACCAAATTTTAAAACTATAAATAAATCAAATAAATAAAACTACACCATTGTAACAAAATTAACTTAATCTAAACCAATCTATAGAATAATGTAAAACAATCTGCAAACTATTGTAACTACACCACTAACTTTTTTTAAATGTGAATCAATGTAAACCACTGTAACTTAAGAAAAAACAACATTTTCTCTTGTGTATCTTCTATTACTCTGTAAAGAGACTTGAAATCTTAAACGAGATTGTTAATGTCCTTTAAAAAAGCACCAGTTACCCTTGTTCTTTTTTTTGGTTCATAATCAAAATCTAAATTCAAAACATACCACACTCCAAGGTTCTTGTTTTCCTATCTATGAACAATTTCTTTTTCATTAAAATATATACAAAAATCAAAGATTGATGGGGAACAAATAATAAACAACACTATGTAAAGAAAGCTTATTTTTTTCATAAAATTAAAACCCTAAAAGCTACTAACAAGATTCAAGTGGGTCTACATAGCTTTTAAGAAAAGATTTCAAGAAATCCCCAAATCAAAACCCACAAGAACAAAAGAGAATGCTACCTGGGTTTGCATTCTTGAAGATCAAGGTCAAGAAGTGGATCCGGGAAAAGTCGATGTTAGAGAGAGAACGATGGAATGGAATCAATAATAGTGGTGGTGGAGGTGGTGTCGTAGGGTTGTGTGAATCAGAATCATCGGCGACGGTGGTGTGTCATGGTTGTGGTGCTGGAAGTTGGAATCGTTGGTGATGGTAGGTGAAATTGTGATGGTAGGTGGTGAAAGAAGGTGACTTGAAGCATCAATGGTGGTGGGGAGATAGATCTAGAGCTTGGCATCCATGGTGTAAAATGAAAAAAAAAGATTTTAATATGATAAAGTGAAAAGTTGATCAGAAAAGTACAAATGTCAAATTGACTAAAATAACCCTCCTCCCATCTTAGCCTCCAAATAGATATTCCATATTAATACCAAATCAATGGTGAGTAGATAGGTTAAAGAGTTCTTATAATAAAGAAGGGTTTTCACATGAGCCTTATCCTATACACATATATATATATATATATATATATATATATATATATATATATATATATATATATATATATATATATATATATATATATATATATAGGGGAGGGTTCCTAAGAAAACCATGTTTTACAAGAAAACTAATTATCCACCATTGATCTATGTAATCAATGGTTAAGATCATACAATGGCAATATTGTAATTAAATAAGATTTAAATGACTTAATTATAATTTAATAAGGGTATAATGGGCAATACACATGGATAAATTACATGGAAACTTTCATTTAGTTAATTCAATCCCTATAATTAATCATTCTTTCTCCTCTCTCTCAAATTAAATATCTAACTCTCTTTTATTTATCTATATTTTAATAATAAATTTAAACACTAGATCTTATTTGTTTTTTTATATTGAAGTAACTAAATATATATGGAATAGGAAAACAAACAATTGAATGCCAGTTGAGTTACGTATACGTAATCACATTATATAACAATTTGTTTTAATATGTAACATTTTGATACGTATATGTAACATTGTATCACACACTTATGACATAATATGTTTCATATTGAAACCCAATTATGCTTTAATTTTATCATCAATATGTAATCTCAAAATTTCTAAGTAACTAATTCACATTGATATATCTTTCTATGTAATACAATCGTTTTATTAACGTACATGTAATTATAATACATAAACAAAGGCAAAACATTTTATTAAACTTGGAAATTTGCACATATGTAGACGTGGTTACGTATATGTAACTTGATTTATACATATCCTGAGTTATATGTAACTTGATAATTTACATATACGTAACACTAAAAAGGACACTAGAATCACAGAAAATTACAATGAATAGATGTGCACCCATATGTTTAAATGCTTACGTATATGTAACTCGACGAAGATGAAGATGAACAAAAAAACCAAAGCCTAATATAAAGAAGCTACGTATATGTAACCTGACACTTCATTCTTCTTGCTCTTGATTTGCCTTAATCTGAAGTTACATATATGGAACCATAGTTATGAATATAAACCCAAGTAAAACATGTCTTCATCTTCTATCTTTGTAACCATCCATGGTGGCAAGAGCATGAATCGATTTTGTTGGTTTCTTCATCAACGATGATGTCCTCATAAACTTATCCATCAATCGATTTCATTGAGAACCAATTAAAGAATTGATTTCATGGATTTTGTGGGTTTCATCTTCCTCCTTTGTTAGCATATAACTTGATTCCATCATCTGTGCTTAACCTTTGACCTTGATTTCATAAAATCATCTTCCTTGCTAACCTTTGAGCTTGAAACCACAATAAAACAACACGAAATGAGAAAAAAATAATAACGGTGGATTGAAGGAACCATTCCCAAGAATTGTGCTGATTAGTTCGATCACTATATAGAAACGATTGAAGCATCAAATGGAAAAACAACAATGGTGGAAATAGTCCACTATATGAAGAACAAAAATGTCGATTAAATTTTTTTGAAGTGGTTTACTAATTTGTTCAATCCTGTGGAGAAATTTAAGAGATTTAGTCAAGGATGATTAATTTCTAAAAATAAGTTACGTAGACAATTACTAAAATACCCTTTAAAAATAATATATATAAATATATAATGAAAAATTTTTATTGGTTACAATTGGTTTTTTTAGTTTTCTCAAAACTAGTTGGTTTTCTTAGGATCCCTCCTATATATATATATATATAAGAGTGAGAGAGAGAAAGAGAGATTGGTTCTTGTGTACAAAATAAGAAATCTAAACAAATGGTAGAAAGACATCAAAATGTGACACATTTAAGGGGAGATATATGCAACATTGTAATAATCATCATATGTATATAGTTAATTTAGAAAAACTAAATATATGCAACATACGATATTAACCATGCGTAATTATACACATGTGGTATGTAACAATATACATATGATGATTATTACAAATGGTAAAAAGTTTTTGTATAATTTCTTCTCATAAATTTAGTTTTTTCTTATTTTTAAAATAACTCCACCCACCATTAAATAGTAAAATCACCGGTTAATATCGTATCCTACACTTAAAAAATTCACTTTTGTATTTGATCCGGTCTTGGAAAAGAGACTATTAATTTAAAAAATTAAAATAAAATAATAAGAACAAACAGACAAAATAGCAGTTAAGTTTAGATCCGCATATAATTTGACACAATGAACCCAGATTCCAGGGATCTCTGAAAACGTAATCCCATTTTTCTAAAAACATTAAAAATATTTGGGTAGTTTAAAAGGGTTGCCTTGTTTTGTTTTATAAAAAAGTAATATATTTTACTTTAAATTGCTTTTTTATTTATTGATGATATTATAATATATCAGCAGAATTATTTTAAATTACAAACTTTATGCTAAGTTTATTTCTTACAAATGATTATTAATTAAAAAAAACTTAAGAAATAATATCTATATCTATATCTACATATCTATATATATTATATATAAGTAAACGAGCACGTCACTTATCAAAATTCAGTGAGCTCTCATTTATTTTTTCCGTTTTTTCCACCTAATAAATAAGCTTGTTTCTTGTTTTATTTCTTAACTTTTATTACTATCATTTACTTTTATTTTGCTTAATTCTCTTCACCTACTAAATAAAAATGTCTCACGCTTTCTTTTTTATTCATAAATATTTACTACTTATTATTTGATATTTAATATCAAGTTTCTAATAGTAGATGTAAAAATTAATACATTTGAATGGCGCACACACACACATCTACTATCATTACAAACCACTTTTTATCTTGAAAATTAAAATGACAATTGATTTACATAAATGGAAACTAAATCTGGTGATACTTGAGTTGGTTTACAAACGATGTAAAACAGTTAACTATCACCAGTCTTCAATGGCGGAGCATCATAGAGGCCACAGTGGGGGGCTCTATTTCCTTCGTCAGTAATGTTAAATTTTAGTTCGATAGTATATATTTTTGGCCCGGTAGTGTAAATTTATATATAAATATCGAGTTCGCCCTTCTTGAAAAAAGAATTTCACCTTGCTCCCTTCAGGAAGAGTTCAAGCTCCGCCACTACCAACCTTAATTTGATTTTATGTAAAACAATGTTTAGTAATTTACATTTATGTAAATCAATAGATATTTTGGTTATGTAATTAAAATAGGTTCTGTAAAGATCTTCACCGTCTACACACACATCTTTCTACTCTAATAAAATGGTAAATAAAGATGCCACGTGTTAGCGCCACATTTATTCTAATCAAATTTTTTCCGCTTCTCTCCTATTAAATAACTACATTAATTACTAATATTATTTATTTATTTTTACAATATAATTAGTTTTTTAATAAATTAAGAAAGTGATCTTTTTATTAATGTTATTTATAGAGAAATAGTTTTTATGAAAAGAATTTTTTTCTAAAAAATAAACTATTTTACGTAATATTTTATAAATAGTTTTTTTAAAGTAATTTTTGTATAAAAAATTTATTAAAATTGGAAGTTATAGTTTTTAAATGTTATTTTGAAACAAAATGTTTACTTTATCTTTGAAAAAACTAAAAAAAATTTAATAATTTCATATTATTGTTTTATTACTTATATTTATTACTCATACATAATTTCAATCATATCATGTCTTAGTATATCATTTTATAATTAATAATTTTATTTTATTTATTTAACTCGTATAATACACGACTTTACTAAACGTAATATATATATATTATACACATGCACACATTAAGAAAGAGTATTAAAAAGGAGGGGTCCATTATTATTTGTTTCCAAAATATTGGTCAAGAAAGATAGGCTAGCGCAACAACACAGAAAATGCGACGGGTCACGGGTGGGATAATGACGCTACCATTCCTCTAATAAATGCCAAACTCACTTTGATAAAATAAAAGTACCCTTTAATAAAGCATAGTAAATACCCAAGGATTAACACATGTTTCTTTTATAGTGTTTAGTGCTAACGGTATTTACGCCAAACATAATATACATCAGATATGTAGTAATGCGTGTTTGTTTTAAAAGTTTCATCTTTAACGATTAGTTACATAACTAAATATATTGAATATGCGACACATGTACCGATTTGGAAATTCAGGGAATCTAGTTCAGCAAGGTCCATAGGGTGAGCTCGCTTGAAGCTGGGGCGCGTCCGGTGGTATCGTATATAAGATCACACGGCTGCTTTTAGGAGCGATCTGTTCATCCAACTCGAAATATCGTAAGTAAGAGAAGAAGAAGAATCTGACGCCCAAAATTCCCATTTCTTTCTTGGTTGGACCAACCGGCGAAATAAATCTTCCTGAATTGGAAGAGCAAGAACAAGTCTCTCCGTTTTTTGGGGGGAGCAGAGCAGTCAAAGAATGAAACAGATCAAATGATTGTTCTAGAATAGCTATTTCTCACAATTGCTCCTTGTGATGCAGCGGAACCATGGCAATTAGGATATCAAGACGCTGCAACACCTATGATGCAAGGAATAATAGACTTACATCACGATATCTTTTTCTTCCTCATTCTTATTTTGGTTCTCGTCTCACGGATCTTGGTTCGCGCTTTATGGCATTGTTATTCATTCGGTTTATAAGCTCTTCGAAAGTCATTTGGAGATGCATACGTTTCTTTAAGATTATTTGGTGTTTGTGCATATGTTTAAAGTTAGTTACATCATTAATCAAGAAGTACCATGGTGCTATCATTTTATAGATGTACATTAACAATAATGAGTCAAACATGTGATTTAGACACATTGTTATAATGAGTTGGGTGTTCATATGTAATTAGAGGTGGTCAGATGTAATGTACCCTTAGAACTAGGAAATGGTTGTCGATCGAAAGAGAACGAGAGGTATAAAAGGCGCGACACCATGGTGGTGATGGTCACTAATAAGGAAACAAGAGTACTATCTAACTCTAAATAGTTGACTTTCAATTGGGCATTGACCCAATATTTATCACTATTCATTTTGAAATTGAGACGTGAGAGGGTGGGGCATGGGTGCCCCCATCCTTCGGGTACGTAGCTTCTCGGACAAAGACTCATGATCAAATTGAACATTGATATATGGTCGGAGTAGTTAACCCCTTTATAGAATTAACTGATTGAGTTTCAAATCTGGTTAGATGACTGTTATTATTATTCTTTTTCATTCTCAGGCCTTTTTAAGGCTTCTTTTTAAGGGAGAATGTTATCTATTTGTCGTTTATTAAGGTTATTCTTCTGTCTTGAATTAGTTTTTGGTTTTAAACCCATCATCCTAACTCAATTTTCTCATTATTTTTTGGGTTGTGTTAAACATATGCAACTTTTGTTTATTGTTACTAAATGTACCCACTACTATCAAATCAGTCATTTTATCTCTTTATTTTTACTCAATAGGGGGGTAGGGTTATGTTTAGCATATTCTTTCTTTTCTTCAACGTCATATGGAAAATCGATTTGGGGTTGTGTTTCTTGCTTATTCAAGTTCAAGTCGATAGTAGCTCATTCATCGTCATGCTCTCAATCATGATTCTATTCCCTTCAGAGGCCTCTGTGATCGTTGTTGTTCGCTTGCTTAACGGTTCTTGGGTGTTAACCCAAATTCTCGCCCTACTCTGTTCGACTCCCATAGTGACTACTATGATCTTATAGGCAGGTTTGTTTTTCTTTACACTTTGAAAATGGAAATTACTTATTGAGATTTGAATTGTCCCGTTAATTACAAGATGCTAGTAGGCTAATTACTTGAAGATCACTGAATCTTGCATCATTCACTATTAATAATCAGACATTTAACACTTAAAAGCTGAAAGTAGAATAAATTGATCATTAGTTCATTGTTACTCATCTTGGAATTATATAATACACTAGTTCAAGTCAAGATTCATGTATTTAATTTAGGATGTCTTTAAGAGTTGATAAAAGGGAAAACTAAATTCTAAACCATAGTATATGTTGCAAGTTTAGAAAGAGCTAAATACATAATTACACCAAACTTAGGGGCTGTTTGATATCAGCTTACCCGGTCCAGTCAAAGCAGACTGCTGACCGGGTAAGTGGTTAGGCTGTTTGATTTTTCTTCCTCACCTTCTGACCGAGTCCCCTTGCTTCTGACCCACCATTTCCCTTGCTTCTGATCGAGTCCGGATTTTTAATGCTTCTGTCCTAGTCATTCCATACAAAAGTTTCAAACAGGGCCTAAGGCCCCTGATCAATACTTCAATGAAATTACCTTCAATATCATCTAAACAAAACTAAAATTATCTTTAACGCTTAAAATATTTTAGCGACCCGATTCAATCCGGAAAAAATGTCCGATAACCACGTAAAACCCCTTTCCATAGACGAAGAAGAAAACTATAACCCTAATGAAAAAGCTCATGAGTCCCCTCATAAGGTAAGGTAAGGTTTTGTTTTATTTTTAAAATCTTTTCTTTTTCTCTTAAAATAATAAAATTTCCATGTTCGTCAATGTTTTTAACATTAGTTAGTATTAAATAAAAAGTTGTAGAAAGTTTGAAACTAAATCATAACTTTATACAAATAAAACCAAATTCAAAATATTTAAACACAACTTTCATCTAAATATTTTTTCACAATATATCAAGTGCTCCCTCTTACATACTCTCGCGATTAGGGCTGTAAACGAACTAAACGTTCAGCGAACAGTTCGTGAACTGTTCGGCGTGTAGTTCGTTTATGTTCGTTCGTTTAGCGAACAGTTCGTGAACTGTTCGGCGGGAAGTTCGTTTATGCTCGTAAACGTTCGATAATGTTCGTTTATGTTCGTTCGTGAACGTTCAATAATGTGTTCCTTTATGTTCGTTACTGTGTTCGCTTATGTTCTTAATTTTTGTGTTAGTTATTTTTATGACAATTATATCAAGTGCTTTTGGATATTTATGTTACGTGTTTATTTATTTTTGGTAAATTTTATGATGAAAATACTGATTTTATTCTAAAATAAATATGTGATCATTTGTATTTGTTTGCGTTCATACACTTCTTTGTGTTCGTCATGTTCATGAACATTTGTTTGTTTTCGATTGATCTTGTTTGTGTTTTTTTGCGTTCGTTTTGCGTTCGGTAAGTGTTCATGAACATGTCATGAACATGTTCATTTACATCAACGAACACGAACAAGGAAATCCGTTTGGTAAGTGTTCGTGAACAGACCACGAACAAGTTTATTTTCTTAATGAACAAACACGAACAATACATTGATCATGTTCGTTCGGTTCGTTTGCAGCCCTACTCGCGATCCTACTTCATCCTTCCTCTTCTTGCGGTAGTTTGCCATGTCATCTTCTTATCAGTAGCATTTCGCTTAGTTGATACTATCTTTAAGTTGTCTTCGTTTTAATTTATACTATACATGTAGCATGCAGTCATGTTTATATATCTTTTTGTAACATTTCCAACTTCATATATATGCTTCTGCTTACCATTAAAAAAATCTAAATAATTTTTAAACAGAAAAAATGAAAAATGTTATTGATGTTGTTAAAGATGAATTCATACAAGCTGGCTCATCTAAAGACTACAAGTCAACTAATCATAGTCAACTAAGAATTAAAACAACCGCAACCACTAAAATATTCTAATATTCTATCGATAATTATTAAGAGGCAGATGTGATCGTTTGAAATCATGTTATTGTTGCTATTGAAGCTACAGCTGAGCTGCAGTTGTTATGAAAAGTCATTTATTATTTGAAAATAATCACAGGTACATTTAGCTTTAAATAATTATATCATATGTTTTAAAACTTGTACTTACATAAGCAATTAAACTTTTATAAAATTATATTTTTGTTTTATCATATGTATTATAATATAAAATAGATATATCATATATACAAGCTATGAAATTATAAACATACTTAAAGAGTATAAGAAAACCTATAATTCACACTTAAAAGTGTATGCAAAATGGCTTAAATCTCTACATTTTTAGCTGACCTTTCTATTTTTATGCCCTTATATGTTTTTGTAACTTTTTATAATTTTTTTGTATCTACCAGTGTGTAATTTTTATTTTTTACTAATAATATTTTTACGATAATCACACATTAATTTTATACGATTGTCTAATTCTTGTACATTTGGGTGACTTCCTATTTTAAAATGAAAATTTACCTTTTTACGGTTTATTGCTTCGCGCGCATAATTAATTTAAAAACTACCGATTAGATGTTTAAATGTTTGTGGATGAAAAGAATATATATTTCTTTAGGGAGGTCATGCGAATTTTCTCAGTACCATTGTAATTTTATTGGATGTCTTAAAAGAACCAAAAGAAAAAAAACAGAGAACATATAAATCACTAACTAAGAAAACGAACCATAACATACGTGACTGATTAAATATTATCATAATGATCATTAATAATAAAAATAATATAAGATTCACATTGTCAATGTTGCTAATGAACAATTTTTTTATTCTACAAGTCGTGCTATATGTTTATCTACCTCACACGATAACTATAGAAAACCAAAACATATAGCACGTTATCTTCACATGTAGAAAATAAATGTCTCAACCACAACATTAGTTAATATGAGTCTTCAAGGGACATCCTGGTGTAAAATGTCTTATCTCTATATTAAAAGTTAAGGGTAAAAATTCTATTAAATGTAGACATACCTGATTAATAGTAGTTGTTATAAAAAGAATACTAGTTATTAGTTAAAACGGTAAAATGTGTTGATGAACGTTTTGAATTCAAAGTTGATAAATCTGCAACATTCAAATTATACATGATGTTGTTTTGAAGGTTGTAAATAACAATAAGGTATCAGAGCTTATAACCATGTGAACACTAATGTGTTTGAAGCTAGATATATCAAAGACGAACACATCTTTAAAAAAGATAATATAATCATATCAATGAAAAGTTATCACATTATCTTTATCTTTATAGTATATATTCAATGTTCTTGCCTGTTTTCCAGGGTCAATACCATGCGATTGTACATTTTTGAATATGTTTTAATCGACACGTAGATACACTTGTAGTGCCACCCATAATTGTCCAATTTTAAAAATATTACAAACAATTAGTTCTGTAATCATACCTATTATTTAATTTAATAAACAATTGTTGTTTTAATAATCAGAACTGATTCCACATAGAAGTTAAACCAATATTGCATATAATAATAGCATTTATAAGATTGATCTACACTATAGTATTACTTTTTAAACATAGCTTATAATACTTAACTAGGTTTTGGCGCGCGCGTTGCCGCGCGTATGCGAGTTTTAATGTAACCCTAAATCTAAATCAAAATGAAGGTTCAAAACCACAAAATCAGTAAAATACACAAAGTAAAACATACCAAAACCCCAAATTCATAACACACCAGAACATGCAGAACCCAAAAACTAAATCAAAGCCCAACACCATACACAAAACAAACGAAAAACAAAGCCGCAAGAAAACGACACAGTCCAAAATAGAAAACCGACGAAAATCAAAGCCCCGAAAAGAGCAAACAAAAGGAAAACCCAAACCTTAATAGCGAGAATCGTCAGGGTATCAAAGAAAGAAAACAGGAACACGGAGAAAGACAACGTCAACGAACCCTACAAATCAAAGACACGTGTCCAGATACAAAAAACCCACTAAAAACCCCACCCCAAAATCTCGAACCCACACTCAAAACAAACCATATTGAAACACAAAAAAAAGAAAAAAAAAATAAAACACAAACAAAAGAAAATTTTAAACACAAATAAACAAAAAAAAAAAGGGAAAATCCACCACCGACCAAACCTTTTAATTAGAAAAGTAATGCATATAGGATTAGGACCAATAGCTTCAAGGCACGTTTCTATCAAGTATAGTAATATACAAATACATAAGAGGTATGTACAAGTGAGATTGCAGTTAATATTGCCTCAACTACGAGCGTTTATCAGATTAAAAGAGAAATTTCAGATATCAACGTCTTATTTTATTCTCCCTGGTTCACCTCTTCTTACTTTTCTCTCTTTCTCTTCGGCCGATGGAGCTCAACAGAGTGACGAAGAAGTAACTTGTTAAGTAATATCAACGGTTCTATATAGAATAATAGGTAAAAACTTGTGTATTACACGAGTTAAACGAATAAAATATTAATAAAACAAAAATGCCAAAGAAAAACATCACGAGTAATTTAGTTATTTATTTATTATATAATACACATTATTAAGCTTAAAATTAAGATGAATAACTCCACGATTTAAATTATTTCCATAAAAGGCGCAAGTGAACCTTTCAAACGTACTAGAAGCTGCTTAGTGGCTCTTTTTACCCATAAAACTTGTACACAATGTTATGCGATGGCTCGTCTTTATGGAAGGTAATTAAGGAGATATTTAAAAGTTTAGGTTTGTCTAATTGGAACTATTCTAGAAATGTTGGGCTTCAATATTATTTTTTTGTATTATATAATACCTAACAGAAGGATTAAAGAGGGCAAAAAACTATTAAGAATAGATGAAAATCAAACATAACACTTATTTCACACAATGTGAAGCCCAATATAAAAATATTCACAACCCATGTCTTATAATTATATGAGTGTGAATCCTTAAATTATATGGGATGGTTTTGAGTGGTTGTGAGTGGAGGAGAGAAAAAATATTACTGTTTATCTGTAAATTTAAGGATTTACTGTTTAACCCTTATATTTTTTTTAATATTTTTGAAAGTGGTTATGAGTGAAGGAGAGAGAGCAGTTAATGAAAAATATATAAAAATATATTATTTAATTGAAAGGAAAGAAGAAATGATAGATTTTAGTATAATTATAAGGATAAAAATAAGGAATGAGTTTTGAATGCTCTACTATACACTACCTTTAGTAAACCCGTGTATTACACGGGTTAAATAAAAAGATATTAAATAAAATAAAAATTTATTAATTATAAATAGATATTCTAAAATAAGATATGATTAAAAATTTTCTTATAATAAATAAAATAAATTTTTTATTTCAAAACAAACGTTTTAAAATATGTTACTTAAAAACTATTTTCTTATAACTCTCAATAATTATTTTTTGTTTATAAAAATTTTACTTTTTGAAAACACCAATTATAAAATATTTTGTATCTTTTAAAAAGTTTGATGTTCTAAAAAGTTTTTAATTTTATAAATAATTATTTCCTTAGAAATAACATTAGTAAAAATATCTCTTACTTAATTTATTAAAAAATATTTTAATCTAAAAAAATAATATTATTAGTAATTATTAATTAATGTGAATGTTAAATAGGAGAGAGAAGCGGGAAAAAAATCGTTAAGGAGGAATATGATGTTGACATGTGTCCCTCATAGATACCATTTTATTAGAGTAGGGAGATGTTTAAAGTGTTGTTTGGTAGCCTCGTTTGGTAGCCTCTTAATGATTATTAAAAGGCTACATCTTAATGGTTTATAACCTCTTAGTTAAGAGATAAACTTAAATCTAAATGGTTAAAAAGTAACATTAAGAGGTAACCTTAAGTCTAAATGGTTAAGATGTAACATTATGTTACCTCTTAACCATTCAGAATTAAGTTTACCTCTCAACCATTAAGAGACTATAAACCATTAAGAGGTAATATGAATATTTTGTCTATTAAAGAGAATTCCCTGAATATTTAAAATAGAGATGATCATAGAAAATGTGAAATATTTGATAGCATTAAAATGTAAGAGAAATTCAAATGTTAGAATTCCAGAACCTACATTAGAAAACATAGTTGATTAAATCAAGGAGATTTACAATCTCCTCCCATAACCAACTATGAGTTCCATTGGCTTGTAAGTCATAAACCTGACTAGGGTTATGGAATCTTCTCCATTTACTGCGCGAACAAGGGTCGACATGGACCACTCCGTATTGCCGATCATTAAGAGACTACCAAACAACCCTAAGACAATCTATATAGCATTTGGTTTTACTTTGCAAATCTGGTTCTACACTGGCAAAACCTGAACCGATCTGATTGCAACCAGGTTTCAAGTCCGGTTTAAACCCATTCACTTCCCTCGCTCAAACCGATTTCAACCTTTACAAGTTAAAGAAAACGATTTTGATTTTGACTCAGTCCAAACCGGTTTCCAACCCTTCAACCCGATTTATACACCTCTACGTCGAATTGGGTAAGAGAGGGAAGGACTTCGCGCACTTCGCAGACACGCAGAGTTGGGCTAAGGCCCAAGACACAAAAGGCCAACCATCGGAGGTTAAAGTGATACACTTACAATTGGTGGGCTTTGTTAATTCTAACTTGTGGACCAAGGCCCAAAACTGCCAATGCTTTAGCCGTCTGTACGTCTGTACATAAATAAAGTATACTTTTTTTTTATCAAACAATTCCAATTACAAAGAAAATAATCATCGAATTTACACACTATATGATTTGAGCTCACAATCAAATTAGTAGAAAATAAACATTTATTGCGAAGCTATTCTCTTAGGTACAGATATAGTTTCCTTACATAATGGACAAATGACTATCATTCTATTAAAGTTTGGTTTTATTGTAATAGTGTCATATCAGTACGTTAATTATTCATACAACTGAAAGAAAAAATATAATAACATTTTGGCCACTATAGCTCAAAATATTTGGTATCTAACAAGTCCAAAGTTGAATGTTTGGACAATAGTCTTTACATTAAAAAACATGTTCATTATTACCGAACAAACTTCCATGTCGAAAGAGAATGCAACGGTGTTCCTTTCCACCCGATTACTAAACACTTGCCGTTGTTCTCAAGCGTGCAAGAACTCGCACACGAAAATTGTTGCAACACGAGGTTAGCTTGATATACACATGATTCACTTAAATCAATCTCCACCATCCCAAACCTTCTGAAAAATAACCTCCACATGTTTATACTTACACTCCTACTAGTGCGCTCGTCTCCTTCACACGCCACAATGTTTTTAATTCCGTCGGCAAGATGAACACTTTCCACTATGCCTCTATTAACATCATCTCTGCTCATACACGCTTCCAAGCAATCGAAAAGTGCGCCATAAAAGAATAATGTCTCAGTAAACCGGTTCACAAAAGAAATTGAGTTATGGTTGGCTTCAACCTCAGAGACAACAATAACTACAGGGTTGATCGTTTGGATTGATCTCATCAATTTCTCCAAACTTTGGGGCCTTGAGATCATCGTTCGTAGTATTACTTGACAATAGACCGCAACCACTTCATCGTCTTGAACCTCGAATTGTTCTTCTTTGACCTCTGTGATGTCTGATAGCACGAGTGTTTTAAACAAGAAGGGGAAATTTAATGTTTTCGCAAAACACTCTAATCTTTTCCCTGTTCCCTCTACTTTTTGGACGTCTGAGGATGTTGCAAAAGCGGTTAGTTTTAGAAGTTTGATTTGTGATTGTCGTTCGGCCAATGCTTGTATCAGAGCGGTCCATTGTACACCACTCCGAATGTGGATATCGATCAAGTGGACCTTGGTTGATGTTCCTATTTGATCAATGATCGCTTGTATGCCACAAAATTGCAAAACTTGATTGAATGGGAGGGCTTGATGACATGCTAAGAATGTTGGATTTGTTCCCAATGCCAAAGGATTTTCGTTCTTTGGAGCATCCTTCAAGCATATGTCATGATAAATACCATTATCAGTTTGACCTCGTCAAAACTCTCTTTTTAATCAAAATTATTCATCTTAAAGTTATAAGAATCACAAGTAATAATCCAAATTATGATGAATTGTGCAATAGTAATCCATACCGGTTATCTGACCAATAACACTTTTAAACGTAAGTTTCAATTTTTACTATAAAAATAATCACACCTGCATAATTTTTTATTTCCATCCAATTTCACTAATAAAGATAATCAAAATTATCATTCTTGTGAACAAATCAACTATAAATCTATATTAATTATAAAAAATAAGATTGTCTTTGACAAAAGATAAAAAGTTACTAGTGTCATCAATTAAATTATCAGCATAACTGTTAATCTGAAAACTAAAACAACTCACTTGTTTTTTTGGTTTCGTAGAAACGGGTATTCCTATAACGGGTATTCCTATACCCGTTTCTTTCCCGATTCTTATTCGTAGAGCTTCGCACAAATAAAACACCAGCCGCTCCACCGGAGTGCCACCATCCGACGCCACCCACCCACACCGTATCAAGAACTTGCTAGCGATCTCAAACTGTCTCCGACCAACTCTTTCAGCAGCTGTCAACACCTGAAAAACAAGCTCCACCTCTCTCATCTCATCGACCGATAAGCTCGTAAACGCCGACGATCCATACGGGTGTGTGAACATCGTGTACCCATTCATCTTCTCCGTCGAAACCTTTATAAACTTCTCCGCTGCCAGTTTAATAATATCCTCCGTCGACCGATTTCCGCCACCCTCCGGCGATATCTCGTCGGTAGAATCAGAACCCTCTTGTGAAAACTTAAACTTGCTACGGTATCTGCTCAAAAGCTCTAGAGTCGCCGGAGATGTGGGATCGGAGTGTTCTAACGTTGATTTGAGCTTTGAGTTTGAAATTGAATTGGGTGATTCGTCGAATTGGGGTGTGTGATCTTCGTTTTGGAGTGAGGATGGTTGATTGAAGTAGTGATTGATTGTTTGATCATCGTCTTCCAACGGTGGGAGTTGATCGTCAAAGGGGTTGAAATTTGGGGAATTTGGGTACATTTTGAGTGATGAAATGATGTTGATGATGATGATGATGATGATGATGAGGGTTTTGTTTATTAAGAGATGGTGTGGGGTGAAGAAGACGATGATGCCAGTGGTGATGAAGTGTAGGTACGATGAGAGTATAGTAGTTATACAGCCTGTGTTGTTTGTTTGTTTCCAACAGTTTAACTGAAACAACTGTAACATTAATAAAACTATGTCGTTATGTGGAAACGTGTCCCACTTCCTTTCTCTTCTCGTCCGTCAGTGTCACAACTGTTTGAAATGCATAAGTATATTCAATTTAGTAACAAAGATATTATTGTTTAGTGTTTTATTCTAATGATTTTAATGTTTGTTGTGTATGTTCTTTTACGTGTTTGAGCTGGAAGTGTTGGGCTGCTTTGGAGTTGATGTATGATGGGTTTGTAGCAGCTAATTCACTTGGGTCGTTAGGCTAGATAAATTCAAAGAAGTGCATTGTGCCACATATTATCGTTGCACGACTGTCAGGGCATTTTATACTCATTAAAGAAAACGAGTTCATCTAACCAAGTTGATGGGGTTATTGCGTAATGAGTCATTTTTGTGTTTGTTTCCTTCATGTTCATCTCTCATCTTATTCTCTCTGTATTGAAACATTGCAATCTTTGTTTTCTTGAGAGTTTATCATCCTATTAGGTTCATTGGTTCATGACATTAGTGAATCAGTCTTAGTATTGATTTCTTTTTTCTCTTTATATTTGGGTCAATCAACTTCAGTGACGAATCTAGAAGAAAAGTTAAAGGGTAACGTAAATTTTTTTTACCGTACATTTATATAAATAAAAAAATATGATAATAAAGGGTTCCGAATGAAGATCATTCAAAACAAATCCGAATGAATTGAACTTGAAGGAATTGGAGCAATAGTGTCGCGGCATCGCAGGCGGTGCACAGGGAAGGGGAGCAGGCGAGCAGCGGGTTTTTTTGGGGGGGGGGGGGGGGGGGGGGGGGGGGGGGGGTAGGGGGGTATTCCGAGTTTGTTAATTAAAAAGAGAAAATTAGTTTTATAATGATTGGGCTACTAATTGGTTTAAAATAAATTGAGCTTTTAAATTAATTGGGTTTTTAATAAATTGGGCTTTCAATGTTAATTGGATTTATAATGTTTTTATAAAATGTAATATTTTTTATAAATATAAAATATTAGACCACCTTTTATAAAATTTACATTTTTCTATAAAGTTTTGAGTTTAAAATTTTGTTAGGGGTAACGTAAAATTTTCTCAGTGGTAACGTAATATTTTTCCAAAGGTAACGTAAAACCTTAAACCAATTTTTTTTTACATAAAAAACGTAATTTTTTACACGAGGCTACCCCTCAACCCTATGTAGGTCCGCCCTTGATCAACTTTATAGCTTGATTTTAATTGTAGTACTACAGATTTCATGTTTTTGACAATAACACCCTCTCTCTTCCGCCTCATGACAGTTTTCTTTTGTGACTGTCGTTACTGGATTACACCGAAAATGTCGTATGCAAACCTTCTTCGTATTATTTTCTTCAAGTTCGTCAGGTATTTACAAACGATTGATTGAAGATTCAAAAGTTGATCTATGTTTATCGTGAGTATTATTAGTAGTGCATCCAATAAATGTATTATGTAGATCAATTTGTGTTGTAGTTTTAGCAATGTTTTTAGAGCCGCATTAGAAGGCGAGCCGGTCACGTCACTGGTTGACCGGTCAGATAAGATTCAAGAACCGAATAACGTCATAAATTATAATATATGTATAGTTATATGTATAATACAATATAAGTATTTTATATTTGTATGTAAAAATAAGCAATAATCTTATGTCCAACACTCAACTTTTCTTTTAGCCCACTCGTTAAACTCATTAAAATCCAAAAAATAGAAAAACATAAAATATTGCGGTTCGAGCTGATCCCGGTCTGACCACCGAACCGGCCGGTTCTGTGGCTACAAAACGAATTGAGATAGATCGAAGCAGTGACCCCCCCAAATCCCGGTCAACCGGTTGGATCGTCCGGTCCTATCCGAGCGGGAAAAAACTGGTGTTTAGATCTTATTAATTTGAGACATTAAATTTACTCATGTTGATGAAATAGGTTTATGAGTCTGTTTTGTATTTTTAGTAAATGTTGGTTTTAATTGAGAGTTTCTGGAGTTAATATTCAGTTTATTTGAGGTTTCTTAACACTAGCATGCTTAGACACAAATATTAGGGTGGCGGGAGGACCTTTATGCTATAAGCGTCCCACTATATCATGAATAAATTAAGCAAAACTAGTCATCTCAAATCATGTCACACCACACCATAAAATTTGAAGGGGTATTTATGCCACTCAATGCCACAAAAATAAAAACTACTTTAAAGTAAAACAACATAAAAATAAAAATATTAAAAATAAAAAAATACTTCTAAAAATCTATAAATTAAACTCCGAATCACGTAACCAGACAATTTGCCGTTCACATTTTAGGACATTTTTCATCGGCTCGGGAAAATCATCATGTAGTTTAAGGAAAAATCTACATATCTCGGTCTAGTGTATCCCGAAGCAAAGTTTTTTGTTGTAAGTCTAGGAAGGCAAACTTTGATTCAATCACTTTCATACAACGTGATTCTCGTTGACTTCTTTGCTCCATTTATTTATCCTTCTTTCACATTGTAATCGTTTAAGGCATCATTCAATGTTGTTTTGCTCGAAGACTCCGTCACTTTATTTCCTTTACGTCTCGACCCGGGCGGTGTCGTGTTTTCGTTAAGGTCGAGGAGGGAGCTTGTAACGGACTCATTTGAGCTTGTAACGGGCTCATTCTAATCGTATGCCCATCAATAAATGGAGCATTTGTTATGGAGAAAGAAGACAAACCTAAAAAGGTTTTTTTTGCTAGTCATCTCAAGGCTCTTATTCTTAGAATTTAAAGAAGTGAATTGAATCACCCAATACTAAGCAGACGTGGTCCATCAATTGATCACGCAAGTACACATCCAATTAGCACATAACGAATAAAAAAAGCGTTCATCCAGGATTGGTGGCTACTTTATGGTGTAAAACCGTAGTGGTTTCAAGGGAAATGCATGAGAATGGCGGGCTCGACTTTATTTATGGCCAAAAATAAAATAATGAATGACTTTTACAATCGTTTGAAAGTAACAAAATCGTTCGGATCGACATGAGAGTCCAACTATATTGCATTGTTATAATCCATGATGTATATTTGAAGGAGGTTGACCTCCTCGCTTCTCTCACGTTACAATTCTCTTCTCGTCGAGCCCCCTTTTTCCTTGGTCCATTCAGGGTGAGTCCTATGATGGACAATGGTATAAGTTTAAAAATACAATAGATAGGTGTATGTGAAAAAAATCATGTATCTTAAAAATATATAATTTAGTGTATGACACATTTAAAAAGTTTTATACTACTCACCCTAACGTTAAAAGCTATCGGTAACCCTTTTTTCTTCCTATCCATCTTAGCTTAAAACCTAGACTTCATTCATAATCCAACATGTGTGCTTCTAAAATGCACAAAATGTAATGATGTGACCTTATGACTAATTTCGTTGTCTAGACTAGTTCAACTTTAATTATCCGATTTTATCTATTTACAAATGGTCAATAACATAGATATCATATATATTGTTTGAATCAAAGGACAACGAACCCTAGACCACTAGTCAGCATAGATTGAATCGTTTACAAAACTAAGAAAAAAAACTAAGAGATTGAACGGTTCATAAAACTAAGAGTAAAAAATTATAGACTCTCTTACCCTTGTAGAGAGTTATAGAGAATGAAGTGGATGAATATTATAAACATATGACACAGAGAGTCAAGAGAGTTTTAAGTAGGGAATGAAAGAATTAGGGTTGTGTATGTACAACTCATGACCATCGCTTTCTTTTTATACTCCAATGAACTTTATTTATCATGGGTTAAAAATTGTTTTAATCAGTGACGGATCTATAAGAAAATTTCAAAGGTAAGGTAATTTTTTTACGGTACACACAGTGGCGGAACCAATTATTTCCTGTGAGGTCACATTTTTTATTATTAGCTTCTAACGAAACAACATAAAAATTTTTGGGTTGTTCGATTGAGTCGAGTCGGATCGGGTCGGAATTATGGCTATTCAAACCGCTCGTCGCTCCCTTGACGTTCGTTCGGAATTTGCTCGAAAAATGCTCGTTCGAATTTTTGCTCGATTGTAAACGAGCCGATCGGCTCGGATCGGTTTGTAAACGAGCCAAGCACGAGCAAAGGTCCGCTCGGTTCGGATCGGCTCGAATTAATATGCATATATAGTTTATACGTAACACTTTAGTAGATTTGACCCATTATATACAAATATACAATTATATTTATGCATACTTGGTCAATCAACCTAATAAAGAGTTCTACATTAAACATAGAAGTGAAATTCTAATCTCTTAAGAGATATTTTTTCGATCATTTCCCACTTTCATCGTTATCGTTCTCTGCAATATGTTCTCCGCCTTATCGGCTACAGACTTAGTCTCATCGTCAGCCACAACGTATTGTCATCCATGAAAATATTATGCAGTGAAACCTTATTCGTTGCGGTATAAATCATATGACACACTAGATAGTTGGGTTGTATAAATTGTCCACCGCTCGTTTGCGCTCGACGCCCGCTCGAAAATTTAATGCTCGAAAAATGCTCGTTCGATTTTCCGCTCGGTTGTAAACGAGCCGATCGGCTTGGTTCGGTTTGGAATCGAGCCAAGCACGAGCAAAGGTCCGCTCGGCTCGGCTCGGCTCGGCTCGTGAACACCTCTAGTCGGAATAGACGTAATTAAATTGCATTGAATTGTTAACAAAAATACAATACCAAAAGAAATTAAAAAAAAAACCGTATATTTTATAGTGTTCCGTACGCGTTTTCATCTTTTGATACTTTCTTTTCACAACAAAGCGATTCATGTTCTCTAAATTTCAAGTTTAAACAATAACTAGAATCATTAAATTAAACATAAAATGTCCATGATAAACAAATAACCATATAAGAGCATTAATAGTAGATTCATACTCTTTAATACAAGTTTGAATACGAGTCATACTCTCATCATTCTAATAACATTCTTAAGGTTTTGATACAAATTGTCAAGATTTTTTAACAAAAAACAATAGAAACATCAACTATTTCATTTTCTTTCTTATTTTTTCCTTTTCTTTTGCATAAAAGAATAAATAAAATATGTATGACCATTGAAAAAAGGTATTTTTTGTTATGTTATATACTACTATTAAACTTATTCGCGTCGCAACGGGAGGCGTAAAATCATGCAAAGTAATATTAATGACACACCACCGCTAGTGACCACCAACATTGAAGAAACCAATAAAAGGAAAAAAATAAATCGAATAAAAAGTAGACGTAACAACATTGAACCATACACTTACACAAGCAACAAATAAAGCAATAAGTAAATTGATTTAGGACCAGCGCATTATGACATGACCGTTAAACTTAGAAAAATAAGTGAAAAAATATTGAACCACACACGCACATTGCGTCGTGTTAACTCGTAAAATTTAAACCGAATCGTATGATGAAAAATTTGTAAAATTTAAAAGGTATAGAGAACCAAAGTTGAAAGTAAAAAAATACTGAGGCCAAATTATAAAAGATGTAAAAGTATCGGGTTAAAATAAAAATGTTAAAGATTAAAAAAAAAAGTGGTACATCCCATAAAGCATATAATACAACTTACAATGCATACAAATAATTATTATATATATAACTTTTACTTTTGAGCGTATTATTGTATTGGGTTTGGTAATGGGTATGTTGAGTTTTTATGTTATTTGATAATAGGTAATACGTAATGGGTAATGATTATTTATGTTTTTATAGAATGTATTGTTTTTTTATTATAAATTATTAGACTTTTATTTATAAAATTTATTTTTTATGAAGTGTTGAGTTTAAATTTTTTTAGAGTTAACGTAATTTATTCTCAGAGATAACGTAAAAACAAAACTTTTTTTAAAATAATACCGTAAAAAAATTACACTACCCGTAACAAGTTGATACATACGTGATATGTCCACCCTTGAAGGCTTTAATGTTTGATTTTTACTTTCTCATGGGTTAAAAATTGCTTTAAATGGAAATTGTGCCATGTGCTGTTGATTATAACAAAAACATATAGCTAATTATCTATGATAAATTTATGCATCAATATAATGTTTTAATTATCTTACAATTTGTTATGAGATGACGGCTTCCAAGTTACTTTTATGGATTTTGTTATATGGTTTTGTCAGCTTTTTAGTGGTTTAACATATATCCTTTTTATAGTGAATTAATCAAGTTTAGACTATACGTAGTGCACATTGCGCTTCAAATATTATTATATGGACACGGACCTATATAAGGGTGAGGGATACGTTAAGCCTCAACTTTTTACGCGTAGTGTTAAAAAAATTTACGTTTTTATGTTAAAAATTATGTTTTAATGTTCAAAAAGATTTATGTATTTTTAAAAAAAATTACTTTATACCGTCCCCGCCCCTAAAAAATTCCTTCGACCGCTGCTGCTTTGCCTTCTTGAGTTTCGAGTTTTGCTGCTGCTCGCTGCTGTTGCGTTCTGCTAGTCGCCGATTGGTGCTCGCTAGTCGGCAGTCGCAACTGCTGGCATGCTGCTTGAAGGTATTCTTTTTTACTTTCTAAGTTTTTATTTTTGCAAGATTTCAGTGTTATTTGCAAGATTTAAAGAGTATGAGATAGATTAATGGTTATTTGATTTAATTTTAAGGTTTTATTGGCAATTAGGGATTTGTAATGTTATTGTGAATTTGATTTAATTTTTAGGTTTTATTGGCAACTAGGAGATTGATTAACGATTAATGAATTTGTAATGTTATTTGGAAGATGAAATTAGGGATTTAGAGATGTATTTGATTTAAAATTTTATGAATTTAAATTGTGTTATTTGGTTAATAATTAACTAAACAACTAACAAACCCAAAATACCAAATAACATTAATAACTTAATAAGTTAATAACTAAACAAATAACATGACCAAAATTATAATAAGCCCAAAATTTAAATAATTAAACAACTAACAAACCCAAAATACCAAATAACATTTTATAAAAACATTAATAAGTTAATAACTAACAAACCCAAAATACCAAATAACATTTTATAAAAACATTAATAAGTTAATAACTAACAAACCCAAAATACCAAATAACATGACCAAAATTATAATAAGCCCAAAATTTAAATAACTTGAAAACCTAACAAGTTTACAAGCTCAAATACCCATTACCCAAACTAAACAAATTAAAAAAAAACTAGTACCATAACTCTCACCGCCTCACCCTATCGCCGATCACCCAACAAACTTAGTCCCTGACGCCAATGATAATGATATGCAACTAGCTGATTCTGATATCAAGTCAACAACTCCTTCAAGTTCAATTCATTCGAGTTCAATTCCTTCGGATTTGTTTTGAATGATCTTCATTTGGACCTCTTTATTATCGTATTTTTTTCTTTTATTTATATAAATGTACGGTAAAAAAATTTATGTTACTCTGAACTTTTTTTCTAGATCCGCCACTGGATATGAACACAAGTGGGACTCCAAACATTATTACAAGATAATTAAAAGGGGCTCTAAACTCACATGGCTCCAAGTCCTTAACGGGCGTCAAACACAACATTTCATGTATTGTTTCATTAATAAAGGCTCCAAACACTAGTTAAACATTACACTTGATTTAAAAAGAGCTTTACTAAAATAATTTTAATCTACATGTCATTTAAATTACAATTTAACTAAACAACCAATACACATAGTATTAAAACATCACTAACACAATCCCATCAAAGGAAAACCGTATGTAAACATTACATACAAGCATACAAGAAGGTCAAAGACGAGTTCATACCAAATACTTGAATATCAAATATATTTGCCAACATCTGTCCACTTTTTGACAAGTTTTGGTTAATGTAGCTCGTCCAAACTTCCTACTAGTTATTTATACAATGCAAAAGAAAAAAATATAATACATTTGGCTGAAAAAATGGGTATCAAAGAAGTCCAAACTTGCATGTTTGGAGCAAAAATCTTCACATTGATAAACATGTTTTCGTGTTCATCATTCCTGAACAAACTTCCATGTCGAAAGAGTATGCAATGGCGTTCCTTTCCACCCGACCACCAAACACTTGCCGTTGTTCTCAAGCATGCAAGAACTCGCACATGAAAATTGTTGCAACACAAGGTTAGCTTGATATAAACACGATTCACTAAACTCCATCTCCACCATCCCAAACCTTGCGAAAAATAACCTCCATGTGTTTATATTTGCACTCCTACTAGTCCGCTCGTCTCCCTCACACGCAACAATGTTTTTCATACAATCAACAAAATGGACACCTTCCAGTATGCCTCTATGAACATCATCTCGGCTCATACAGGCTTCCAAGCAATCAAAAAAGGCACCATAAAAAAATAATGTCTCAGTAAACCGATTCACAAAAGAGGTTGAGTTATGGTTGGCTTCAATCTCAGAGATCACAATAATCAAAGGGTTGATCGTTTGGATTGTTCTTATCAAATTCTCCAACCTTTGAGGCCTCCAGATCATCGTTCGTAGTATCACTTGACAATAGACTGCAACCGCTTCACCTTCTTGAACCTCGAATTGTTCTTCTTTGACTTCTGTGATGTCTGATAACACGAGTATTTTAAACAAGAAGGGCAAACTCAATGTTTTTGCAAAACACTCTAATCTTTTTCCGGTTTCCTCTACCTTTTGGACATCCGAGGATGTTGCGAAGGCGGTTAGTTTTAGAAGTTCGATTTGTGATTGTCGTTCTGCCAATGCTTGTATCATAGCAGTCCATTGTACACCGCTCCGAATGTGGATGTCGATCAAATGAACCTTACTTGATGTGCCTATTTGATCAATGATCGCTTGTATGCCACAAAATTGCAATACTTGATTGAATGGAATGGCTTGATGATATGCCAAGAATGTTGAATTCGTTCCCATTCCCAAAGGATTTTGGTTCTTTATAGCATCCTTCAAGTATATGGCAAGAGAAATACCCTTATAAGTTTTACATAAGGTATATAATTCAACGTCTAAACAACGTCAAAAATGGGTCGATAAAATTAATAAATTTTAATAGATAAATATTTGTTTCGGCATCGCTAATAAAACATGTTTAGCCTTAAAAAATGCCACCATAAACAGTGGCGGAACCAGAAATTTTTCGTAGTGGGGTCACTATTTTTTGGTGATTCGTTTTGTAACAAGATAATATAAAAATGTTCGGGTCGGGTCAAGTCGGTTCGGTTCGGTTCGGAATGTAATTAAATTTATGCAAAATGTTAACAAAATTATTATATCAAAGAAATCAAATAAAAAGGGGAAAAATTAGTAATGGGGGCTAGGGTTTTAATTTGGGTTTTTAGAATAAGGGTAGTTTAATAAAATTACTTAAATAAAAAGGAGAAAAAATTAAAAAAAGGTTGCTAAAGCCTGTGGGTTTTGAACTCAAGACCTCATATTAAAGAAAGGCACGCATTTACCATTTAACCAATCATATATTTATGTTATTTTTATCAACTTTAATATACTAATGGGTTCATTTCCTGTAAAACTATGGGTTCACTAAAAAATTCGACATTATACGTTACACTACGGGTTTAAAATTCAATGGGGTCACTTGACCCCATACCCGACACCCTAGTTCCGCCTCTGACCATAAACCATTTTTGGCATTTCTCACCATTGGGTGGTTTGTTTTTGGAGGGGTTATTCATACATATCAATGCCCAAATATAAAAAAAGGTGGGACCAAGGGTGGAGCTATTAGGCTAGATTTTTATAAAAACTAGCGATGATGTGATAATGTTTTTAAATAATTTTAGGTTTATTTGTTAGAGAGATCTTTGAAGGTTTTAAAAGATAAATGTTTTTCTGACGTGGCTGCTTAGTATGTATGTATACATGCTTCTTTTTATTTTTTATTGATGATGCTCTTACGATATATACATCTATATTATATTATGTTCTAAAACATAATATTAAGATTCCAAAAACCCGTATCAACCTTGTTTATCGTTTGTGTTCTTAACCCAATCCTTTTTCCTACGTAAATTTATTTTTAATTTTTAATCACTAATTTATTTTTAAATTTAAAAAAACCTGGAATTTCAGTAATCCAAATTAAGTTTCAGGTTCAGATAGTAACATTACTGATTAGTTGACTAACAACACCCAAGTCTCAACTTTCATTTTCATTTTCACTCACAAAAACAATCACATTCAAAAATACATCATAGATTTAAATTTTAATATTTATTTTCAAAGTGTAAATCCATAATAATTATAATAGGTCACATTCCTCTTTCTAAACCAAGATTATATGAAAGCTATTAGTTATTGATCAAACTGTCAGTATAAAAAAAACTCACGAGTTTTTTCGGTTTCATAGGCACAGGTACTCCGGTTTCTTTCTCGATTCGTTCCCGTAGAGCTTCACATAGATAAAACACCAGCCGCTCCACCGGAGTGCCACCATCGGACGCCACCCACCCGCACCGTATCAAGAACTTGCTAGCGATCTCAAACTGTCCCCGACCCACTCTTTCCGCAGCGGTCAACACCTGAAACACAAGCTCCACCTCTCTCATCTCATCGATCGATAACCTCGTAAACGCAGACGACCCATACGGGTGCGTGAACATCGTGTACCCATCGGTCCTCTGCGTCGAAAAGTTTATAAACTTCTCCGCTGCAAGCCTAATAATATCCACCGTGGACAATGTTCCCGCACCCTCCTGCACCATTTCATCACTCGAATCCGAATCATCCCGTAAAAACTTGAACTTACTCCCAAACCTACTCAGAAGCTCCAACGTCGCTGGAGACGTAGGATCAGAATGCAATAACGTTGATTTAAACTTCGGATTCGAAACCGAAAGTACTGGAGTCGAATTGTGTGATTGATCGAATTGGGGTGTGTGATCATGGGTTTGCAGTGAGAATGTGTGATTGAAGTAGTGATTGATTGTTTGATCATCGTCTTCCAACGGTGGGAGTTGATCGTCAAAGGGGTTGAAAATTGGGGATTTTGGGTACATTTTGAGTGATGAAATGATGTTGATGACAAGTGAATTGATGATGGTGATGAGGGTTTATTAAGAGATAGTGTGTGGTGAAGAAGACGATGATACCAGTGGTGATGGAGATTACGTACGATGGGAGTACAGTGGTAATACAGCCTGTGTTTAGTTGTTTGTTACCAACAATATAACTGAAACAACTGTAACGTTAATAAAACTATATGTTGTTTGGTGGACACGTGGATGACTACCTCTCTCTTCACGTACATCACTGTCATAACATTCTTTTTTTGGAAATGCACCAATATTCTAGAGTAAAAAAGGGCTTCAGCCGCCAACACGTTTTGCTCTAATGGCGTTAGCGTTGTTTGGGTTCGGGATCTTTAAAGTCTTACGTTTAAACCTGACTTAAGATGGTTTTTTTTTATAGTTGTGGGTTTTCTTTTTGTTGACGGTGTTTCTGGATGAGTCAGATATGTAACGTCAAAATCAGTATGAACGGTTGACATTTTGGTTTAAGAGAGCTCGCTTGGGTATTGGTGGTAGTTGAAGACTGTTGAAAAGAAAATAGTATAGGAGAGTAGCTAGAGGGTGGGCATAAGAACCAAAAGAAAGGAAGGTTACATGAAAAAAAAAATTAAAATTACATCGTTCTTGCATTCTCTACTTTAAATTTTGGATCTAGTTTTCAGCCGAAAGAAAACCTCTAACCTTGATGTCGTCGATGAGCCTTGGTTTAGAAATTGTCTTGTTTGATAAAACGGTCTCGTTTTGCATGATGGATAGGTGGTTAGTATGTGTTATTTGAATTTAGTTATGTGTTTTAACCTATAGTTTATGCTTAATTCATTCATATTTAGAGTTTAAACGTTTGTCTCTTGACAAACGTGATATTTAAAACATGTATCTACATAAAATTTAAAAACATCATTTTTAAATGTAAGAGGAAAAAGTTCCGAAGATGTTAGCTTGTAAGTTGATTTATTTGTGAAATTAAATGTATATATTAAAACAAAAATGGTCTATTTGTTCTTTCTTGAATCATATTATAAGTGGCTATTCATAGCTTCAAATTGTTTATTGAAGAAATTTAAAGTATGAATATGCATCAATTGTTAGTACACGTAAAGACTAGATGAAAACAAATAAGAGTTTGAAGTTAAAAGTCAAAGATGAAGGAATAGTGTCACATAAACCATTGTCCCGAAAGCTAGACCGGACCGGTTGGGTCGGGAATCAGACCCCAATCAGGTCTGGTTCGTGACGCTTAAAATCGATTTAGCATTGAACCGGTGGTTGGACCGTTCAACCCGCCGGTCAGACCGGTAACCGGACCAGTCGAACCAAGGGTCAGACCAGTTGCAGTTTTTTATATATATTTTTACATATTTCAATACTTTTTTATATATGTCCATTAAAATGATTATAATTTTATCCGGTGCTCATATCCAGTCCAACCAACGGACCTAAACAACGTCCGTGTTATTGTCCGAACTAGTTTTGAAAACATTGACATAAAGGTGCATGTGAAGATTCTATTGAAAACTTGAAAAACAAAGACAAAAACTGAAAATAAATGCTTATGAAGAAAAGAAAGAGCAGGCCCAAGAAGAGGAGCTATGAGGCTTAGGGCTGTTCACGAACCGAACCGAACCGAACGCAGCTCTGCTCGAACTCGGTTCGGTTTCAAACCGAACGGCTTGGTTCGGTTCGAATTTACAAATTCGAGCGCAAACGTCATGCTCGAACTCGGTTCGGTTTTAAACCGAGCGCTCGGTTTCGCTCGGTTTTGTTTGGTTTCGTGTTATAATTTAAAGCAAAACTAATAATTTATTCAAAAGTTTCAACTTTCAAGTTCCAACCGTATTATCTTCACAAATGCTTGTGCAAATGTTCTTTATAAACCAACTTATAAAAAAAATCTAACCTCAAGATATCGCAATTAGAAACAACTGAGCAATGTCCGGCTTCGAACAAGGTCAGACTCGGACTTCGGAGGCTGATTGTCGAAGGTGGGATGGACGATCAGACTATTGCAGATCAGATTGCCGAAGGTCGGGGTCGCATGTCAGAGTGTTGGAGGTCGAGGGTTACATGTCCGAGTGCCGGAGGTCAGCGCCTCGACAGTCGGTAGGGAGGTGGGAGATACGGGGGACGGCTGGAAAGTGGTGATGGGTTGAATGATGAAAGGATTTTGGAATATGAAGTGATGATTTGATTAGATAATTAAAGTTTTACATTTAGGGTTGTTGATATTTTGACTAAATAATTAAAATAGTGGTAGGTGGTAAATAAATAAATAGATTAACAAATATATAATATATAAAAACTAAGTTAAAAAATAATTCGAGCAAAATCGAGCGAGAGCGTACCTTTGCTCGTGCTCGGTTCGTTTTCAAACCGAACCGAGCCGTTCGGTTCGTTTACAACCGAGCCAAAATTCGAACGAGCAAAATTCCGTACTTTTTTCGAACGAGTTCGAACGAGTTTTGAATGCCGAGCTATTTGAACAACCTTAATGAGGCTATGTTAATATGGGCCAATCAAATGAGATGTAAGCAGCCCACTACATGCAAGAGCCCAATGAGTAAAAAAAAAAGAATAAAAGACAAAATTAAGTCGGCAATTGAGAAGAGACACATTGACGGCAGATGTCACGAGGTGGGCGACAAGTCGACAACCCTTTGAGGGTGTTGTTGCAACTTGCACGTAGGTCTAGAACTAGCAACACCATATGGTACGAGAATATTAACAAACACGAATGTTTTCATTTTATAAATTTGTTAAATTGTATGTTTTTTCAACTAGGTAAATAAATTAAGTTATTCGTAGTGCTACCGATTTTGAAACCTGAATGTGATCGTTTGTTTTGTATCTTGTATTGCTGTGCCTATTTAATTTGTATTCTTAGCTCGTTATCTTTTAGATTAATATTAGTTTATTCTAAATCAACAAATTCTCAAAATTCATTTTGGTTAAGTTAGTTAATTAATTAGGTATAGTATTGCTGATGTAATAAAACTGATAATACTAACCACATGTTTTTCAAGAATATGATATCTGATTTACCTTATCTCTAGGTTACTTAAGTTTCTGCATGACCCTAACGATACGATCATCATTGATTGGATATTTTTCAAGTAATCTTATTCGTTGAGCATGTTTTAGGAAGTTGAAAGAGATCACAGGTAGAAAAAAAAGCAAAGATAGAAGGAATATCACACCACTCACTCGCCATAAATACTAAGGAGGTTTATACACCAGTCTAATTCTTCAATTTTGATAGGGAGTCATAGGTCACGGATAACACTTTTGAATCCTGCATAGATACGCGCTTAGGGACTAGGTTATTTTTTTGGGATTCAAGCTTAACGTTGTGTTCCCGGGTTTAATAAACGAAAGAAAAGAAAAGAAAAGAAAAGAAAGAAAATTAGGTAGAGAAAATAAATGAAGAGAAAGAAAATTAAGGAGAGAAAAGAAATGGTGAGAAAGAAAAAGACATTTTATATTTCTGTGTTCTAGAGTTTGAAGAAAATAAAAAGAAAATAAGAATTTTATGTGTTTAATTTCTTTTCTTTCTATTTCCTTCCATTTTGGAAGGACATTTAGAAGAAAAAATTATTGCAAAATTTTCTTTCATTTCTTTCCATTTCATTCCTTTAAAAAACTCGAGAACATAAAGTTTTTTTGTTTTCTTTCATTTCTCTTTTTAAAAAAACTCAGGAACACAATTATTTTTCACTTTCCATTCATTTCCTTCCATTTCTCTTCTTAAATGAGACTCGAAAACACAGTAAATAGAGAGGGGAATTTAGATTTCAGGGGCTGCTCAATAATTCAAGAGTTTAGCAAATAGGAATACCGTAACCCAATCAGATATTGCTTTTAATAAGATTATCTAAGGGACTGTTTGACAATTTTTGAATAATTAAGTGTTGAACCAATAAGATGTTTGAACCAATAAGTGCTGAATCATTAAGAGGTCTGAACCGTTAAGAGCTAGTATATCGCTTAACTATTCAAAGGCAAATATCTGACCAATTCAGATAAGAGGTCTTAACCATTCAAGATTAGTATAATGCTTAACCATTCGGAGGCAAATGTAGGCAAATGTCTGAACCAATTATACATTTCTACGCGAAACAAACAATTTAAACCATTTAGTATTAAACCATTCAGACATTTGAACCATTAAGAGTTTGAAAAAAAACCTCTAAGTGGATTCCAAAACATGCAAGGAAAAAGAAACTTCTTTATTTGGATTTGGAGAGTGTTGTAATAACTATTTTCCATAAGCTTTAATCTTCATTTTTATAGCGACACCACCACTTGACTAAGACTATTATACGTGTCTTCCAACTACCCATGAGCTTTTTGCATCCTTATTGTAGCCCAAAAGTATCTTTTAGTCAAGACTATCATTTTTACCAAAATAACTTCTAATTTATAATTAAAGCATGAAGTTTTTTTAAATCGTTTCCAGTGCTGATTATGAACCTTTTCAATCAATATATAATGTCTATAAAATTATCTTTTATAAAAGTTCACTATAAACAAGTACTAGTCAAAGTTTACCAACAACACAAATACTTAAAATAACGGTTAAGCTAGATTATCGAATTAGACTTAAGTACTTGAGGATCATTTATAATGTTTCTACTTGGATATAAAAATTCTCTTACTAGAGTATATACCACTTTAAATTTAATAGATCTCTTTATCCATTCAGAAAAATAGATCTCTTTCTATTTCTATTTCTATTTCAGTGACTTACAAAGGAAATCTCTCTATACAATAACTAAGTAAATGAGGATGTTGTTTGACATAATTCGAAGACCCTAAAAGTTCTTTTTTTATGTGTCCACAACACAATATCAAAGACAAATTAAACTGGAGTAAACTTGTATTAGTAAAATTCGAAAGATCTTTAACCAAGAAATGTTAAAAACTTACACACAAGAACAACAACCAAACTATTATCTCATAGGTTTGACAAAATATATGCATGATACAGACTCTATGATCCCAAAACAAAGAGATCTTAGGATTAATGAAAACAAAGATGAAACCCTAAACATATATGAAGGAGATGAAGATGAGCAGACAGTAATCATGATTGATCTGATTGTCGAGACTCGATAAAAACAAGTTAATATATCGGTCTTAGCTAGCTTTATTGGTAGGGGTAAGTAAGGTCATCTTTACAGGAAATATGTGAAAAGTGTTTAATTAATATGACTCGATTAACTTAAAGACACAAACTTTAGAATTAAAATTTGAAACTTTGAATGATTTAATGAGCAAAGGTGCATAAAGTAAGAAACTTTAGAACGAATTTACTTAAATAATAATAAGCAATCACTTCTGGGTTTCAAGTTCTACAAGATCAACGATTATTAAGTGTAACTTAGGGTTGCATAACACGACTCAAGATCTTCGCTTTTAATTGAAGTGATAACCAAGGAACAATATTTTAAGATTCGTTCATTCACAAAGTTACCAATTCACCTATATCAAGTTATCTACTTCTCTCAATGATTTAACGATGTAAGGAAACCAAAAACTAATGATAAAGCAAATAACTTTCTTTATAAACAAATTGTTTAATTCAATCAAAACCTTCAATTACATTTAATCACAAGGTGTTCAACATAAAACCCTAAACATGACTAACCGTCTCACTTGGCATGAACTGTCCACCCGAAAGCAACTGCGAACGATTTAGCCACTCATCATCTTCATTACGTCTTCAATCTTGATTTGATGATGATCAATGATGATTTGGTGTGAGTTGGGAGCTTGAAAGTACCAAAAAACTCCTTGAAATCACCTATTCTTGGCTTGGTCTTCGAATTGGGGTTAGAAGTGTTTAAATAAACTTGAAGTTCCACAAAATCCGGATGGTTGTTGGTGACTGGCGTATGATACGTCGACCCTGGGTGTATCATACGCCCACCCCTGTTCTTCGACGCCCAACTTTCTGTTTTTTTCAAATACGTCCACAAATATGCCGCCCATACACTGACAGGCGTACGATACACCCACCCGGCGTATCATACGCTGGGGTGGTCTTCACTGTGCATTTTTTTTGTAACTTTCGTCATTTACAACTTTAGTCCTCGTAGTTCTGTATTTTGCTTCTTTTGCATCCAATTAAGCTTGTTTAGGCTCCAAACACCTATGAACAAAACACAACCAAAGTAAACTTATTTCATAATAACAAGAATGTAAAATCACGTAATTAGATCAATTAAACATTAAATTATTACCACACGATCAATGATCAAGGCTAAAAACAATGACAACTCTCCTACAACAACATAATAATTAAACGTATGGAAGAAGATTTCAGAGAGAAATCAAGAGAGTTGCTAGCAAATAAAATTGTGTGATTTCCTTCTTAATCAGCAACTCCAAGAATCACAGCCCATGTAAGATGAGGCCCAGCTAAAGTCCAATCCAAAGCCAGCTTTAAAGATAAGCCCATCAGTCAATAAACTCAACAGCCCACCAGTCCATAAGTCCAACATCAGTCCAACAAGGAAAAAATATACCACACTCACCATTATATTATGTGAGACATGAATTTTATATTTAACATTGAATTGAAATAATACATATATTTCAACATTATACGTAATAATTAGTATTCAACTCTAACAAATTCACGAAATTTAAATTAAATGTGAGATTCTCCTTTATAAATCAATAAAGTAAACAATCTCATTTATTCAACTAGTGTTTCATATATGTACCAATTATGACATGGCTAATAGTACTAGGGGTGTTTATGGTCCGGTTTGGTCGATTCCGCCTAGAATTTAAGCAAAATCATGGTTTGATGGTTTTGCATAAATGTAAACCAAATCGGCCAGCGATTTGATGGTTTGGTTTGGACGGTTTTAAAAGTTTGATGGTTTGGTTTTGATAGTTTTTACGGTTTATCAGCCGTTTTTTAATATAATCACATGAATTAACAATTTGAATTTTCATTGCTTATTATGGTACAATTTGGATGTATGTAATGTAATTCGACAGAAGTTGTATGACTCCTGCCCAAGCATCTTGCTTGGTGTAGTTTGTTTTCAAATATATGATGTTTGCCGAAGTAAAAAAAAAAACCTTCATTGTTCGTAATTACATCTCTTCAAAGTTTAGAACTTGAGTTTCAAAATAAGTGGTCTGGTCTTTGGAGTGTTAACTTTCAAGTAAACCTACTTGTGTTATAATTATTAAGTAGTGTATATCAGTATATATATAAGCAATACATACAAATAATATATAAGCAAATATGTAATAGCTTCATATCAAAATCAGATATTTCACACATGACTTAGTTGTTAACCTCACGCCTCTTGTGAATTGTAAGTCTATAATACAAAAAACAAATGTAGAGAACATAAAAGTGTTGTGTTAATTAAAAAACAACAATATGGTTATATGATTTAATGTAGGTTTGTTAGGTAAAAAAGCAACATTTTGAAACATTAGTGTGGGTCTAGACTTTAAACTATAAATGAAATTTAAAATTTAAGTGAAAGAAAATTAATAAATTATATGAATATAACCGATAAGTTTTAAGAAAACCAAGAAAACCAATTCTAACCAATCATAATTTTTCATTATATATTTATATTTATTATCTCTAAAGGGTGTTTCAGTAATTTTATATATAATATATTTTTAGTAACTACTCATTGTTGGCCAAAACCCGTCTTTTTCTCCATAATTAACAAATCGATATACAGAGTTTTTGAAAAACCTAATTCATAAAACAATTGAGTTCTTGACTGATTCATTAACCATATACGGATGGTATCTCAAAAATCAAAGTTAGAGGTTGCTGATGATGATGAAATAACTCAGATGTCGCATGGTTTGTTAGCTAACCAAAGAGTAAGAGGGTTATGGTGATTAAATCAAGGTAGAGGTTAGCGACTCTTAAATTGGTTCTTGATAGACTTGATCAATAGATGGGTTCACGAGTACTTTGGTTTATTTCAGCCATAGGTTGTGATTAAAGAAAGAAGAAGAAGACTCTTTATGTAACCTGGGTTACATATACGTAACCAAAGAATAAGGAAACTGAAGAACAAAAAAAGGATCTGAGGTATCATTAGAGGGAAGAACAACAGTGAAAACAAGGAAGGAGACGTAAAACCTTGGTTACGTATATGTAACTCACTACATACGTAACTTGTATGAGTTACATACACATATTTGACCAATTTGATTCGTCATAGATCGT